>OY720462.1:11225300-11507800 GCA_963082715.1 Harpalus rubripes | reverse complement strand
TTGACAAATATTTATAATCTTCTCTGATTTACGCAATGATAATAATGTAATTAATATTAAATAAGGTACACGAGGTAATGTACTATTATCATGTTAAATAGCATGGCTTAATTTTATGCCGGACACTTTTTATTCACAAAAATCAATTTTCCCATGTTAAACGCCTATGTCAAGGTTTGCTTGGGACACACTGTATATAGTTTATATGACAAAAGAAAAAAAAAATATAGAGAAATACAAAAAGAAAAGATCGGACGTGGAAAACACAACACCTCCCGCCATTTAATTTTTGTTAATTTAAATATAGATACTTCCATATTTAGTTATGCTGGAAAATGTATTAAGTTGCATTCCGTGTATCTGTGGATCTATTTCCTATTTTCTTTTTAAAACGTTACTATTATTAATTTGAAATGATTAGTTCTTTGACAGTGACATTTTTATTTCTCAGTTACATACATTTGAGATATGTACTGTGTAACCAAGAAGTTGTGTTTGTTTGAAGCGTAGGTTCCGGGATTTAAATTACAGATAATTTTATAAATTTATCCATAAAATATATAGAAAAAGTATTAATGCAAACCTGTAGAAAATTTAATAATCTTTAACTTTTATAATAACACAAATGTCGAAAAAATAACATTTAAATGTATTTTTCTTAGAAAAACTTTTTGAGCTTCAAGTAAAGTACCATCTCCGGTTATCCGATTTACATCAAAATCTAATGGCGTCTTCCCATATTAGAATAAGGTAGAAATACAAGGTTTCAAAATTTTCTAAATGATAGTATTTGAGTTAGAGTAGAGGATCCACACACACACACACACACACACACACACACACACACACACACACATAAGCGCGCGCACACGCACGCACACATGCACGCACGCACACACACAGACACACACACCTCATCGTGAAAATGTTAAAATTGAATTCTAGGGACCTTAAAACGTGGTCATTTACTCTCGATATGCGATTTTTAGCACGATAAAAAAATATTTCCATTAATATACAAATGTATATAACATAACTATAGAAGATGAGTTTACTCAAATTTTTATTTTTCGTCATCACTTGACTTGAAATATGAAAATAATTTACTGTGCGCTCAAAAATTTTGCTTAACATCAATGGCAATATGGGGTTTTACCCACCATCGTTTTTTTTTGTCTTCTCTTTAGCATCAGTCGTCGTAGTTTTATTATTTGAAACCATATTACAATTAAATTAAAATAAATTGGGAAGAGTTATGATATCCATAACCTCACTTAAAACTAACAGTTCGTTACGACACCTCACGACTATTGTAGAGGGAAATATCGTGTGCTGCTATCGGCAAACGACTTATAACAACCGACAAACGATTCAATTGTGGCCGTAGAATAATGAATCACGACAACTAATTTAGATTTGACACTGTTTTATTGACAAATGTTGCAGGCTAAATATTCAACCTGGTTGTTGATTGATTATTAGTAATATTAACATTGAGTTAACAGTTTGTAAATATGAAATAAATTGTGAAAAATTGTCAGCCATCGGGATTCGAACCCGAGACACCTATCTTGCCGGGACAGTGCTCTAACCAACTAAGCTATTGGCTGCTCTCCTCTCGATGCCTGAACAATCTTTCACTTTTAACGTCGTATAACTGCTGAGGATATTATTAATCGTCACATGATTAAATGTGGGGTTGCCAAGCTACCACTGCGTTTAAACATCTAGTGAACGAGTCATAATTTACTCAAGGCCCTACCAGACCAAATTCTAATATTAACAATGAGTTAACCGTTTGTAAATATGAAATAAATTGTGAAAAATTGTCAGCCATCGGGATTCGAACCCGAGACTCCTATCTTGCCGGGACAGTGCTCTAACCCACTAGTTGTGGTAGCTTGGCAACCCCACATCTAATCACGTGACGATTAATAATATCCTCAGCAGTTATACGACGTTAAAAGTGAAAGATTGTTCAGGCATCGAGAGGAGAGTAGCCAATAGCTTAGTTAGTTAGAGCACTGTCCCGGCAAGATAGGTGTCTTGGGTTCGAATCCCGATGGCTGACGATTATTAGTAGCCTGAGTTAATTACACGTAGGTCTGCAATTAGCAAACAACAGTTGATATTTACTTTCTGACATTCCAACTGCAATTTAAAATCTCAATCATCCTCTAAACCCCTCTTTTTCATCATCATCATCCGCCTCACCGATATGTTAATCATCCGTTATTGCTCGGCAACAACGCATCCGAATGACAATAATTCCTGCAGCCGCAATATCCTGGCTTGTTTACCTGCAACAGTGCAGTGCGAGTGCGACTAGTTGCGTTTACGCGCATGTAATATGTACCTGCTGCACAATGTTCTCTAATTGTTTTCCCGGCGATTTACCGTAGCAGGAATTTTGTGAGCATTCGTCTTTCTGTCACTGTTGGCAGGAATTTTGCCAGGAAGAATGGGAAACTACATTCAGTCTATATTACCTGTATAATTTTGAAAATTGTTTTAAAAATACCCCAGTTTAGGTAGCATACTAGTGGGTGCTAAATGTAGCACTGTATTCCATTTAGAGATGGTATTGTTTAAAATTGATAGAATTTAAAAAGTTTTGTATTATTACTTTTCTGTAAATATAAAATTAAAATGAACTATTTCAATACTTCATGTGAATTAAATATCATAATAGAATGAGACATGACCATGTACTTGAGTGACCCCAGTGGTGTATTCGCCAAACCAGCAATGAGTGCCCAACAGGTCACGCCTGGTAAACATATGGTAAGAATATCAGTCTTTTCTTACGCAAAACTTCCCAATATTAGACAAAAATGTTTCACATAAAAGTAGATAATTAAATTCTATGTTATTTTGTTTAATTATCTGTAGTCATGTGCTATTTGAAAGTTTCATATTGAAAGTTTCAATTGAAAAATTTCTAAAACGAAAGTTTCGAGCCTTAAATTCATGAAACTTTCGTAAGTTACACTGCGCATGCGCAGATGACATACATGCGCCTGCACTTCTCTACGTAAGTTATTTTTGGTTAATCTACATGCTAACACTTGTATATTTCTCGTATATACAATTCAGGATTCAGTACAGTTTAAGTATGGTGAAAATTAAAGGTAGAATCTGGCGATATTTCAAAGAAATAAATACAAAAGACAATAAGATACATTCTATTTTAAATGGTTTAATACTTATTTTTTACATTTTTGTATTACATTTTGAATAATATTTTTTTAAGCTTTTTTTTCTTTTTATTTTAAAATTTGTTAATTTAAGATCCAAATATTTGAAATTCAACTGACAAATGTTAAGTTTCTTGAAATTTAAATATTTTGTAACCTGAATTAGGTGTAGAATTTAATTCCCAATGGCCGCCTGCACCAGCGAAACTTAAATATTAAACTTGACTTAAATTTACAATATTACATCGATATGAAATGTCAATTGAATTATAATATATTGCTGTCAAAATTTAGATTTGCATATTTTTGTTTACACCTAGCTTAAAAACATTTATTTGAAACTTCTTTTGTCTAAAATTAAACATAGTATAAATAAATCAACAACATCAACAATCTGAAAAGAAATCGACACTACATAAACATCGGAAAACCACACAAAAATATAAGAAAAATTGAAATAAATAATTCTAGATAAAACGGGAGAGACCATGCTTGAGTAATACTTAATTACACAAAAGTAAAACTCAAATAGTTTTCTGTTAAACTTGCCTATGTACCTTTAAGAACAATTGGAGAACTATAGGAAAAATAATGACATCTTCATCACCGAATTCAAATACCTACATAAAGACATGGGTATAAGTCCACGTTACTAAAATCACACAATATCTGGTCGGAGAGATAAAGGTGGAAGTCCACTGGACTTTTATGATTGGTTGTGATTGTTGATTAATGTGCCTATTGTACAAGGTTGTCAGTATTTTGTCTGTTCTACTCTGGCACGATGGGCCTAGTGTATCCTAGACTTAATTTCACATTGTGAACATTTCCGTTAATAAAAATCTAACTAATAAGAGTAAATTTTTCAAGTAAATATTAGGAAATAAATATCCAATATATTGTCGGTTTAATCTACATGTTCTTGTATTACAATGTCGTATCCTACCACTTGCAATCTGTGTGTATAAACTACACCTGAGATTAATATACACTTCGGATTAGAACACCAACCCTTACTCTATACAGCACCTTGTGTTCCTTGTAGGGATGCACTTCTGTGTAAGGAACAAGTGGGAGAACACCTGGAGTCCTGAAGGATAATGTAAACAATGCGGGCGACCTAAAGCAGTAGTGGGTGGTATATTAAAGATCCTACACAATGGGTAGTTTCAAGTAGTAACATATGTAGGTGTACAACGTTTGATTTATGTATTAACCACGGAAATACAGTACAATTCGTATGTGTAATTAGATGGTTGGACCGTGACACATTAAACATTTCTCTTATTACCTAGCAAATATGTGATGACTTTCTGTGCGAAGTTTGCGTTTTGGACTGTTCACAGCTATCATACTCTTATTCTTTTTGCTTAAAATTTATACTAAAACTGCTTCTTTACCGCACTCTTTCAAGGACCGGGTAAAAATTCTTCAGAAGCCGGGACACGCAAAAAAGGTTAAAGTAAAAAATCTGCAATGAAGAGCGTTCAAATAGATCTTTTGTTGGTTATATTGAATTACCAATTAAGTTTCATGGCATATTCTACTAGCACGCATACAGCTGTTCCGTGTAGGGTACCTTTATAACCAAGGGTATGGCCTTAGACCAGGAATAGAGGAGGAGACAAGGCATAGTCACGCGTATATTTTCAAATCATCTGAGCGATTTTGAACCTTATTGAAATGTCAAAATCAGCCGCAAATAGCTAGTCGACCAGTTAAATACTATTATGTTACAGTTGGCCAAATCTAAATAAATACTTGATAATCCAATGTTTGATGTTATTTAATTTGGAAAAAACATATTATTCAAAGGTGTCGTAACCAAATATAGATTTGGCGAGAGAAAAAATAAGCTCGGGAACTTACACAAACGGGAAATTGAATTTATTTAACAGGAAGAAACACTATCAAATTTATTGAAACTAATATGATTAGATGAAATTAAAATAATACTTGAACAACTAGAAATAAGACAACAACAATGAAACACAACAACTAGGAAATATAAAGTGAACTTATCTTGATTTTGTTTACAAATGTAAATTAAAAAACTAAATAAAACTAATGTATCAAAAATGAAACAATTTAGAACTAAAAAAAACTTTGAATCACACTAAACACGTATGTATACGATAACTTCAGAAGACAAAATGGTGACATTGTTTGGTGACGCTTGTTGACATTGAAAAATTAATCGTTCGACTACACATGTATGTAACACATCTGGCCGACTAGCCTTTTGCGGCTGATTCTGACAGTACAATAAGGTCGAAAATCGCTAGGATGATTTGGAAAGTCTAAGGGTATGGCCATGGCGTGGCTCACTTTTGCCCGCCATTACCGGCCCATGTGTTATCTGTGTTGTTCTTGCGCAAATTATTATGTATTTTTGTGGCTATTTCTTTTATTTTGATGAAAAACGCATTTACATATCATTTTAATATGTATTTAAAGCGTAAGTAATATTTATATTTTATTTACTTGTGTAGTTTGTTAAGATCTCACCACGATTACCGACATATTGAAAACAACTAAAAATTACCAATATTAAGCACAATCATATAAATTTTTAAAAGGTAAGTTTAGAATATATAATTATTATGTAATTAAGAACTTGTGATATTAAATTAGATGTGATAATAACAACATATATCATATATTCTCCATAATCTCTAAATGTATGTCTTAATAATAATTGTGTATCTCTTAAATAAATTAATTTTTATTACCTTTATAAATTCACAGTGTGATTATTTAATATTATTTTATAATATAATATCACATTGGGGGAAATGAATTACCGACAATGGCGGCGATCTTAGCCCATGGTACCCTAGTCTGCATAAGTTTTGGGCGTTGGCTCATTGCCAGCCCACTGTGTAACAATGTAGTTTGTTTAATATTTAGTTAAATTTTTCAGTGATGTTAAGTTTAATCAATACATAATAATAAGTATAATCATGTAAATAAAACTTTAGTTATAAATCTCAAGTATTGTCCGTGTCCGTAAATCTAAGTGTTCATCAGCATCCCTCATCAGTCAACAAGTAAGTGAATGTATGAAGTGAAAGTGGAAGTGTAAGGGTGTGTGTTCCTCACTTTTTACCAAATCGTGGACGCCAATCATCCAAGCGTCCACCAGTCAGTTACAGTATTATCATCAGCTTCTTCCCCACCCCCCTCGTGTTGCACTTCAAGGAGATCTTGTAGCTCAGTTGGTTAGAGGTTAGAGAATCCTACTAGATATAGGATGGTCCTAGAGTCAAATTCCAAGGTCCATGATTTTTTTACAAAATCTTTTTTCGTTAATTAAAATTCTCTATGATTTAATATTCCTATTTCTACGATTTAAACAATTATTATTATGGTATCAGAATACTCAGTTCCAATTTACAGAATCTTTCATCTATAATCCTTGTTTTCTTGGCTCTACTAATACTGTCATACCACTAACAGAGTAACACTAAGGTTATATTGATGATGCCGTTTCTTTTAATCTATTATTATCAGAATTGAAATCCCTAACTTTCTCGCTTGTCAAAAGACACAGTTAACCACTAAATCACATTATATACCGTCCCCGAAAAATATAGAATCAAAAGATTGCGGTGTATCCTAATTCATCCCCTATTTCCTTTCTTTGTTTGGCATACAACCCCACAATCGCTTTATTATAAGGGCAAACGCAATCTCAGTAATTCGTCCTTTGTCCGCGAAGCGTCGGTGGCGACACCGTCGTTATGTCCTCCGCACCCTCGACGCTGCGACGCATCACGAAGCTGCACGAACACGCACAAGCGAAAGTGCACGAAGCTGTAAATCACTCAGGATACATTGAATGGGAATTTATTTGGATATAGACACCAATATTAAAATGAGTTTTATAAATGAGAGGATTTATATACGATAAATTTCAATTCGGTGGTGATATATGGCCCCCGCATTAATTTTAATGTAATTATTTTATTATTTTGTGGTTTGTAATTAATTACTAAGATAAACGGCGGGCTAAAAGCAATTTTCATGCTGAAGGAACACCCAGTAATTTTTTATAACCCTTCCGAAATTATGGCAGATATTAAGGATGGAATTTCATTATATCTAACTCAACAAATATAAAAAATAAATATGCCATTACGCCCCACCCACACTAATCTTCTAGAACAATTCCCCATTAAATGTGAAACATATTTCAGCAGATATTTTCTCATTTAAGCTGATTATGACCTTTGGAATAAATTTATAGTTTATAAAACAAAGTGACAATGAAATATTGCAAATCCGCCAACACAGATATTAACTATAATTATAATAAATTTTTAGTAATTAAATATCTCCAATTTTTTCACAAGTTGACTTTTAAAACTCTGCCTACCCTGAAAAAATTACAATAAACATTGAGTACATAAGAAAACTGTACCACCGACACATCCTACACGCTTATGTAGCTTTGTTCCAGCCTGTAATTTGGACAAGTTTGCAACACTTATCTGATTTTTTAACGCGCATGCGTATAGTTACTGACAAGATTGAAGCACCTAAGTGTTGGACGGTGATAGTACCAACGCGTTTTTGTTGCATACAAACTAGGTAATCTGAAAAGTAAATATAATGAGAAATATTCGTTTTCCGGGAATGGACTGTCATATTTTGAGTCGGAGCTCAACGTTTCACCCGCAGTCGTATGGGGCATCTTCAGGAGAAAGGGGGATAGTACTGTCTTAAACAAGGTTACCCGACGTGTCAACCGCGCTAGAGACCGAGTTTAAGTAACAAGAGGGAGAGACTCAGTTTACAAGGTTACCCGACGTGTAACCCACTCTAGAGGCCAAATAAACCAAGTGACGAAAGGAAGGCCGAGAAGACAGTTATATACTAATCTAAAGATTCGGTAGATGAGCAAAGCTAATGAGGACCACTGGGAATCGAGTTCGTAATGGTAGATTGGGCGTGTCGTGTTCCGAGAATCACCGGTTTCCACATGTGGCTCAAGAAATAGCCATCATCCCAATTGATGTTATTAAGATGTTTCCATATTTCTAAATTTTCCCTGTATTTACGTCTATAAAACTCAGGGACAGGAGCTAAAATGCGGGAATTTTCAAATAAGATGTTATGTCCTATGTTGTGTTGGTGTTCTGCGACCGCAGATGTTAATACCATATCATTACGCAGACAGCGTTTGTGTTCTGACAATCTAGTGTGAACACTCCTTCCTGTTTCACCTATGTATACTGTGCCGCAAGAACAAAGAATACTATAAATACTGGGTGACGACAAGGGTTCGCGTTTATCTTTAGTTTGGGGGAGTATTTCTGAGATTTTTTGAAGAGGTTTAAAAAAGACCTGAATATTGTTTTTATTAAGAATTCTTCCTATTTTATCCGAGAATCCTTTAATGTAAGGGATAGATGCAAATGTTTCGAACGAGGTATCCACGGGTTTTTTGGGTAAAGGGTTTAATTGTCTATAAATTACATTATTGATTAATTTTACGTCATAGTTTTATAGACGTAAATACAGGGAAACTTTAGAAATATGGAACCATCCTAATAACATCAATCGGGATGATGGCTATTTCTTAAGCCACATGTGGAAACCGGTGATTCTCGGAACACGACACGCCCAATCTACCATTACGAACTCGATTCCCATTGGTCCTCATTAGCTTTGCTCATCTACCGTATCTTTAGATTAGTATATAACTGTCTTCTCGGCCTTCCTTTCGACACTTGGTTTATTTAGCCTCTAGCGTGGGTTACACGTCGGGTAACCTCGTAGACTGAGTCTCCCCCTCTTGTTGCTTAAACTCGCCCTCTAGCGTGGTTGACACGTCGGGTAACCTTGTTTAAGACAGTACTATCCCCCTTTCTCCTGAAGATGCCCCATACGATTGCGGGCGAAACGTTGAGCTCCGACTCAAAATATGACACAGTCCATTCCCGGAAAACGAATATTTCTCATGACTCAGACCCAGTCTATCGTTCAATGGCAACGCTCGCAAGCTCGCGCCGCCAAATACTCATCCGGGAACCAAGCCTTCACGCACTTGGTATGTAAATAACAATTACGGGTGGGAAATAAGGGATCACGCTTCCACCCCACGGGTGGGAAATATGTATGTAGGGTTGCTTAGCAACACTCTCATAGATCTCATATGAAAAGATAAATGTTACAAAATATGTTTTTTTCAATACGCAAATTTTAAAGATAGAAACATTTGGGAACGTTTTTGAGGCGAGATAGTGTATTCAATCTTAGTACAAAACTCAAATTGGTCATTATATAACATTATATATACAGATGGGTCCTAACAAAATTTTACTAGTCGGATTACCGAATCTACTAGGCAAAACAAATTCTGATGACTGTTGCCGTTTTTGCCTTTTATTCAATCTATTAGTAGGACCAATTATGTCATTTTGCTAGAAAATATAGATTCATCCTTTTTTCCCTTATTCTTCATGTATAAAACTATTTAGAAAAGTATTTCTAAATGCAAACACAAACAATTAAATGTTAATCTGAAACATCACAACATTGAATAAATTGCAGATTACACACTTACTACACTTCCTGTGTTAAAACAATGTGCAATACCACCTCGAAGCGATTTAAAAAGTAGCCGTGCAAAATATCCCGGCAAGGGTATGATTTAGCATTTTCGAAAGCAATTTTATCTAAGTGGCGTGTCGTATGGGCAGATCCGGTCCTGTTCGTGTTCAGTGGCGGAACGAAATGATTTTGTGGTTCGAATCACGATCATATACATCGCGTGTAGCCAACAACTGTCGCTACAAACTACGACTAACGTTACTAGATATTTTTAATTTCATTTCACTGTTTCACGCTATCATACTAATCGAGAGATCGGAGTTTGATTCCCCGAAAATAGTTAAAAAGGGGCGCAACTAAGCACATGGGTAGAGTTTTAGAAGCACTTATCTTATATACAGAATGTTCCACGACTCGACCGACAAACGTATACCATATATTTCGGAGGTCATTACGAACAAAAAATGTTATATGACCTATAGGTGAATTCTTCTTTGTTTCGGAGATATCGAAGGAATTAAAAAAAAATGATAGTTGAGTTAGCCTTGACGAATGTTTGACAAATGAATGATTTTTGTGCTGTCTTATTAATTTAAGCCATCATCAGGCCCGGGAAACGCAAATGGCGGATACTGGGATAGCAATTTTAGTTTTGCTTCCGTACAAGAGATGGCGACACCAGTATCATTAGTATGTAAATTTTTTTTACTTGACGCTTGACGCGAATTTTGTGATTTGTCATTTTGAATTATTGAAACGATTGGATTCAAACAGAATTGTCTTTATCGTCTGGTGCAAATTATTCTGTATGAAAAATCTTATTAATATTTAAGATGACACGATTAAGGTGTTGTGTACTGAATTGTACTGCTACCGGTAAGTGAAAATATATTCTTATATAAGTAATTGTATTTTTATACTAGTAAAATGTATTACAAAATCGTATTCTAGGAATGACACAGCATAGATTTCGCAATCCTAGTCATAGAACATATCGAGATTTATTTGTCAAGCGGTTGGAAATATTAAACATGAAAGAACTTCGAATTTTAGATCCGCAGGTCGTATAAAATAATATGCGTCTTTGCTTTGCCCATTTTGAGGCAAAGCATAAAAGTCCACACAATTGACGTCTCCACGTGCTTGTAGTTCCATCGCTGAATTAACATGGTGAGTGTAATTGATTTACGATTTAATTTCTTTATCTAATTTATGTATCTTTGAGGTTTTCAAGTTATTAGAATAGATATTCTAGTTTTCATAAAGTATAATTATACGAATAATGCGTTTAGATGTTACTATACAGCGTGTAAATGAAATAAGTGCATTAAATTTAACCAGTAATGTAACTCGACGAGAGCAACAATATTTCCTAATAACTTTTTTTTCTAAGTCTTTTAGATTTTGAGTTAAAATTCTTTAAAGATTTGCTGCATATTTCGGCGCGCGCCCATGGAGAACAAATGACAGCTGTCGTATTCAAGTGGGATACAAACAGCTCAAAAATCGTCGGTTATCGGTTACACTTGCAGTCACAGTAATTAATAAACGAATCAACGAAAATAACATTTATTATTAATTAATTCGTAATAGTACAATTTTTAAAATAAAGAAATTTAAATTTTGGATAACAAAATTAAAAAGTTGTGTATTAAACCAGACTTTTTAATCACTTTTGAATAGTGGAAGACAAGGAGGGGCGAGGTGAGGTAACGACAGGAAGAGAAAATGCATAGTTATTAGGTTATGAGATGATTATTTATCGTCGATAAATCATAATAGTTTAAATACGTTATTCAAAAAATGTAAGTACAAACTTTTGTCCATCTAAAAGAGGTACTTGAGTACCAATAATTAGTCGTCCATTTATTGTTCCCGCTCAAATATGTTTTAATGAAAATTTTTACAGCATTTTCGTCTGTCGAGATGTGTATTGTGCATAATAAATACACCTTCCCAAGTAAATTCAGTCTCATTCATGAACATTATGAGCCATTCCTAAAATTGAAGTCTGTTATGTGCTGAAAACATAACTTTTTGCACATGTTATGGATATAACTGTTGCTTTTTTTAAAATTGTCGTATGTGACACTCCGTATTGTGATGTGATAAAGATGTACAAGATTAACAAATGTGCGAATATTAAGAACAGAATGATTTGGTGATGATTTGGAAACGCTCCGTGTAAATGCGTTGGCAACTCCATGACACTGTCTTTATGTCAACCGTGATGTCAAGTAAAATGTAGTACAGATACGAGTAAAAAAATAAATAAACCATAGGTAAGTAATTACAATGTCTGTGTACTCACATTTTGACAGAATTTTACCTTTATTACTAATGTCAAAATTTAATTGCAACAATTGACAGGACTGTCAATTGCTAAAACAAAATTTTCATAGCTAGTGCTACTGCATTCAATTATCACAAAAATATTTGGAACGACTCGTCAATTTACGGGGTGGTAAAAATGCTAAAAAAATATGCGATTTCGAGAAAAAGTTATTAAGAAATATTGTTGCTCTCGCCGAGTTATATTACTGGTTGAATTTAATGCGCTTATTTCATTTACACCCTGTATATTTATCTTCCAATTTTCATTATTTTTATTTTTACAGGTATAGTTCACTCTTTAAATTCAAATACCGCACCTGACGCAAATGAACCTAATACCGAATTAAGTTTTCCGGCAAACATAGAAGATCCAATTCCATCTCCATCAATTACCGCATTTGTTGTAAACATATCTAATACAAATGTACGAGACGTTACTCATTTTTCACCTCACATTTTTGTCCGAGACTAAACATTTAAACATGTATTTTTCGGGGCTCATAACTGGTGAATTGTATGAAAATTTTTCAAATTAACACTAAAATCATGTACGAGTTTCAAATATAAATTGCGTTGCGTTGCGAAGCCCGCGGGTATCAGCTAGTATTTAATAAATACGTCAACAGCAATCAATGATTGTATGATGAAATTTCTATATAATATGGCTCATAAAATATAAAATTAAACCACTATAGTTTCTCATTATAATATTCGGCATAAAAATTAAACATTATTTCATTATAATATTCCTACCGCTATCTGCGAAAGCTGCAGGATTTTGAAATGTCTTCAGAGCAGCGTACAAACATCAAATTCTGCGTTCTGCTAGAGAAATCACCATCTAAAACCATTCAGGTGCTAAAGGAAGCATTTGAAAATAAGGCAATGATAAATTGACTGTGTACGAGAGACACAAAAATCTCGTTTGGACAAAAGCAAGGGGAGAGTAACTAGGAGGTGCTTTCTGACAGTGGCGTACCTAGGGTGGGGCAAACAGGGCAGGTGCACTGGGCGCCAGAGCCAAGGGACGCCATTTGGAGCCCTTGGTATCCGTATGTAACTTGGGTACCAGAATTTGAAGTGTTAAAACTGTTGATTATTGCTCGCATTTACATTTTTCGGAACTGTTGAAGCTCTCTATCTGTTTTTTCATCGTCTATTCAACGCTGAGAAATACTCAAAAACGCTGTACCCATAGTTATTAAATCTGAGTTTAAAACAATATGAAGTGCAAAAGTGGAAGCTGTGAAGCCTATAAACAACTACCTTGACGGTATACTCCAAGTTCTCGAAACTATAATGGATGATGCAAATGAAACGAGTGAAACAAGAAGTGATGCTACGCAATTGTACAACCGTATTTTTGACACTCGATTTTCTGACTCTACTTGGATTTTGGACGAGAGTACTCATTCCTATTGATAAAGTTCAGAAAAGACTGCAAGATATAAATATGAACTTTCATGATGCCGCCTTAGATGAAAGGTTTAAGAGATTATTTTCGCAGTGAAAGAGAAACTTTGGTGACTGAAGCTCTGTCAAAACTGCGATGTTGAAACCGAAAAACGCGAACGGCGAAAAATCTTCGAATAGCCATGCAAATAATGTTGACTATTGCAATTTCCATCGCTAGCTGTGAAAGATCTTTCAACAAATTAAAACTGATCTTAAATTATCTGAGAGTCTCTATGGGTCAAGATCGATTAAGTGATCTTGCTTTGATGACCGTTGAAAGAGAAGAAACTGAAAAGATCGATTTCGAGCACGTTATTAATGCCATTTTTTGATCGTAATAACCCCCGGAATATATGGTATAAGTTTGTCGGTCGAGTCGCGGATCACCCGTATATTGATAGTTATTTTATTATTGTGCTGATTCATTCATGGTTGAAGTTATTTCATGGATATTCTTAAGTAATTTCAACAACAATACAAATGCCACATATCTCGCTACACTAAAGCAAGTAAAAAGTAATCTTGATTTTACATTGTTGACAGGGAGCGCAATTACGACCCTTGCCCTGGGCACCATTTCACTTAGGTACGCCACTGCTTTCTGATCACTAGGGACAACGCTGCTGTACTTCGCTCCCTGATGGTGAAAAATTACCTTACTAAGAACAATGTCACCACTGTGGAATACCTACTTTCCGAATCATGCACTAGATGATTTTTATATCTTCGCATAATTAAAAATGCTAATCCAGCAAAGGTGATTGAAAATTCGACGAGGCAGTTGAAGGCACTTTCAGAATAGTATATTCTACAACAAGTAATGGAATGGCCCGTATTCCATTCCACACGAGCAAAAAATTTGTGGTCCGAGCCGAAGGCGAGGATTACGGTTTGCGAGTGTGGCTTATGCCATTCCAAACGTGTTGCAGATTATACTTTTTCCAACAAGGTTTTAGAAATTATACAAAAAAAATGTTGATTATAACAATTATCATATACCGTCAAATAATTTTTTTTGATGCTAGTCTTTTGCTTTTTTTATCTCTCGCTAAAAGAGGTATTGTATGCTAAAAATCGCATATCCAGATTTTAGTGAATAAGCACGTTTTAAGATCCCTAGAATCCGATTATAACATTTTTACGATGATGTCCGTATGTGTGTGTGGATGTGTGTGTGTGTGTGTGTGTGTGTGTGTGTGTGTGTGTGTGTGTGTGTATGTGTGTGTGGATGTGTGTGTGTGGATGTGTGTGTGTGTGTGTGTGTGTGTGTGTGTGTGTGTGTGTGTGTGTGTGCGCGCGAAAAAATGACGAATATAAAAAAAGAAAAGGAAAGTAGAAAAAGAAAATTTCAGGATATTGAATATAAAGAAAATGTATGTATTGTACATAATTTATATTAAAATATCCCATAGATTTTGCAAATATATGTGAGAATTATTTTCTAGTGAGACATGAATATATGTATTTGTATTTAAAAATATTTTTCGTTTTATGCGTACAACCAGGTGAAATATCTGGCGAGAGGTTATGTGCTGGCCACATCAGATTTTTCGTAAGTGGCCCAGTGTATCATTAGCAAGTTCCCTTATTTCAGGTGGCGTACATTTCATATTTATATCTTCATTACCACTTGACATTTTTCTCTACAAAATGTTATTTAGTTAATCTTCTAAGTAATATATTATTATTTAGGTACGCTTACTGCTCTAGAGACCTCCAAAAATCTGTAAAAGTTTACAGAAAACTCCAAAACTTAAAAATGTCAAACGCGAATGGACCTTTCCAATTTAAGGACTATCTCTTTCTATCGCTGCAAATAGTAAGAAAATGGCGCGAACAACTGCTAGTTGGGCTGTCAAACGAAACGTCAAAAATATTGCAGTCATTAATATACTTGTGTTCTCAGTGAAAATTTGCATCGTTAGACATTTTACCTTCAATAAAAGCTTTTGTAACTTATTTCGATAAGATTTTTTAAAGTTATCCGAGATATTCTCACATTTTACGTCTAAATGTTTTAGAATCAAACGTCATAGATCTCAGTTGTTCTTACTATGCGCATATCCCCATTGCGCATATCTTCTATCTCTTTAAATTGGAAAGGTCCATTCAGAAATAAATAAATATAAAACAAAGAGTCATAACCATAGCAAGCGAATCAAGATATTTGACAGTCCGCGCTAATATGCGGCTAAACAGATTCTGGTTCATCGAAAGCCGTGTGAAATTATTCTAAATGGCATACGGAATTATACCACACGGTTTGTTGGAATATTATTGAATCCAACATAACTGTTAGTTGTGGAATGTGTAGTTTCCAAAATAGTGTGGGAGAAATTGGTTTCCAGGAGTGTTTTCAACAGTTGTACGAAAGGGGGAACAAGTGCTTAAGTGCAGGAGGGGTTTACTTTAAAGGAAATTAATTTAAAAATGTTGTATAGTTTAGTTCAAGATTATTTCTTTGACTTCTATATCCCTGCAATTTCGACTAAATAGCGAAAACCGTATATGGGGAACCAATGGCGTACCTAAGTGAAATGGTGCCCAGGGCAAGGGTCGTAATTGCGCCCCCTGTCAACAATGTAAAATCAAGATTACTTCTTCTCGCTTTAGTGTAGCGAGATATGTGACATTTGTATTGTTGTTGAAATTACTTAAGCATAGTCACATATTCTTAAGTAACTTCAACCATGAATGAATCAGTACAATAACAAAATAACTATCAATATACGGGTGTTCCGCGACTCGACCTACAAACTTATACCATATATTCCGGCGGTCATTACGATCAAAAAATGGCATTAATAACGTGCTCGAAATCGGTTTTTTCAGTTTCTTCTCTTTCAACGCTCATCAAAGCAAGATCACTTACTCGATCTTGACCCATGGAGACTCTCAGATAATTTAAGATCAGTTTTAATTTCTTGAAAGAACTTTCACAGCTAGCGATGGAAACTGCAATAGTCAACATTATTTGCCTGGCTATTCGAAGATTTTCCGCCGTTGGCGTTTTTCGATTTCAACATCCCAGTTTTGACAGAGACTTAGTTCAATTTCCAGAGCTTCAGTCACCAAAGTTTCTTTTTCATTGCGAAAATAATCTCTTACACCTTTCAAATCTAAGGCGGCATCGTGAAAGTTCATATTTATATCTTGCAGTCTTTTCTGAACTCTATCAATAGGAATGAGTACTCTCGTCCAAAATTCAAGTAGAGTCAGAAAATCGAGTGTCAACATATAGTTGTGCAATTGCGTAGCATCACTTCTTGTTTCACTCGTTTCATTTGCATCATCTATTATAGTCTCGAGAATTTGGAGTATGCCGTCAAGGTAGTTGTTTATGGGCTTCACAACTTCCAATTTTGCACTCCATATTATTTTAGACTCAGATTTAATAACTGTGGGCACAGTGTTTTTGAGTATTTCCCAGCGCTGAGTAAACGATGAAAAAACAAATAGAGAGCTTCAACAGTTCCGAAAAATGTCAATACGCACAGTAATCAACAGTTTTAACACTTCAAATTCTGGCACTCAAGTTACATACGGATACCAAGGGCTCCGTGCGGCGCCCCCTTGTTTCTGGCGCCCAGGGCACCTGCCCTGTTTGCCCCACCCTAGGTACGCCACTGTGGGGAACTTATAGCAATAGAAAATAGTTCTACTTACAAGCTCTATTTTCTATTGCTATAAGTTCACCGTATGCGGTTTTCGCTACTGTAGTCTAAATTGCAGGGATTATAGAAATCAAAGACATGATCTTGAACTAAACTATACCTGTTTTCAATAAAATATTTTTGACCAATTTCGGGAACATTATGCCGCTACCTCGTAAATGTAATTTTGGTCAAAAAACAAGGACCAGAGACCAAAGCTTAAGTAGGACTGCCGTGTCGCTGATGATGATAATTATTTATTCCTACTTCATTATGTATTCATGCTAAGAAAGGACCACGAACGAAATATAATTAATGATATTCAGTAAATATGACACTTGTATTTAATGAGTTAACTTCTTGAAATTTAAACATCTTCGGCCAAACAAAGTTGTTGGCTTTGCTTTTTTCTCATTTGCTCTACTTGTAAACTTTCTCCTAACTTTTTTTAAGTTCCTCGACGCTTAACCACATTCCTATACAACGGGAAATCTTTTTAATTTATATTCATAATTAACGAATTTAGCAAACTTTATCACATTTTAATTATAACCGAAAATTTTTCTCAATTTATGATCTTGACATTTTTTTAAAATTTTATTCTTTCCACACTCTTCGGATTTTGGGATAGAAATATGCTCTGCTAATAAAAATAATTAGGGGCGCAGGATATTACAAAAATGTGATTTTATGTTCTGGTCGAGGTTCTGGTGTTCGAGTCACCACCCTGTATACTTTTCAATTAACGGTTTAACGAACATTGGAAGATAATCAATTGTATTTATTAACTTTTGTAACAATCAGTAATTTTGTATTTGTAATTATTTTTGGAATCAAAGCAAATCAGGGTTAACCGAGATATGACTGTAGGAATCGCATTAAAAATTACATATCGAGATTTTAATATCTGAAATGAAATCTTGTTCTTCTAGTCGTACTCTGTACCAATATGGAAACAACCCATTAGATTTTGGAGTAAATTAGATAACAGGAAGAAGTACTTTATTACTTTAGTACTAATTTTTCGCAATATATGTTATTATAAAAATTGAAGGTTATTCAATATTCTACATGGTTGCATTGATGAACTGGATGATGCGGTTGTAATCAACAGATTCTTCCACAAATATAAAACATAAAGGTGCATTTATAAATGAAAATTAGGTTTAGATTTATAGTTTATACTTTATATTTAAAGACTATGGCCGCATATTATGTAATGACTCCATTCACACTTCAGAACTTAGGGTCTCTAAATCCAAATCATAAAGTTAAACATTGCAAGGTCCAAACTTTAGGTTAATGATTTAGTTTGACGACACAAACTTCACCAATGAGAATGAATATGAAATGATATGGATATATACACCCATCTTTATTTAGTATCCACTTGGTGGATTCGGCTTTTTAAACAAAAGCGAGAAGAACATGGATACTGTCATAACTTAATTGCTGAAATATAACCGATAATGCCAAGCGAATGATAGTTTCACGGCGTACAGGTGTCTTATTGAGTACTACTCTACCGATATTTTAATCTTGTTTTTGAAGCATTTACACAGGTGTCTGTACATATCAAAACTAATTTTCAGGTAATTTAAACTTACATTTATAAATGACTTATTTAAACCTAAACAAAAACCATAAACCTAATTTTCATTTGTAAATGCACCTTAAGATTTATGGTTTATACTTTAGATTTAAAAGACTTTGGCCGCATATTATGTAATGACTCCATTCACACTTCAGAATTTAGGGTCTGAAGGTGCATTCACAAATGAAAATTAGGTTTATGATTTTTAAGTCATTCACAAATGTAAATTTAAATTAACTGAATATTAGTTTTGGTATGTACAGACATCTGTGTAAGTGCTTCAAAAACAAGATTAAAATATTGGTAGAGCAGTACTCAACAGACACCTGTGCGCCGTGAAACTGTTATTCGCCTGGCATTATTGGTTTATTTCAGTGGATACTAAATAAAGATGGGTGTATATATCTATATCATTTCAGACTCGTTCTCATTGGTGAAGTTTGTGGCGTCAAATTAAATCATAAACCTAAAGTTTGGACCTTGCACCCATCTATATTTAGTATCCACTGAAATAAACCAATAATGCCAGGCGAATAACAGTTTCACGGCGCACAGGTGTCTGTTGAGTACTGCTCTACCAATATTTTAATCTTGTTTTTGAAGCACTTACACAGATGTCTGTACATACCAAAACTAATATTCAGTTAATTTAAACTTACATTTGTGAATGACTTAAAAATCATAAACCTAATTTTCATTTGTGAATGCACCTTCAGACCCTAAATTCTGAAGTGTGAATGGAGTCATTACATAATATGCGGCCAAAGTCTTTTAAATCTAAAGTATAAACCATAAATCTAAACCTAATTTTCATTTGTGAATGCAAGGTGCTTTCACAAATGAAAATTAGGTTTATGGTTTTTGTTTAGATTTAAGTAAGTCATTCGGAAATGCAAGTTTAATTTAACTCTAATTTAGTTTTCATTTTACTGACATCTATGTAACTGCTTCAAAAACAAGAATAAAATATCGGTAGAACAATACTTAATAGATACCCGTGCGCCGTGAAACTGTCATTCGTTTGGCATTATTGGTTATAATTAAATTTTGACAGTACTTTATTCTCCTCGCATTTGTTTAAAAAGCTGATTCCACCAAGTGAATACTAAGTAAAGATGGGTGTATATATCTATATCGTTTCAGATTCGTTCCCATTGGTGAATTTTGTGACGTCAAACTAAATCATAAACCTAACGTTTGGACCTTGCAATGTTTAGCTTTATGATTTGTATTTAGAGACCCTAAATTCTGAAGTGTGAATGGAGTAATTACATAATATGCCGCCAAAGTCTTTAAATCTAAAGTATAAACCATAAATCTAAACCTAATTGCACCTTAAGAGTTTCCAAAATACTAAATGCGACGCCAAAGTTTTAATATGATGTAGACATTTTCCATTGTACTCTCATTACCAAAAGACCGTTGCATGTGTAGTGTGTGCGTGTATTACTAGTGCATAAATAGGCGTGCACGCGTAAAATACGACATAGGGAATCTATTATGTGTCGCCGAACAGACGCCATAATGTTAGTACACGTGTTATTATATCACATATTGTCTACTTCCTTCATCATACAAAATATTGAATTCGTTCCAATATGGATTATGTCCACTTATATGTAATGTATACATGTTTATAGGCATGTAGGTATTTCTTCATTGTCGTACAGTAGACCATATCAACAAATATATGAGTATGATCACTAAATAAAAAAATCTGATGTGGCCAGCACATTACCTTCCGTCAGTTATATGAGGCATTTACGAAAATTCTACCGGTGAACTGTTACCGGTAAACAGCTGTTTGTCAGGTTATAGCTACCGGAATCGATATTTTAAGAACGCAAGTGGTAAACAGGGTAGATCCATAACCTATAAAAAAAATTGAAAAAGGTTGCAAATTTGATATAGTTAACCAAATTTTAACGCGCGCGCTTTGCTTTGCATCACTACCTTCTATTTGAGATTAGATTCTTCATGAATCCGGTAGATGGATCTGGTAGATATTGTACAATTTTCAAACACGGTAACTTTTTAACACTCGTGTTTTCGAATACAGTCAGTAGATGCGGTATCTACCGGTAGAATTTTCGTAAATGCCTATGTATTTTCTATAAAATCCATACAGAAAGTTCCTTGCAAAAGATTCTAAATTTCTTGTATGTGCATTACCTTTCGACAGTTGTATACACTTCTTTCTAATAACATTAAATGTGAAAAAATGATATTTATCATCGTTTTTTCAAGAAAAACTGTTAAAATCTTCAAATGAGGGTACTTCCGGTTGAACAATTATAACCAAAATCTAATCAGCTCTTCATATGGATGCAACGAAGAGGAATACGAAAATTTTGTTACATACATACACACACACACGCACACGCACACACACGCACGCACGCACGCACGCACACACACACACACACACACACACACACACACACACACACACACACACACTGACACACATACAAACACATACACTGACACACACACGCGCACGCGCACTCGCACACGCACACACACACACACACACACACACACACATACACACACACATACAGATATCATCGTAAAAATAGTAAAATTGTATTCTAGGGACCCTAAAACATGCTTATTCATCAAAAACTCACCACCGAATTTTTGAGGCAGCGTACTTGCTTCACGTATCAACGGTTCTGGGTTCGAATCCCGGGTAAGGTATGGATGTATGTGTGTGTGTCTCCTTTTATCATCTTATCACCATCAAAATGAAATATTACTACGTAAAGATTTAACACTAGTTGTAAAATTTGACTCATCCCCTAAAACGCAAATTAATGCGAATAATTTTTTGTATTTTTACATTAAAGCATGTTTTTAAACAACAATATTATACATTTTTATTTGAAGTATATTTCTACAAAATAATCTATAAACGATTGAGAAAGCAATGCCTAATAAAATGCTCTAATCACCATTAATCATTTGTTCATATTAACGGTCATTGTTTTTTCAGTGCATCCTCCTTTGGGTGCACCCCCACCCCCAACATGCAGTCCAGTACTTATTTTTATAAATTTCTTTTCGTATGGTGTAGAGAAGAATTCAATCAAATACACTGCACTATTTTATTTTTGATTACACAGCAACTAAAAGACGTCCTCTCTCATTTATCTTCGTTCTTTTCGTAATAAAATCACTTGAAATGTCGGGAAACGTATGTCGTTGATAGTTCCAGACCGAAACAAGATGAAGTTTAGAGGCGTGACCCAGAAACCAATGTCAAACACACTTTTCCTTGTCCTTTGGTCACACTACAACTACGGACGGTTTTTATTATTTTCGTTTTATTGGGGTTCTTTTCTATCCGCTATAATTTTGAATTTTGACATATTGGTTTGGGTATTCAAGCGGAATGATTGCGGGGATATATATTTCTTAAAGAACCTTCCAAGTTTCAAGTTCAAATTTATCATAAATAAAAAGTCTCTATACTTGTCAACCATATTTCAGTGCAGGTTTCTGCTGATAATCAGATATAGGTGAATGATTACCTGTTAATCTAAAGTAGTCCTACTAGTCCTACTGAAAGAGTAGTAGTCCTACTAGTCCTAGACTGTAGAAACAAATTAGAACAATGGCGTGTGTACTTTAAAACTGTATGATAAGGTTTATAAAAGTTTTAAAAAAAAGTTAGTAGTTTTTAGAATATTCAATTTTTTAATCCCATTAAACTCGATTTACATCTACATCACAAATCTATTTCCTTCCAAATTCTTACATTTTTCAAATCATCTGTTATCGCCTTTTTATCCGTTATGAATATATGTATATAAAATAGACACACGGTATATCGTGTGTCTGTCTTAAAGGTGTACATAGGAGATTAACATGGGAAATCAGTTTTTTGTAATTTCCTGCTCGCCTAATTATTTTAAGCAAAAATGCGCCAAATAAAAGTTTTAGGCCCGGTTTTATAAAGTTCAAAAATCTTCACTTAAATTTTAGTTGCCAAGTAAATGTATTTAAGTGGAGATTTGGGTTTTATAAAGAGTTTTTAAATTTACTGAACAAGTAAATCTACCAAGTAAACTAAGTGGAGAATTTCATGCCATTAAATTTAACTAACGATTTTTATCGATGTATTTTCAAATAATTATAAAACTAAAAAGATATTATAAGAGAACAATAATGTGTAATATACATATATTTACATATTTTACAATATTGTTTATTTTATTTTAAAATTAGTAGGTAGGTATCCACCTGTGAAAAATTTGTCAGTTTGACATACGGGTAATAATAAATTGCAAATAAATATTATTAACACTTTGTCAAAAAATATGGTTGCAGTAATTAATTAATTTACTTATTGTAAAAATAATAGTTTTGTGCTTCGCGTACCTTCTATAAAAATGTCTGACGTGAGTGATATATCGTCCGTTTCATCCGAATCTACGAGTATATCAAGCGTATCAAGTGATGACGAATTTGAAAACGAAGAACCCCGATAAAGAATCTTTAGATATAGAATCCACCCTTTTGAAATATATAACAACGAAGAATTTAGGATGCGATTTAGATTACCAAGTGTCATTACATGTACTAAGTGAAATTGAACTTAATATTAAACCATTAACATCACACTTTTCCCTATCAATAAAATTTTTTGCCCCGTTCCTGTCTTCTGTCCATATTTCACCTTATTTTCTTTCTATCAAACGCACATCAAACTCACGTCAAACGGTCAAAAACAGAAAATACTGTCAAAAAAATAATCAAGCAACTCATAAATTTAAAAAAGTCATTTTCACACAACGCAACGAAAATTATATCTCCACTTAGGTATTTAATGGGTAGATTTTGTTTATAAAACCCAACATGTATTTACTGAACAAGTAAATTTATTCATCACTTAGTTACAATTCCATTAAATTTTTGTTTATAAAACCGGCCCTTAGAGCATAAAATTCTGCATCTAAATCAATAAACAGAATTACCTTTCCATGAATTGTAACGACAGAAATTAAATATGAAAATACCGAATATTACGTTGACTATTTCACTCATAAATATATAAACCAATCCAAATTCAGGATTCTACCTAGTTACCAAATTTCATTTCGACAAAACAGCGTCAAAAAAGTTTTTTCGCACCCTTTAAGCCAATAAGATGTCGTATTTTTACAAGTAAGTGAGTTTTGATAAGCGAAAATTTTTTGACGTTTTAGAAACATATTGTTTACATATCTGTCAAAGTCTGTATATTTTCAGTGTTATCAGTTTTTATTAAAAACGAGTCGATTTGGACATGAATCTATTTAAAACATTGAAATAGCAAACTGAAACCTAATACCTCTAAACACAATAAATGTTTACAAGATTTTTGTCAAGAAAAAAATTATATAAATAATTACCTGATTTTTATTTGGGAAATAGTCATCCGAATACCATTCGTGGTTAAATTTTAACCTGGAAAAATTTTCCGATTGCTTTACTCGAGCCTGTTGCCAATTTATTTCGTGACATTGATCAAAAATTACTCGTTTGACAACTCGTAATT
Organism: Harpalus rubripes; assembly: GCA_963082715.1. NCBI lineage: Eukaryota > Metazoa > Arthropoda > Insecta > Coleoptera > Carabidae > Harpalus > Harpalus rubripes. Next base: position 11,483,464 of record OY720462.1, on the reverse strand, counting down.
TTTTTGTCAATGTCACTCAATAAATTGCTAGGCAACCGGCTCTCGTAACAATCTGAAAATTTTTCCGGCAAAAATTTACCACTTATGATATTATATATGAAAATATCGACAGCCATGGAATTGAACAAAAAATAAATAAATGCTTGACGTTTTATCTGTCACAACGTAAGTTAACTCAGTTAACTTATTTGACGTTTCTGACAATTTGATTTTGTCTCTAGTTTTACTGTCTGAAATGATTAAAAAATGAACATTTATACGAATGAAGAGCTAAATTCGTGAAAAAATTTGAAAAGACTGCTAATGTGTCTTCAAAAATACACGTGAGCTGCGTAATCAGAATATAGGATGAGCAGAACATGCGTCACTCGTTCTTCCTTGCGTCACTCTAAGAAAAAGTGTTAGGAATGACAAGTGTAGATCCCTTCTGTAGTACTAAGGTAGATGTATTAGAAATGAGTTGAGAGTATACATAACAGCATCATACATAATTTTGTTATGCAATGTTAAATTTTTGATATATTCATATTATTTAAAGAAAACTGTATTTTCTTAACGTTATTTATTAATTTTATATTTCTATTATTGCCATAATTAACGATATTTGTGCAAATTAAATTGACAGAAACGTCAAATAAGTTAACCAAGAAGTTAACTTACGTCGTGACAGATCACGTGACAGATAAAACGTCAAGCATTTATTTATTTTTTGTTCAATTCCATGGCTGTCGATATTTTTAACGTAATTTTCGACATTTTCATATTTAATTTCTGTCGTTAAAAAGCATGTAAAGATAATTCTGTTTATTGTTTTAGATGTAGAATTTTATACCCTAAAACTTATATTTGACGCATTTTTGCTTAAAATAATTAGACGAGCAGGAAATTTCAAAAAACTGATTTCCCATGTTAATCTCCTATGTACACCTTTAAAATAGACACACGGTATATGTAAAATAAATTATAAATTTCAGGATGTGGACAAAATATTTCTTTACTAACATGTCCATAAACAACTATTATTTGTATTATCTGTAGTTCTTGTACCGGGTAATTAAAGTCAACGTGCTAATAAATTCCTGAAACATGCTATTCTAATTTGGTTTAATAGCCAGTTTGAAGACAAGTACATCAGAGTAATAAAAACATCTTCCTGTAATTCAGCTAATAATTACAAATTCAAATCATGATTGCTGTGGAATGGAACAAAAGTGTGAGTGGTTCTTCCATTGAGGTGGATTTTAATTCGTGCGATAAATCGTGTTTATTCATACCGCGACCGCATTATGTATACAGCGGTGGCTCATTCGGCGCTAATATGCATATCGGAGTTGGTTATCAGCACCGCTTATTAGCGATGTGGAATACTACCCCGCACGAGATTCAAATTCCCCGTTCCACCACCGGAGAAACTTCGTGAAGGAATGCGGTAGTATTTTTAACGATAAGCTGATTTTGAATGCATAAACTAAAACTTGTTTCTTTTATAACAAGCTCCTCCACCAATTTTCACAAGAATAGATAATTATTTAGAGCTAGTTGTAACGCTACATTATTTTTTTGTAATACGTATCGTCGCCGCGTGCCTGAGTGTCAGGTCACGAATCTGGAGAACCGGGTTCGATCCCGACCGACGCCAAATATTTCCAATTTTAAATGGCACAAAATTGACCCCTGTGGTGCACTCTCCACGCCAGCAATGAGTGCCCGTGAGGTGACGCCTGGTAAGCGCCCGCACTGTGCAAATATTTCATCATTACAGATATCTGTGTACAAACAGATTGGCACATCCAGCCATGGGTAAGCCGTGATGATATATTTATTTTATTTATTTATAATACAAGTAAGTAAAGACATTTTATCTATAAGATTAGTGGACACTGAGCTAAACCACGCCATGCGGCTAATTCCAGGGACCCTTAAATCTACTCCTTCCCAGTGGCTCCCTGTATTAACTAACATTCCACCCCCATACCTAATAATTTACTTGCAACAGTATACACCATAAAAAGGACAAAGTACAGTTACATGAATCTAAGTAAATTTCGAAAGGAATATACATATACATGCAGACATAAAAAAATATAACATATAAATACATAATAAATGTCTAAATTGTTTCCAAATTCGAAAATTCATTCATAATATTATTTTATCGCGTTGTTCCGTAATTGATGATCACTGTGTAACATTTGATAGTAAACTAACGTTTAATAATCACATTGATCGTATATACACATCTGCTATCAAAATGTTAGGTTTCATTATTCGCAATACGCGTTCCTTCCATGACACTTCTTCTATTCTTTCCCTTTACTTTTCTTTTGTACGTTCGAAATTAGAATACTGCTCAACTATATAGAATCCTATTTATGAACATCATCAGGACCGCATTGACAGTCTACAATTTTTTTTCTTAAATTCCTATATTTCAATCAATTTAAAAGATACCCGGACCTTCATATTAGTTACAAAGAATTACTTCAACAATTTAGCTTCAACACCTTATATGAACGTCGTGAATTTATTGCTGTTCAACACCTCTGCAAATTGATTCATGGTGAAGTAGATGATCCTAAATGCCTTAGTCTCATTTGTTTCCACATTCCTTTCTTTACTACTCGGACTTCTTATACCTTTTACATACCTACACCACGTACAAATATCCGCTTTGAGCCTCCAATTCACCATATGTGCCATATTTACCAATCTAAATTCGCTTATGTTGATGTTTTTCTCCACAAACCAAAGTGCTTCAAAACACTTATCATGAAAGAAATGTAATATAAATATGCAACTTTTGTACTCTTATTATTTTATAATTGTTGTTTTACTTTGTCTACTTTTTCTGCCCCACTATTGGATGTATTTCTGTTGGGCAGTGTATAATTAAATACATAGATAAATAATAGAATATGGTGATATTGTAAATATATCTATATCACTAACAATTTTATTGATGTTATTGCACATAATATAAATCGGAGATCTGGTTTGTGTATTTGTTCTCGCTCTAGGACATTGAAAATATAATTTGTCTTGATGTTAGACGTGGTACATGAATTTCAATATTCTCTAATTTTGTATTGCAGCAGTTTTAACAAAAATATAATTGACTGACAGATTCTACGTGTTTCTAATGATTTAAAGTTAAAACATACTAATAAATTGTTATAATCTGTACCTCGTTCAGGATATATATGATCACATTTAAATGCTAAATACTTCAGGAGACGTTTTTGTACAGCCACAACACTAATAATGTACCGGTCATAAATTATTAATGCTCCATATTCTAATTTGGAACGAACATAACTATTGAACAATATTATAATTGTGTTCACGTTACAAAATTGTTTACAGTTTCTAAATATGAATCCAAGTATTTTAAAAGCAGAACTAACCAATTCTGTAACATGTATTACAAAAGACATATCTGGTTCAAAATTAACTCCAAGATCCTTAAAATGAGATGGTCTTTCTAGTACAATGTTATCAATGTGATAATTTAACAAATTTGGATTTTTTATTTTATAATATGACAAAGTTTTGCACTTACTAGAATTCAGTTTTAAATTGTGTTGGTTACACCATTCGAAAATTTGGTACAACTGACATTGGAGCCTATGACAGTCTAGTTCATTCATGATTGAGCAATATATTTTTAAATCATATGCGTAAAACAGATTATCACACATATTAATTAGATTGCTTAAGTCGTTGATATATAATATAAATAAAAATGGTCCTAATACCGAGCCTAGTGGTACTCCAGAAGTAGGGGTGAAATACAAGAAGACAACTAGCCTTAAAAAGGAAATGGCAAAAATTAGAGGAAAACAGACAGGTCTCGTATTTTGAGAATCAATGGATTGAAATATTTTTCTGTTTATTACAATAGTTTTGTATAGTAGAAATTATTTGCCAATTTAAGCTGCTTTGTAGCTCTTGTAGTTCTCGTGATAACAAAGTTGACTCATTGGAAGTGTACACGCTGTTTATTCGTAAAGTATACTTTTCTGGATGGTTGAGTTCCTACGTCCTTTTCGCAAAGTCAACAAACACTGTTTTCAGCTATACCAACTTTACATACATGGTATTTGAGAGAACATTGACCAGTAAAAATACTTGTCATAATTCTAAAGTCCTTTTTGCAGAGAACTAATAATTCTTTGCCTTGATGTTGGTGAATGAAGGTGAAATGAAATTCTTTGGCTGACTGAGGCCTGGAATGTCTCTCCTGTATATAGCTGATAAACTTCCCTACCCACATCCAACGAGGTACTAAACTAACTGCACTGAACAATACCTGATTTTATAAACCATATTAGAGTGTATGCAAACACGAAACTTTGTGTTTTATAAATATAGAATTATATTCCCAACAACAAAGTACTTTTACATAAAATAAATGAATGTAACAATAGTTTTATTTTGCAAATAAAAATGTTTTGTTTAAAACAGAAAAACATGAATTTTTCATCCCTTTGTTGTTTATAATAAAAATGCCGATGTAACTCATTCAGCATTCAATTACCGGTTGCATGCTTATGTTTATTTAAATAATTCGCCTGCACGCAGACGTGCCTATCGGCTACTAAATGTCGTGTTGTCCACTCAGGGCTGCAATTATGCGATGACAATCGCATTTTTACGACCACCACCCCTCCACAAACTATACTTTGTAGGTAATAAAACGAAAAACCCCTACATATTACGTATTTGTTGTATCGACAAGCAGTGGTGGAGTGAAGAATATTCATATGCAATATACTTTTTCTTCTTCTTCTTCTACTTTGCGTTTATTTCTTGCTGAATAATAATTGGTTGCTTGTAACTTACACTTATCAACCAAATGTATTTTTTGACTACATCGACAGTCAATGTGGTACAGCACTCCAGACAGTTGCATGATCTTCGTTACCCTTACCGAGGCCATACAGCCTGAATGCTTATCCCTACTCAATGCGTCACGTCAAACTATGAGGCCTGTGCGCTAATCTAGCCCTACAAAAACAGTATAGCTACAGCAGTCAGCGCGAGTGGACGCACGGCACAGCACAGCACAGAACGTCAAATTTCGATGGTTTTTTGTTTAAGGACATTGCAAAAATGCTTTGTGCCAATTTGCAGGACCAATTACGGTAACATGGCTAAATTGATGTACCTGATAATAGAGAAATTAGAAGCTAAACAAGTTTCCATAGGCGCTCACAGGGGGGGTCGAAAGAGTCGACTGACCCCCCTTTCATTTATGGACTGTATCCGTTTTTAAAAATAAAATTATAATTTTATTTTTTCATTTCAATGTATCATTGTATTTTTTAATAATTATTGGTAATATTTTCTGATATTTTAATCTAAAATTTATTACATACTATCTATTACTAAGTACGAAATAGCTGAAGTGTCAGAATGAGTAAATTATGTTATGTACTTTTATTATATTACATTATCTTCGGTGTTGTATTTTCTTTAATATGCCGTAGTTTATTCTAATCATTTTATGATCACGTTCTTCTCAAAACTTTCACAATTATCGATTTTACTGTTATATAGAAATAAAGAAATAGAAAAGTAAATAATGAATAGATATTGCATATTTATTTATATTAAAAGTAACTACGTATGATTAGGGTTGTCGTATTTTGTGAGGAGCGCGATTTAATTAACATTTAATTATTATACATTTTATTTTGAACAGTTCAATAGAATAATTATATTGTTACTCAGTAATATAATATTTTAATTTAGTGCAACATTGTATTTTCAGATTGTCTGTTTCTGTAGTTATTGCTTATGCTCGCATCTCGCATCATAAAGCCTAGTAGAAGGGGCAATTCTACGCTTTTGGAGCGTACATACGCATTTTCCTCATAAAATATTGATTTTAATTTTTTAAGAATTTGTTAAATTTGCTTCATTGTAAACAACTCTATATTATCTTACTTTGCATTAAAACACGTTTGACCTTGAAAATTATTAAAACTTCGCCTGCGGTGCATTTTTTTCTTATAACTAAAATTTCGACCCACCTTGTAAAAAAGTCTGCGGGCGCCCATGCAAGTTTCCCTAATATATGGTGAATGTATATCATGCAGAACAAGAAATTTAGTTACGAAATTTTTTTTAGGGATATTCAGCAACATTTTACTAAATAATTATAGAAAAAACTGTAAAGAACAAATTTATAGTGAAAAGCAGTTTAACAAAAAAATAAATAAATTAGCAAGCACCTACAAAATCTATTTTATTTCAAAGTAGTGGTTATTCTAAATATGTAATATGTGTACCTTATGCATGTTATCCATTTTTAGTTTAATTATTATCATTTTCATATTATGTTCTATGTTATATTATTTTCATCTGTTATTACCTCCAGATCTAAAGATTTAATAATATTATATTTATTATTTCTTGTATTGTTTAAATTTTTTTAGTTATGTATATAAAATAGTTATTATATAATATTTGAATCGTTATTTACGAGTTTCATATCTTTATAAACCACATTTTACAATCCTATTTGTTTAAAATTCCGTGTATTTCCTATTATTACACTGCTGTCGTTCGAGGCGTGGCGTGGCAGCTAGAGGCTAGCTGTGACGTCACGAATTGAGCATTCAGGCCTGTATTCTCGTGTGGCCTCGCCCAGGGTTTCGCGGACGGTATTCACCGGAATAATGGAGGAATTTCCGGAGAAGATACGTCCTCGCCGTCCTAGTTAATACATAGGGCAACGCATCAGGCTATATGACAAGCATAATTGTAACAAACATTTTTTGTACTTCATTATATTTTGTATTTTTACCTACTGCTACCTTTGGTAAAGGAGGTATAGGGATCGTGCTAAAAATCTCATATCGAGATTTTGGTAAATGACCACGTTTTAAGTTCCCTAGAAACCAATTTTAACATTTTCTAGACAATAGTCGCGTTCTTTTTATCATTTGGCTCATCTCAACTCTTCTCAAAATGAGATGAGTTTGACATGAATTGAGTTGAGATCAAGTGAGATTTTTATGAAGTAAAAAGTACGAGAAAAGACAAATTTTGTTGGTAGCCTTTCAACGGTCAACCACGATATTTTCAGGTATTATTTTGGATCGCCCTAAAGTTTGAGTGGGTATTATTTAGGCTTGTTATTCTGTCGATTACATAATATGTATTGCGACACATTCTAAAATGTTGTTTAAACTGTACGGTACTATTACTTCCACATAGGTAATTTTCAATTCTATGAAGTTTGCGTCTCTTTGATATTTTATTTTCTATGGTATTGTCTGCATATTTATTTATTCTTCAAATAATAATATTTATTAAAGGAATAAACATATAATCTTTTCAATAACCAAACTAATTGAATGTGACAGCCCGTGACAGCAAAACATTCATCCCCACCATTCATCTAAGATTAAAAACTCAACAAGCACAACCTCCAGAGGTGATTAAGAATCGGGAAGGGGGGAGGAACTCTTCTCACTTTGATCTTACTTTATCTCACCTCCGTTGAGATAAAAAGAACGGTCAAAATTAGTGAGGCAACTGAGGTGAGCTGAGACGAACTGAGATCTCTTGTAAAAAGTGGTAAAAAGAACGCGACTAATTTATGTGTGGATCCTCCACTCTAACTCAAATACTATCATCCAGAAAATTTTGAAATCTTGTATTTCCAACTGTTTCTGTAATGGAAAGAGCCCATGAGATTTTGGTGAAAATCGGATAACCGGAAATCACACTTTACTCTTCGAAAAATACTTTAAATGTTATTTTTTCGAGATTAATGTTATTATAAAAATTAAGGATTATTAAATTTTCTATAGATTTGCATTAATACTTTTTCTATATATTTTATGGATAAAGCCTACGCTGTAAACAAACAAAACGCAGTTATTCAAATGTATGTAACTGATAGGTAAAGTTACTATCAAAGAAGTAATGATTTCAAAATAATATTAGTAACACTTAAAAAGAAAAAAGTAAATAGAACAATAGAAAAGGAATTCAATAGTTTCCAGCATAAGTAAATATGTATGTATGTATGTAGATTAATAAAAATTAACGATTCGCAAGAATGTTTAAGCTAAGCCTCATTTTTGGATTAGCGAATTCTATTCTATCCCGGTATTTAAAATTTAATCTTCATTTTATTATAGCTCCGGTGGCTCAATGTCATGAGTGCTTTCGGGGCTCTCGGTTCGAATTTCACTAAGGCATGGATGTGTGTGAATGTGAACTCACTCTGTAATTGGGATTTAATCCTGTTGGGGGGTTTTAAAAAAATGAAGTTACTTGGATTAGATTAGACTATATTTTAAGAAATAAATTGGCAAAATTAGAGTAAAATTCGCTAATCCAAAAAATTTAAACTTTTTTGTGATTCGGGCTGTAAATGGTAGGAGGTATTGTGTTCGCCACACCAGTTTTTTATTATTATTTTCAATTTTAGCTATGAGGGTCATATGCCCCCAGTGTCACTCTCTTGAATACGCCACTGCGGACAAGTATCGAATGGCCGCCTCGCATGTTAATTGTGTATTCGTTTAAGGATGAAAATATCGCCAAATGAACTTTAATTATTGCTCTGTAAATAATGTGAAGCGAAGTATATTGAGTGCAAACTACCGATGAATTAATGTACAATCAATCTTAAGAATGAATAAGATACAATCTTAGATTTGTACAAGATTGAAAATGGGTATTTTTATCGTAATTACAATTTACAATAAACCGAACTCAAGGTAAAGTTCGCTGTAATAAAAAAGCATTTAGCTTCTACATTGATTTTACATACAAGCACTAACCTTTATATATCTTTCGTACTTATCATTATTATAAGAAATAATTTGATATATGTTATGTACAAAATATAGTTCAAACTGGAACACTTAGGTTTCATGGTAATTCATAATAATATGCGAGTAGAGTAAGGCGCACTAATTCTAATTGTTTCTTGACAAGACATATATGTATGTTAACAATAAACACTGCAGACCAAAAGTTTCCAGACTCTGTATAAATGTTCTTCCTTTGTAATATAAACTACGATGATTTATTTATATTTGAATAAATGGATACTTGATACCAGAGCTGGGCACTAACTAGTTACTTTAGTAACTTAGTTACTAACTAGTTACTTTTACAGTAACTTGTAACGTAACTTAGTTACTTTTTAAAATATGGTAACTGTAGCTGTAACTTAACGTGCTGCGGTAAAGTAGTTGGTAACTTTACAGTTTTTAGTTACTAGTTACTTAAGTAACTTAAGTTATTTAAAGTAACTCAGAAATTAGAATGTAACTAAAGTTAGTCAAAGTAACTTATAAAAAGTGGAATGTAAATTAGCCATAAAAAGTAATGTGAGTGATTAAAATTTTTAAGAAATATTTTGTTGAGGCTGATGGCTTTCTTAGAAACACTAACTAAAACTGTTTTTTTTTTTTTTACTAAATGTCTGTACAGAGTTAGAGTGTTGTGCGCAGCATCGCGTTCGCGTCGCGTCTTGCAATCGAACAATTCAATGTACTTAAAATATCGCGTTGCGTCTAGCGTTTCTACAGCGTCTGTGGAGCGTCAGCGTTCAATTCAATCCGGATTAAAAATTTTCTTTGAGGTGCATAGATGCTACCAAGTAGCATCTATGCACGATTAAAGATTTTCTTTGGGGTGCATAGATGCTACCTGAAAGTAGCATCTATGCACGATTAAAGATTTTCTTTGGAGTGCATAGATGCTACCTGAAAGTAGAATCTATGCACGCAGTAACAACGCACACTAAATGTTTATGTACGTAGGAAAACAAAGTTCCCGTCATATGACATACGTGGTGCAGTAAAGACGTTTTGCTTTGTTTATATTTATAATTTTTAGGAATAAATAATTATTTACAATGGCTTTGAACATCTCATATATGTTGGTGGTAGAATTCGTCTCATTTTTGCAAACTCCCTTCCCACAAAATAAAATGTCACTTTTAATTTTTATATTATATTATAATAGGACCGTTAACATTAACAATAATAATCTGATTGGGTGTTGCCAGCAATAACGTTAAAATTTAGGTCAACGTATAGTTAGTGCAAAAACTCCTTGATATGTATACTACAGAATATCTAAGTCAATAGTCTAAGTCTACACTTCACTCAATTAAAAGTAGTTAGAAAGTAACTCTAGGTAACTAAGTTACTTTTAATGAGTAACTAGTAAATAACTTAGTTCTTTCACCAAAGTAACAGGAACTTAAGTAACTTAGTTACTTTTTTTGAGGTAACTGTAACTGTAACTAGTTATATTTACAAGTAACTTGCCCAGCTCTGCTTGATATATACAGGGTGTCCATAACTTCAGGTACATATTAGAAGGGAATATAGTTCTTAATGTCCTGATTACGGAACAAAAAGAATTTTTTCAAAATTCCTATAATTAAGGGTAGTTCACTTAAGAAGAACATTTTTTGTACCCCTGGATACTATAATATTTGGAATAGTGAAATTTGTTATAACTATTACATAAAATAATTTAACAATGAAATTAATTTATGCAATTACGTAAAGCTTTCTCACACCAATTAAGTTTGGGAGATGTGTATGTAATGAAAAAAAATCTATAATACAACGTAATATTTAATATTAAAACTACCTATTCAACCAGTGTCCCAAAACTGTTTCCTTCAAAAGCCTCAAAAACTAATTTTTGAATTTTGAAACATTAAACTAGTGAATTGGAAAAGTGGATGTCCATTGGAAGCGTTCACGCCAAACTTTTGCAGGTGGTAGCACAACTGTTCACACAATTTATTTTAAATTTAATTTTAATTTATCGTTATTTTCCATTCTTCTTGAGCTGTTTCTTCAATCTAATCTAAGTATTTTATACTTTCGTTTTTGTAAATAAATGCCCTATTTTATTTTCACAGCAGTGCGGCATTTTGTTTGGTTATGTAATATATCAACAGACCAGTTTTGTCACATTGACTTGTGGAGGTGGTAAATGTGTAACTACAGTGCCATTAGTTCCGGACTAAACGTTTCTATTAAGAATGTAGACAAGTGACATTTCTCAATATTGTATAGTCAGAAATTTGAACAGCGAGCGTTTTTTCTTTGTCGCGCACGAGCGGCAAAGTGACATTTTGCGTTGACAAAAGAGAGCGCAAATGACTACTACTATAGACTGTAGAAAAATATATTTATTAAAGAAGAAAAAAATCGAATGGTAATTTGGTAAAATGTTGGTTATAATTTGAGTAATGTTTGTAATAATATGTTTGCGAATTTATATACTGAACGTTAAGAAATTTAAATTCCCTGATAGTTTGTATTAAAATATATATACCGGGTGGAACATCATACCTGTGTACATAGGCGATTCATATGAGAAAAACAGTTTTTTCGTGCCCATTGCTCCCCAAATTATTTTAGACAAAAATGCTTCAAATAAATGTTGTAGAGCATAAAATTCTGCATCTAAATCAATAAACAGAATTACTTTTACATGCTTTGTAACGACACAAATTAAATAAGAAAATATTGAAAATTACGTTGAAAATATCAAATAGCCATGGAATTGAAACAAAAATAGAAACAAATAAATAGGTAAATTAAATTCATACAAAAATCTCCATACCTATTATTTCGACAATTGTACATTTCAATGAAATATTTATTTTTTATAGGATTTTTATTGAAAATCTTTTTAAATTGGAAATAATTCATGTAAACATTAAGACCTATCTACTACAATTCAAATTTCAAACAGTAATTCTCTGAATAAAATAATCACTACAATTTATTATTATAACAAATATTCGAATAATCCTCCGTTTTCAGCCAAGCAATAACCAAGTCTATTGTAGAATGAATTTCTTACATTAGCGAGCTGCCTATTTGTGATTAAGGCGCTCTCCTCCATGATAGCTTCTCTCAATGAATTAATATTTGGGTGGCGCTGCTTATAAATTTTACATTTAAGTGACCCCATAAAAAAAGTCGCAAGGTGCTAAATCAGGAGATCTGGCTGGCCAATTTAAAGTTCTACCACGACCAATCCAGCGATTTGGAAATGCTTGGTTTAAATAATCTCTAACACTTACTCCGAAATGAGCTGGGCAGCCATCTTGTTGAAACCAAACCTCCTGATTTTCGCGCGCTACGCTCTCTAATGCAGGGCCGATCTCATTAATCAAGAGTTCTAAGTATGTTTCAGAATTTAAGTTGCCAACGATCTCAAATGGTCCAATAATATTGCTATTAAAAATGCCTGCCCAAATATTAATTTTTTGAGGATATTGCGTTCTGGTGGTAACATTTAATCTTGGATTTTCTAGAGCCCAGTGCCTATCATTTTGAACGTTTGGTTCATTGTTTAATGTAAAAGTACACTCATCGGTGAAGCAAATAGATGGAAGAAAATCACGATCCCGATTTGCTCGTTCTTGCATATCTTCACAAAAAACTCGCCTACTTTCTTCATCAATGGGCGAAATGTCTTGATGGCATTGCATCTTATAAGGGTGGTATTTATGTTTTTTAAGAATGCGCAATACAGTAGAATGAGCAATCTCACATTCCTGCGCTATTATTCTTGAACTTAATTTAGGATTAAAATTTATTAATTCCAGAACTCTTTGTTCGTTTTCTAAATTAATGCGATTATTTTTATTTCCTATAAATAAAGATATGATTTGTTTGTAAATCTCTTAAAAAATATTCAAATTTAAATTTACCTGTACTATTTTCCGCCGCAACACTTGCCGTGGATTCAAATTTTTGAACATACGCACGTATTGTTGTAGCGCTTGGAATTGGCCTATTTGGAAATTTCACGGCGAATAAATCTCTAACTATACGTAAACAATTTCCACTATAAAAAGTTTTTATTATAAAAACCCTTTCTTCGTTAGAATAAACTGAATTCATTTTGATATTTTACCGTCAAATTAGTTATTTATCTGTCAAACGTCAGACATTTATTTGTTTCTATTTTTGTTTCAATTCCATGGCTATTTGATATTTTCAACGTAATTTTCAATATTTTCTTATTTAATTTCTGTCGTTACAAAGCATGTAAAAGTAATTCAGTTTATTGATTTAGATGCAGAATTTTATGCTCTACAACATTTATTTGAAGCATTTTTGTCTAAAATAATTTGGGGAGCAATGCGCACGAAAAAACTGTTTTTCTCATATGAATCGCCTATGTACACAGGTATGATGTTCCACCCGGTATATATATATATATATATATATATATATATATATATATATATATATATATATATATATATATATATATATATATATATATTCGCTGACATTACTTGTCAGGAAATATATTAATTCTTTGACACTTATACAAATATTCCAGACAACACAAAATTTGTATTAGAAAACGAAAAAAAAATAATAATGAAAATTAGTGAAGACTAATTAAAAATTATGTTTTCCTAGTGGTCGTTTTCAGCATTCTGGTCGTTGGAGATAACCGTCCCTTACTTTTTAATTGTAGAAATAAATCACTGTAGGTACATTAAATATTTTTCTTACCATATTAACGAAATTTGATAATGGGCTTCTAGGTAAGTATTGAGTTTGTTTTCTCGGAACAAATTTTGTTATAATTACATGTTTCATATTTTTTTTTTTTTTTTTTTTAATTTTGTCTTAATATATTTACAATCTGTTAAGAAATAACAATAAGTAAATAGTATATATATTACAAATAACATGAGGAAGTTAGCGCCCATTGGCGCTTCCTTCAATATTTACATACAATTATATTTTAATTATATCTGTTTGGTAGGTCTAGTGGGTTATGTCGTTTAAGCCTGTTGGTTTCCGTAGCTCTGTCTAGTAGATTTGTTGCACTCGGGTTTGGATGAATTTCAAGACGTCGGATATATTTTTCACTGTAATTCATGACTTCTTCTTTGACAGTTTTTAGATTTAAGTCATTATATATGGTAGTATTTCGCACATACCAGGGGGCGTTGAGTATCGTTCTTAGGGTTTTGGTTTCAAATCTTTCAATTATTTTAATATTCGAATTACTGGCGGAACCCCAGAGTTGAACACCATATGTCCATATTGGCTTTAATATTGCTTTATAGATTAAAAGCTTATTCTCAATTGAGAGCTTAGAGTTTCGGCCCAGTAACCAGTACAGCTGTTTCGCTTTTATATTAAGTTGTTTTCTTTTCGTTTTAATATGATTGGTCCATGTTAATCGTCTGTCCAAATGTAGCCCTAAATATTTGACTTCTCTAACTTGTGGCAATGGTTGGTTATTTAATGTGACTGTTGGGCATGTATCTCTTCGATTTGTGAAGGTGATGTGAACTGATTTTGTTGCGTTGGCTTTGATTTTCCACTTTTTTAGCCACTCTTCTATTTCATGTAGATGTGTCTGCAGTATAATTGAGGCTGTTTGTGGATCGTCGTGTGAGGCTAATACAGCTGTATCGTCTGCGAAGGTGGCGGTCATAACGAGTGGTGATATTGGAAGGTCGGCTGTGAATAAAGTATCGGCCCCAACACACTGCCTTGGGGAACACCTGATTCAATGGGAATTAATTCTGAATATTCATCATGGAATTTAATTTGAAAGTATCTCTCAGTCAGGTAAGATGTTAAGAGCTGATAGTAACTGCTAGGTAGACATTTCTTTATTTTATAAAGTAGGCCTTCGTGCCATACCTTATCGAACGCTTGTGTCACGTCTAAGAAAGCTGCAGAGCAATATCTTTTTTCTTCTAAATCGCTTCTGATTTTACTTACTATACGATGGATTTGTTCAGTTGTCGCATGATATTTTCTAAAACCATACTGGTAATCAGGAACCAGGTTATCTTCTTCTAAAATAGGTGTTAGTTTTTCTAGCAATATTTTTTCGAATACCTTCGATAATATTGGAAGTAGGCTGATTGGTCGGTACGATGTAGTATTTTCTGGTGGTTTTCCCGGCTTCAGTATCAGTATAATTTGGGCGACTTTCCATTGTGATGGAAAGTAATTCAAACTAATTATTGCGTTGAATATAAATTTTATTAGTTTTATTGCTTTCTCTGGTAATTCTTTAAGAATTTTACCAGTAATGAGTTCATAGCCTGGAGCTTTTCTTGGATGTAGGGTTTTTATGGTTTGTTCAATTTCATGAGTTTCAATTTTTTTAATAGGTAGTGATAATTGGTCAGCACTTTCCAGGAATTGTTGTACTTCTTGTTCTTCGGGTGTGTTGATATTTATTTGGAATGGTTTAAATACCTCTTTTAGGTGTTTTGCAAATAATTCGCATTTTTCCTTGTCATTTCTTGCCCAACTATTATCTTGCTTCCTTAATGGGGGAATTCTTTGTACTGGTCGTTTTAAGTGTTTGGTTGTTTTCCATAATGAGTAGTCTGTGGATGGAGTATTTGATAGGTTATTAAGGTATTCTTCGATATTAGAGTTTCTCCATTCCTTTAGTAAATTTTTCAACTCCCTTTCGGCTCTATTGAGTCTGTTTTTATCTAATGGACAATGAGTATGTTGCCATCTTTTTCGTAGGTGCCGTTTTTCTTATGTTTCATATAAAGCATTATATTTTCATTCCACAGTTGATGGGAAAATTATTTATTAAGGTCATTACACATACAAATATGGTGTTTTTATGATAAATATAGTGTCTGGTAACTATTGACCTTAAATGTCTTTATTGGAGTTATAGCTAGTAGAGTTTTAGACCAATCAAAGGAAACAAAAATACCATTATTATATCATTTGTTTTTAAAGTAAAACGTCATATACTAATTTAATAAAGTAAATTGATATAGTATCTAGTGTGATAATATATTATTATTTGAATGCAAGAACAACCAAAGTATCGCGGCCGTATACCTGTGTTCTAGTACATGAATAATTTATTTAAATTTTCACTTTATATACAGGGTGTCTCACAACTCGCGCCCCAGACGAAACTAACACTTGCCGACGACAATAGGTTGGCAACAAATAGAAGAAAATAATTTGCGGCTGCTTGCATAACGGAGTTAACAAGACTTTTTAATCCACCAATCCCGGAAGGATATCTTGAGGTGTGATGATATTATTAAAAAATAAAACTGGTTGTTAGGTTTTAAAAATACTACTAGTGAGTTACAAAATTTGTTTGACTTACTGTAATTTTGATACTTTAGAGTTGGCTTTTCGCTGTCAACAAATTTAGTTTAGCGAAAGTATCACCCGAGATCATCATTTATATCGTACAGTGCAACGTGTTGTAGCAGCTGTGTAAAATGTGTTAAACGAAAATATTATTGTCAATTGAATTCTTTGAGATTAAAACAACAAATGGTGGTTTATGATCCACAATATTTCTATCCGGAAAACGTTCCGAATAGACTCGTGCTGCCTCTCTGGCGTTACGTCCCAATCAGCGACTGAATATATGGTAAGAATTTGCCTTTTTTTATTCACCTTGTCAAATTTAATTTGACACTGACATTTTTCGAAAACTACAGTCGCCCACACATTTTAAAGAAGATTCAATTTGTATAAAACCCTAGTAACGTAAAATTACGGCAAACACACGTTAAAGGTGTAGGTCTCTAATTGGTCAATTTTAAGACGTCTGTTCTCGAATATCTTTTAAGCTAGATTTTTTTTCTTCGAAATTACACATCCGAGTGCAGTCTCGTGTTTCCTCATTCGCTCTGAGGCGCGAGTTGTGAGACAGCCTGTATAGTAAGCAGTGGGATCCATTCCTCTTAAAGACAGTAGGTACGTTCTATTGGTGTCAGAAATCTTCCTACTTCTTCTAGTAGAACATCAATGGTCGTTCTTTTGCGTCAAAAAAATCGAAATATTCCTACGAATCATTCCAACTTCAGAGTTGGAAGCGTTGGTAGGAAGATATATAGAGTGGAAATAAATTCAAAATTTTACTAGCCGACTGTTGCACGTACATTTCTGTCACATTTGTAAAATGTTTAGAGTAGACTGTGCTCAACAAAAATATCTCCTTTACGTTTTTATTATTTAATATATTTTTATATAATTATAATCTCTGTAATATTTGCATAACAACATTTTGAATATCCAAAATAAACATACAAAGTTATCTTTAGTTGTTAACTAACAATAACACATAACCACTGCCACTCTTCTATTATATTTTTTTTTAATTGACAGCACTTGACAGTTATTTGCTACTGAGCGTTCTATTGCTTTAAGAATATTCTTATTCTACTCGTAGTAGGAATATATCTGACACCGATAGAACGTACCTAATTTCAATTACAGAATCAGTTACATTTTATCAACATTAACAGTGAAGAATATCAAATAAATCACGAAATGTTAACATTTGTTGTTGTTGCAGTAAGCCACAGATTTATTTATGCGCAAAAGCTGATTAATTTTAAGACGTCTTTTCTCGAATATCTTTTAAGCTAGATTTTTTTTCCTTCGAAATTACACATCCGAGTGCAGTCTCGTGTTTCCTCATTCGCTCTGGGGCTCGAGTTGTGAGGCAGCCTGTATAGTAGGCAGTGGGATCCATTCCTCTTAAAGACAGTAGGTACGTTCTATTGGTGTCAGAAATCTTCCTACTTCTTCTATTAGAACATCAATGGTCGTTCTTTTGCGTCAAAAAAATCGAAATATTCCTACGAATCATTCCAACTTCAGAGTTGGAAGCGTTGGTAGGAAGATATATAGAGTGGAAATAAATTCAAAATTTTACTAGCCGACAGTTGCACGTACATTTCTGTCTTATTTGTAAAATGTTTAGAGTAGACTGTGCTCAACAAAAATATCTCCTTTGCGTTTTTATTATTTAATATATTTTTATATAATTATAATCTCTGTAATATTTGCATAACATTTTGAATATCCAAAATAAACATACAAAGTTATCTTTAGTTGTTAACTAACAATAACACATAACCACTGCCACTCTTCTATTGTATTTATTTTTTTAATTGACAGCACTTGACAATTATTTGCTACTGAGCGTTCTATTGCTTTAAGAATATTCTTATTCTAGTAGGAATATTTCTGACACCGATAGAACCAGTGGCGTACCTAGGGTGGGGCAAACAGGGCAGGTGCCCTGGGCGCCAGAACCAAGGGGGCGCCGCTTGGAGCCCTTGGTATCCATATGTAACTTGGGTGCCAGAATTTAAAGTGTAAAAACTGTTGATTACTGTGCGTATTGACATTTTTCGAAACTATTGAAGCTCTCAATCTGTTTTTTCATCGTCTACTCAACGATGGGAAATACTCAAAAACGCTGTGCCCATAGTTATTAAATCTGAGTCTAAAACAAGATGGAGTGCAAAAGCCCATAAATAAATAACTACCTTGATGGCATACTCAAACTTCTCGAGACTATAACAAAAAGTGATGCTATGCAATTGTACAACCGTATGTTGACACTCGAGTTTCTGTCTCTACTTGGATTTTGGGCGAGCATACTCATTCCTATTGATAGAGTTCAGAAAAGACTGTCTTAGATTTGAAAGGTTTAAGAGATTATTTTCGCAATGAAATAGAAACTTTGGTGACAAGCTCTGGAAATTGGATTTAGTCTCTGTCAAAACTGGGATGTTACAACTGAAAAATCTTAGTATAGCCATGCAAATAATGTTACCTATTGCAGTTTCCATCGCTAGTTGTGAAAGATCTTTCAGCAAATTAAAACTGATCTTAAATTATCTGAGAGCCTTCATGGGTCAAGATCGATTAAGTGATCTTTCCTTGCTGTGCGTTGAAAGGGGAGAAACTAAAAAGACTGATTACTAGTACGTTATTAATGCCTTTGCATCAGTAAAGGCAAGGAAGATGCAGATGTAAAAATCATGCAGACCAAATTCGTGGATATGTTTTGTTAGACCTCGTTGTGCCACTCGCCGTCGCCGAATATGTTTATGTTTCCGCACATCGACTCTCTGAACAACTAGACCAGGGGAGATCTCCAACAACTTAACACGCATAAAACCACCTTAGGAGAGATAACTGGACTGACTACTTATACTCGACTGATACATAATTAATGTTAAATATTTAATAGCTAAATAAACATATAAAGGATGTTCCGCAGCTCGACCGACAAACTTATACCATATATTCCGGGGGTCATTACGATCAAAAAATGGTATATGACCTATAGGTTTTTTTCGGTCGAGTCGCAGAACACCCGTATATTGATAGTTATTTTGTTATTGTGCTGATTCATTCAGGGTTGAAGTTACTTACGAATATAAATATGGATATTCTTAAGTAATTTCAACAACAATACAAATGCCACATATCTCGCTGCACTAAACCAAGAAAGAAGTAATCTTGATTTTACATTGTTGACAGGGGGCGCAATTACGACCCTTGCCCTGGGCACCATTTCACTTAGGTACGCCACTGGATAGAACGTACCTAATTTCAATTACAGAATCAGTTACATTTTATCAACATTAACAGAGAAGAACATCAAATAAATCACGAAATGTTAACATTGGTTGTTGTTGCAGTAAGCCACAGATTTATTTATGCGCAAAAACAAATAAAAAAAAATTACTCGTCAGGTGCTGCGTTAGTAACTGGTCTCCCTCAGTGGCTCTCTCTATTCCGGTTGACTATGATAAATGATAAGCCCGCAACACAAATGTGACATAAACTTTAAACAAAACGTCAATCCAGGCAAGCGACGCAGGTCGCAACCCACTGCAGATATGAAGAGATTCTGGACCACGGTTTAATTAGAGCGGCCAATACTGGCACGCCAACACACAGCTCCGGGCTCTGACAATGTCTGACGCTTGCCCGCTAATAAAAAGATTACCACGCTATGTTTTATTAAACGGGTTATTTTATACGTAAATTAAAATACGGGGTGCAACACTGCTCTTTTTCATATTTAATAATAGTTTGATGTGGCGTTTTAATTATATTTTTAATTTTTAATAAATATCATCAAGTTTTTCAACTACATTCTTTTATGATAATTATTAATGACAAGCTATACCAGGGGTCGCCAACCTTTTCAATGTGTTGAGCTACTTTAAAAATTTTTGAACAGAAAGTGAGCTACCTATGCTTGGGGAGGCAAGGTATTCAAAAATGCGCCACAGGCGAAATTTTTTTTCACTCAAGGTCAAATCGCTTATAATTAAAAGTTACACTTTTTCAAGGGATGTGAAGCTGCATGTGTTTCCCCTCTCATGTACAATAATAAATTGCCAGATCACAGAACATTTTAGAAAAGAGCATATATATTTAACGAATTTCATCCTTCACAAATAGGTAAGTCATAATATTATAAATATGACATCATAAATATACACATCATACATATTTTAAAAATAAAACAAAACTTAAGAAAAACAACAATAAAGTAATTTACTACTTTAAAAAATAACATATGTAAATAAAATAACATTTTAATGTGAAGCCTGGCACTCAGACCCGTCGAATTTTTTTTAAATATTTGCAGTATAGTTGGTTACAGCCATCCGAATACAATTATCCAAATGTTCATCTGTAAGTCAGTTGCGGTATTTGTTCCTAATCACTTTCATATTAGAGAAAGAAGATTCACACAAATAGGTCGAACTGAATAACGCTTTTACTTTTAAGGCAACTGAATATTTTTCTTCACTTACTAAAGGCCAGATACATTTTGTATTTGACACTAACGATTTTTAAGCTAAATCATTTTGAAGCGTAATAACTTCCATTTCAGTTGCAGCACTGTTTTCGCCAAAGTAAATAGAAAATTGCTCAATATTAATTTCCATGAAGGGTAAAGCAACAAACTGTACCACTAGTGCGATTTCGTTGAAATCTTCAAAACGAGATTTAAAAGCATTCTTCAACTGGCAGTTGTTCGCGCCATTTTCTTACTATTTGCAACGATAGAAAGAGATAGCCGTTAAATTGAAAAGGTCCATTATGTCAAATACGTGCAATTTTATAATTTGGTCTATACTTCATATTGGTCTTGCGTACAAGGAAGTCGTGTGGTGTCCACATCAGTTTTTTTGTTGTATTTTGATATTTTATTTAAAGGTTATGTAGTTTTAAAAATATTTTGTATATTTCTCTGAAGATGGTTTAAAGAAACCGAAATCGATAAGAATATTCGTTTGTGTTTTTATTTTATTTATATATTTATTCTCGTATTGTGGTACAGCATCAAGCGTTATAATTTATAAAAATGAAAAAATATAATTATAAAAATGTACCATCAAAAATAATAACCCGACTCTGGATATTTCCAACTTTGTCTATACCTTGTTCCATTTAAGCCATTGCGGAGCATAGGGAATAGTTTTGACCTCTCTGATTGGCTGAAATTAGAGACAAGAGACAAGTTTACCCAATGTAATTTCGGCTACTTCAGATTTGCGCTGTTGCCAGTGCCATCTACTGAATGGCTTAAATGGAACAGAGCATAACACATTACTCTTTTGGACGACGATTGGCAACATTGCACTTCTATATTATTCATTCAGTCAAAAAGATATGAATTTTAGTATAAGGTTATTGATCCCTTGTAATATTGATGAATTTGGTGGAGGTGCTACGTATATATTCATTAACAATATCTCATCACCTCATCTACATTAAAATTCTTCACAAGTCCATTAGTATTTATTCCATATTTCCATGTATACAGTATATTACTAGGGAATAATTTCCAAACCCGATCATAAATACTTGGTTGCCATAAAAAACCAATCATTTTTCCATTAAATAAAGCATATAAAGCACATGTTACGTATTCCGGACATGCAGCGAACGCGCTGTTAAAAACTTGACTGGGGCGTCGTGGCCGTAAACCGTCCGGCAATCAGATAAATAACTCCGGACTCCGGATGCGAGCTCCGGTGATGCGTGAGAGGATAGCATTACAAGAAGCTAAAGACATCGAAAGCAACTTGACACTATTATTCATTCCTGTATAACTATGCTGACCATATTTTTGAAAACAGATCATATTACCTATTACCTCGCGTGAAAACTAAATTTAGGTGCACTATTATTATACAATTTGTGGGAGAAGCAGCACTAAAAAAAACTTTATAAAATATTTTTTCTTCAAACGTTATAAAAGTGTCAATTTTTATGCCGACGGCGTAGAAGTAAAATAAATAAAAATCCATAGAAACTACGATAGAATCAGTGAATAAGAATGAATTTGTACAAAAGAAACCTGTAATGTCACACACTAGATGTTTGTTGTTAATGTATGGAAAAAAAACTATATGCAAACTAAATATGTTTAAATCGTATTGAATGAACTATGGATGGTACAAACACATAAGAGTTAATGCTCGGATTAAACACCGTGGATAAACCTGACAAGATTCGATAGCTGGTTCACACCGCTGGACTTGGCCAATATAGCCAGGACAATATTATGCTGTGAAATAAACGAAGGAGCGAACGAACGAACGAACGAACAAATACAAACTAACGAACGAACACAAACGAAATAAGGACCAGTCAGTTTACGAACTAACAACGTACTAAGCTTAAATTAAATAAAAATAACAACAAATGAAAATCAATTTTAAGAGATATATGATATAGCGTATTGAACACAAGCAACCTAAACTACAATCAACCAAATATATAACCAAGTACTATATGGTTGAAATTATCCAAGTCAGTTAATAAGTATATGAACAAACAAACCTAGTTAAAGTAATATCAGGAACCCTAATTAAACCTAATAACAACCAAACCAAAATACAAGAATGAAGAAATGTGTTTATACTACGACGCCACAACTCTAAACAAAACTTATGCAAACCCACTCTACAGCGAAATACTATTATTAAAAACAAGAATATGAGTCAAACCGTAACAACGCGGGTTTCCGTTAGAAATCAAGCTGTGTAACACGGTTTTACAACTGATCCCTGAGCAACTGTCGGCTGTATAAAATGGCGACGCAATAAGTTTCACGACCCAACACCAAGAACCAAATCAAATAAAGCTCGGTTTATTTGACGTAATTGACAAAACGAATGATAATTCTAACAACAAATAGACTACTAGTCGTGGTAGACAAGCAAAGTTAAATTATAATTGCAAAATTACAACAACGACGCGAGACAGCGGGCAACGCGTATACTCTCTACGACAGCCAGACAGAAACTGACGCTCACCGATCGATACGGCAGTCGGTGTCTGCATGGGTTACGGCTAACCAAAGATGCTGCATATAGGTATTTAATTTAATATCACTTGTACAAAAAATTCGCTATATCTTATTACTTTTATTGCATTAATAGTAATATTGCATGTATAGCATTGCAGTAATGTGGAAAAATTATTACACTTCAACATGACTAAACCACAGTATAAATAAGCCAATACAGGAGCGATAGTAAGCTAAAATTCCGTCCTGAAAATCGTTGTGCGCATGATCCCTAAACTCGAATGTGGAACACCGCGAAACAGCTAAATTTAAAATATTGCTAGGTGTGCATATTGTTGTTGCTTGTTTATCGATATGACAGGTTATCGTTTGTTAAATTGAGAGTATTGTTTTTAAATAGTTGTTATTTTAGTAAAAATGGATAGTAAAAAATATAAATGTAATGCTAAGTTAACAGAATTTCAGTCAAAAGTTGATACATAATTCAGAAATTATTGAGTGTGATAATACTTCTGATATATCGTTATTAAATTATGATTATAGACGGATACTTTATAAAAAAAATGTCTAGAAGTTCATTCATGTGACGTATGCATATCATTTGCAAATGATCATCAGCAACTAGATAATACATCAATTTATTCATACTTTAGGGTATATGAGAATAAAACCCAAAAACCCAAGACACATTTGGTGGTCTGCAAATGCCAAAATTTTATAATTTATATTTCAAAGTTAGAATATTGGTTTTTTGAAAACTTTTATGCAAAATATGTTGTAGCAAATTTAATTGAATATTTTAAACAGTTTTCTTTTGCTCATCCATGCTATAAATTTCCATATGATTATATTATAAAATTATATAGTCGTATGAGATTGTTTTATTCTTTGAAATTTATGAACAGAAATTTCAAAAATACAAAAGGTCCTAAAAAAACAATAATTTCAAGTCATAATTAATTTTAATTTTACAAACACATAGGTTTGTTCGTTCCGCTACCCTGCGTCTATCGCAAACCGCGGCGGTGAAATTTGCTGTTCTTTTCGATTCGCGGTTCACTGTAAAGTCACTAGATTCTGTTCGTTCCGTTTTTCTAGTAACTTGCGGTAAAACGCCGCGGCAGATGGCGGTGATAATTTTTACAGTGACTCATGACTCGGTGGTAAAAAAATAATCTGCGGTAATGTTCGCATCTACATATGAAGTGCCAGTGAGACAATGTTTGACAAATAAATATTAGAAAAAAATTGATATTTTTCAATAAGTATGCTATGTAATGTTTCAGTTTTAGAAATTGAAATACATTTGTAAAATATATATATGTCAGTGTCATATAAATTATGATTTTTAATAAGGTAAATTTAAATGATAACAATAGTAAATAATTAAAATAATGGAAATTGGAGTAATATATTTTTACTGAGTATCCTTTATAATTATAATAGTCTGAAGTATCTTCGAAAATAATTTAACGCAAACGGATCGAACAGAAAAATAATTTTTAGTAACTTAAATTATTACCGCGGCGATTGGCAGTGAATGGCAGTGAATCGCAAAACGCAGCGACAATTACCACCGCGTTTTGCGTTAAAACGCAGCATAGCGGAACGAACAAACCGTAATAAAACAATATATAAATAAAACATCTGTGTTTTTCTTACCTTGGCCACATATAGAAAAATAAAATTATTTTATATTAAATAAAAATTCGCTTTTGCGTAACTACAACTAAAAGCGATTTGAATTCACGCCTCCTAAACTTCCCCCTTCGCACTTCCCAGTTCGGATGCTGACATCAAAGACGCCGACAGTGAGTGTCGCTACTGTATTGGCTTACTTATACTGTGACTAAACTCCCCATTAAACTATACAATAAATTTAAATTATTCAACTTTCAGTCTATTTTTGAATAAAAGAGGTTTAGCGATAATGGCTAAACACTGTCCAATCAAAGAGTAGATTCTACTAGGGAAATTTTGTATTTACTCTTTTTAGTTTATAAATGGACTATAGTTTGTGAGAATGATTAAAATCACAAAATAAAATGTTACACTAAAAAATGAGGTTTTTACTTGTATTATGCCAATTAAAATCGTGTATGTTGTACATAAAGAAATTCTGTCTGTGAATTTATTTGGTAATGCAGCCCGATGAACAAGAAGTACATTCCCTTGCCAAATGTGTGCTCCTGGGCACTTATAAATAAAATCAACATTAATTCCGTCGTCTATTTATAACATCTCCGTACACTTTATCTTCATTCAATTACTTCTTTTCCTCTGGGACGCGAGCTCTACATCCCAAATTAGTTTACCGGCGGGAAATTTATTTACAGTTATATCGGAGCCAACGTCAAACCTTTTGACACAATCTTCTTGATGATTTCAAATTTCATTCAATTAATACCACGCGATGCAATTAATACGCAAGAAAAAAATTAATAGATAACTACAAGTGACAACTACGCGACAGTGAAGAAATTGATAAAGAAAGGAATCATTAAGAAAACAACACACTAAACTTTTCTTATAGGAAACCCAAAAGAAATTTGTAAAAATTGACCAATACAATATCTCTCGTCATTTAATTTTTGCCTCCCGCTTCCCTTGGTAAGGGAGGTATAGGGATCGTGCTAAAAATCGCATATCGATATTTTGGTAAATGATCACGTTTTAAGGTCCCTAGAATCCAATTTTAACATTTTCACGATTATGTGTGTGTGTGTGTGTGTGTGTGTGTGTGTGTGTGTGTGTGTGTGTGCGTGCGTGCGTGCGTATGTGTGTGTGTGTGTATGTTTGTGTGTGTGTGTGTGTGTGTGTGTGTGTGTGTGTGGGTGTGGGTGTGGGTGTGGGTGTGTGTGTGTATGTATGTGTGTATGTGTATATGTGTTTATGTGTATATGTGTGTATGTGTGTATGTGTGTATGTGTGTATGTGTGTATGTGTGTATGTGTGTATGTGTGTATGTGTGTATGTGTGTATGTGTGTATGTGTGTATGTGTGTATGTGTGTATGTGTGTATGTGTGTATGTGTGTATGTGTGTATGTGTGTGTGTGTATGTGTGTATATGTGTGTGTATGTGTGTGTGTGTGTATGTGCGTTCGTGTGTATGTGTACGTGTGTATGTGTGTATGTGTGTATGTGTCTATGTTACTATGTGTGTATGTGTGTATGTGTGTATGTGTGTATGTATGTATGTATGTATGTATGTATGTATGTATGTATGTATGTATGTGTGTATGTGGGTATGTGTGTATGTATGTGTGGATCCTCCACTCTAACTCAAATACTATCATTTAGAAAATTTTGAAACCTTGTATTTCGAACTTTTTCTATAATGGAAAGAGCCCATTAGATTTTGGTGAACATCGGATAACTGGAAATGGCACTTTACCAGAA
This sequence comes from Harpalus rubripes, assembly GCA_963082715.1. Taxonomy (NCBI): domain Eukaryota; kingdom Metazoa; phylum Arthropoda; class Insecta; order Coleoptera; family Carabidae; genus Harpalus; species Harpalus rubripes. Next base: position 11,456,925 of record OY720462.1, on the reverse strand, counting down.
GCTCAAAATAGTATTTCTTCGAAAAATGCCTTTAAATGTTATTTTTTCGAGATTAATGTTATCTTAAAAATAAAAGATTATTAAATTTACTATAAATTTGCGTAAATACTTTTTGTATATATTGCATGGATAAATTTATAAAATTATCTATAATTTAATTCCCAGAGCGTAGGCTTTAAACAAACAAAACGCAGTTATTCAAATGTATGTAACTGATAGATAAATGTCACTATCAAAGAACTAATCATTTCAAAGTAATATTAGTAACGTTTTAATAAGAAAAAAGTAAATAGAACAATAGAAGAGAAATTCAATACAGTTTCCAGGATAAGTAAATATGTAGGTATGTATTTAGATTAATATAAATTAACGATTCACAAAAATGTTTAAGCTAATTCTCATTTTTGGATTAGTGAATTCTATTCTATCCCAGTATTTAAAATTTAATCTTCATTTTATTATAGCTCCGGTGACTCAACGGTAAGAGCAACGCCTCATAAGTCATGAGTGCGCTCTGGGCTCTTGGTTCGAATCCCACTAAGGCATAGATGGGTGCGAATGTGAACCCACTCTGTAATTGGGATTTAATACCGTTGACGTGTTTAAAAAGGTAATTACTTGGATTAGATTAGACTATATTTTAAGAAATAAACTATCAAAATTAGAGTAAAATTCGCTAATCCAAAAATAAGGTTTAAAGCCTCATACACAATACGAAATTAGTAGTTAGTGTACATGAAATTAACAACTACGGATAACAATTTTTGTTGGCAAATTAGTACATTTGATTCAAAGTTTTTAAGAGCTGGTTTAATTTAATACTTCTTGTTTAGTAGTCAATAGCTTTCAAATTCTACTTCAATTCAACAAAAAATGAATTTATTTCTTTTAAAACAACTGTCAAACTCAACAAATGTCACAACATCTTTCTTTTTCTATAATATATCTATTTCATTCTACTCTGTGCTGTGACTTCTGTTAACCACTAACTATAAGTTTGGAGCTTGCAAACTCTTGCGCTAACTGAACTTAGCGCGGATCTGCGCTACGCTAATTTAGTTATTGTAAACGCTTAACTACAACTACGTATACCAAGCTATCTGCGCTAATCGCAACTACTAATACTAACCACTAATTTCGTGTTGTGAATGAGGCTCAACTTAATCTTTTTTGTGATTCGGGCTGTAAATGGCGGGAGGTATTGTGTTGGCCACACCAGATTTTTATCTCTCGCTAAGAGAGGTATTGAATTCATGCTAAAAATCGCATATCCAGGTTTGAGTGAATACGCACGTTTTAAGGTCCCTAGAATCCGATTATAACATTTTTATGATGATGTCCGTATGTGTGTGTGGATGTGTGTGTGGACGTGTGTGTGGATGTGCGTGTGTGGATGTGTGGATGTGCGAGTGTGGATGTGTGTGTGTGTGTGTGTGTGTGGTTGTTGCATTCACGATTTCTCAAATACTATAAGACTTAAGACATTTTTAACTACGGATTCCTCAATCTAACAATATTGGGAAGAGTTGATTAAGTTTTGGTAACAATTGGACAACCGGAAGTAGTAGTTACAAGAAAAAATCATCTAAATATTATTTATCGAAAATTTATGTAAATACTTATATTAAAGAACGTTAAATTCTTTATTCGATAATTTTAAATATATTATTATATCTTTTATAGATTTAGAGATAAAGAAATGCATATAAAATAATTTGATGAAAAAATTATGAGATCAAACTACTTCAAGGCAAGAAATTCAAATGTTTGTAATTGACACATAAATGTCACCGTCAAAAATATTTGTATGCCACTGTCAAAAATATTTGTAAATCATTATGAAGATTATGAAAATAAAAAAAAGTCAACAACGCAAAAGAATATACGTAAAAAAGAATTCAAAAGGAGTTTCCGAAAAAATGACGAATATAAAGAAAAAGAAAAGGAAAGCAGAAAAAGAAAATTTCAGGATATTGAATATAAAGAAAATGTATGTATTGTACATAATTTATATTAAAATATCCCATAAATTTTGCAAATATATGTGAGTATTATTTTGTAGTGAGACATGAATATATGTATTTGTATTTAAAAATATTTTTCGTTTTATGCGTACAACCAGGTAAAATATCTGGCGAGAGGTTATGTGCTGGTCACATCAGATTTTTATTAATTGATTTGTTGAAATATACCTAAAAGTGAAGTCTAGTTATTCATTCGAATACTGCATTAATCTTAATGCGGCAATACTAATTAATTAATACTGGTGATTCACTCCTATCAGAAACATAAACTTGTATGTCCGTCTTATTGCTCGCCATTGAGATAATTTGTCATCTAAGATCCTTCCCCAACTTCATCGAATAACTTCCGGTTCAAAGTTGTGCTTTTCCATACATGGTCACGTGGCCGGGGCGATGTTTCCGGCCAGTGGACATCAAAAGTTGGCGTCCAGGGAATAATCTTTTCAAACTGTGCCATGACGCGGACTGCCTCGAATCACAAGTTTGTTTTATGCAGACTACCGACTTCCAGAAGCCGTTGCTCTTTTCACCCGGACCAGGCGTTTCCGGCAGCCCGGACTTTGGATTCCGGGATGGGAATCTTGGACAGAATGGCGTTTGATTTTAATGCCATTTGATGTGGATTCTGTCAGTGTTTACGTAGAAATATCTTCGCAAAATGTAAAGTTTTACTTTCGGCTTACAATTCTTTAAAAAGTGCGTTGTACATACATCGTATTATCTGACGATTTGAATTTGAATGAAATATGATTTTCAGTTTGTTCGTTACATACTTTAACAGCTTATATGAGCATGACGCTAGAAAACAAAATTTAAATAGTTATTTATCTCTCATATGAAATTAATTTGAGAAAGTTAAGTTACTTAGAATTTAGTTATCATTTTTTTAAAATGTCCTTGCGTGTGAAAATCTGAAATAAACTACAGGGCATTTATGTTTCATGATTTATAATTTAGCAGCTTGTAATTAATTTGAATTTTATTACTCAGTTGCAGAAACAAAGTTTAAATTTTAAAAACACTTAATTAAAAAATCTGGTGTGGCCAACACAATACCTCCCGCCATTTACAACCCGAGTGACAAAAAAATATTAAGTTAAACCTTATATTTGGATTAGCGATTGATAGTTTATTTCTTAAAATATAGTCTAATCTAATCCAAGTAACTACATTTTTTTAAACCCCTCAACAGAATTAAATCCCAATTACAGAGTAGGTTCACATTCACGCACATCCATGCCATAGTGGGTTTCGAACCGAGAGCCCCGAGGGCACTGATGACATGAGACGTTCCTCTTACCATTGAGCCCCCGGAGCTATATAAAATGAAGATTAAATATTAAATACCGGGATAGAATAGAATTCACTAATCCCAAAATGAAGATTAGCTTAAACAGTTTTGTGAATCGTTAATTTTTATTAATCTAAATACATAGCTACATATTTACTTATGTTGGAAACTGTATTGAATTCCTTTTCTATTGTTCTATTTACTTTTTTCTTTTTAAAATGTTACTAATATTATTTTGAAATAAGTTCTTTGACAGTGACATTATCTGTTAATTACATACATTTGAATAACTGCATTTTGTTTGTTTAAATTATAGATAATTTTATAAATTTATCCATAAAATATATAGAAAAAGTATTAATGCAAATCTATAGTAAATTTAATAGTCTTTAATTTTTATAAAAACATTAATCTCGAAAAAATAACATTTAAAGGAATTGTCGAAGAAAAACTATTTTAAGCTTCTTGTAAGGTGCCATTTCCGGTTATCCGATTTTCACCAAAATCTAATGGCCTCTTTGCATTACAGAAAAAGTTCGAAATACAAGGTTTCAAAATTTTCTGAATGATAGTATTTTAGTTAGAGTGGAGGATCCACACATACACACATACACGCAGACATCATCGTGAAAATGTTAAAATTGGATTCTAGGGACCTTAAAACGTGGTCATTTACCAAAATCTCGATATGCGATTTTTTACACGATTCAAATCAAAATTTTTACAGCAATGCATAATATTCAATACATTTGAAATTTCATTTCGATGCAATATTTTTAGTAACTAATTTGACAGTTTTGTATGTTTCTAAGTCACCAGAATTGTATTGTAACGTGAGAGGGTACCTACGACATTTGGTACGCGAGCCTCCAGCTAGTGCGTGCGAGCCGACGCCTATGACAGAAGTTCTCGAGTCTAATAGTGAGAGAATGGGCAGAAACTTGGAAAGCGATCGATAATATAGATGGAGCGCGCGGCAGGCGGCCGACGAAGCAGACTCTTGTGTAAACAAGAGGGGAGATAAGCATAATTACCCGCGGATTGTTATATTGGACGAAACATTTCTAGAATGTTCTGGAAGATATTAGGGCCACTATATAAGCAACGTATTTGTGTGCGGAGGCAGACAGTTACAGAGTTACATAGATACACAGTTACATAGATAATAAGATTTAAGGAGACAGTGCGTTTAGAAGCATAGCAGTATCGTGGTAAGCGTATGCAGATTAGTGTAGAGTGGAGTACTCGGGAAGTTACTGTTACTGGTATAGCTATGGAAGTGAATACTCAGTAGTTTTGACGAGTATTGGGAAGCTAGGTATACGGGGACAGTAACGGCGAATGGAAGTGAGTACTCGGCAGAATAGTGGCATACCGACAGTCGTTGACACTAAGGCGGTGGAAGTTAGAAAAGTTAGTCCGTGAAAAGGGCGGTTACATAGACAGACAATCAGCTAGAGCAGTAAGTTGAAAGGAGTGAATTCTGTCCGGGCAGTTGAATATACAGACGCTGTTGATTCAGTTGAGTATATGGATGCTGTAGAGGTCGGAGAGTTGAACGTGACATAAATAAATAGTTACATAAATAGTCGAAATAAATAATCAGTAATATCGTGTAAATAAATAGTCGTCTTAATTGTTTAAATAAATAAATAAATAGTGTTAGTGTTTAACTAGTTAATTAAATTTTTAATCTTAATTATTATTTAATATTTGTTTAACCATAGTAATAGTTATTGTTCTTATCTTTTAAATATGTATTTATCGTTTTAATAAACATTTTTTTCAATTGATTTTTGATTTTTACACTTCACTCAAATAAATAAAAACGTTACAGTATATTAAAACATAAGGTACAGAAGGCAACATGTTCAAGTTCGACTTTTAAAATCGGACACAAGTCCCTCAAAAAATATTTTTAAACATTTCATAAGAGGATTGGTTGAGAGTTTTAAAGACGTGTAAGAAAAGCATGTGTATTATTATTGTTGAAGATAACTACTCTGAACATATATAAAATAAAATTCTAAAAAATATAAATCAAATATCTCAGTCTCAATAATTCTAGCGTGATTCTCTTCATAATCTCGTAATAAAGAAATTCAAATATAATGCAAATTGACATTATGACTGTAGAAACATGGACTAGAGAAGTCGTATCTGAATACAAATTTTTCTTTCTTGTTTTTCTTGAATTAAATCCACTATATTTTCCACTGTAGAGTAGTACGCCCTTTGTGTTTCAGTAGGCGTGTGGGGCGGTGTTTTGTTTTTCAGGCAGTTACTGTAGCCGTTGTGGCCGCCTGAAACTGCTCCCGAGTGTCGCTTTACCCAAACAGATTCAAGGGGTGTGATAGAACAGATAGGTAGAATGGCCGAAAATAAAATAGGTTGGGGTTACACCACACATAGAATTAAACAGAGGTGTATTCATCTGATTTGTAAGATGGCAACCACTTCAAGTAATAAAATGTTACAATATAAAGTTAAAACCTGCACACGATAAGTTAAACGCAAACACTGGTATTCTGAGGATCCAACTATTATAATGTTGAATTCACCCCTATTTTGTCAGGAAGTTCAAAAGTCTTAGCAACGTTGCTAAAAATTTTAACCAATAGAACCAAATATAAATCCTGTCAAATTTCATGTTTGATTTTGTGTTTACAATTATTATTGTTTATTTGCTATAGCAATGTTACGAAGACTTAACAATAACTGTCTTACAAAATTGGACTGATTATATACCGGCGTTTAAAAACAAATCCTGAGGGAAATTCCAACTCCAAATTTTATCCCTGCAGACAAAGGGTTCAACTAAATTTTAATCATTCATATTGAAAAACAAATGAATAGCGATTTACTAAATTTGCGCTTGCGCAGTACGTATTTACGTAACAGTTTAAGAGAGTTCGCATCAGTCATACCGTCTTCCGTGTATTTTCATTCGTAGAACTATAACTATAATAAAGAGACGAAACACTAAATTGTGGTCACCGAATTATTTCAATACGAAAATAATGTTTATTCCTTTACGGTCACCAGAAAATGTGATTTTACTGAATAATTTAATTTACCTCTAAAATAACTAATTTATCACCAAATTGTAATCTCTAAACTATTTCAGTACGAATATCTGTTAATATATTCTGCCATTAGTAACTAAAAGTACGTACACTTTATCATTAAATATATGCCTCTATTTAAATAAGATTTAGTCATAAAAAACCGCTACTGGGACCCCGCCGGCAATCAATCACTCCGCTTCGCTCTGTATTGGCTCCCATTGACGCTTAAAATAACATCCTATACTTTTCAGGAACGGCTAAACTTTTATTAACCGTGGTTTTAACTGGGATGAATTACGATTTTGTTTTTATTTTGCATTTCTTCACTTTGGGACCGATATCAATCGACTCTAGATAGACTCAAAAAATATAGTAAATTCATATAATTTTCACATTCACCTGTTCTATGCACGAATTAGGATTGACTCTACTCTTTTTATGGTGATTTTTCTTTGAATTTATGAATCAGAGCTATAATGTTACAAATACTTTTTATTGCGAGACTCTCGCGAGATTTTTCGCTTCTCGCAGTTGTTATATCGATCTCGCCTCGAATTTTAAACTGCAATCTCGCTCTCGTGCTCATCTCGCATAATGCAACATGTCGAGACGAGATGCGAGAGTATTCTTGCCTCGACGTGCATCACTAATCTACGCGCGCGAGTTATGGCGCGACAAGGTTGCGCTCGAATCAGTGTTCCCAACCTTAGCAAAATTAAAATTTTCTGCAAATAAAAATGGCTACTATTGTAGAGATCTCGAAGCTGTTAAATGCTAAACTAGCACCCATTGAGCAACAGTCTAAGGCACTAAACAACAATTCCGAACTCCTGCAAACATCTTTCAACAGTTTTCAAACACCTAACACTAAAATAATGAATAGTGAAAATACGTGAAAATACAGATAATGTCCTACATATATTTAGAAACTAACATATTTAACAATAATATGGAAGCAGTGTACAGAGTTGGGAGATCTGCGGAGAATGATAAGCCAAGACCAATTAAAGTGGAGTTCAACTCAAAAAAGATTAACATGACTATACTAAGCAAATTATCGACAGAAAACAACTCAAACCTCATTTACTTAACGTAAAGCGAAGAAAGTGGGTTACAAAGCATATCTTCGGTAAAATAATTTCATAATAAATGGAACTGCATACACATTGGCTGTATTGAACTACGAATATAATGCAACTAACAAGGAAAGCTCTGATGAAGACTTTTTTGAATCTGCAAATCTCAGAAGACTTTCCACCTCGTTTCCTCCAATCTTAAGCTTTCAGGATCAAAATGAAATAATACCTTCTACTCTAGTAAGCTTAAAAAATAGGATATTACAGTCTACTTCGTTTTAAGCTGATTACAAAACTATCAAAGTGTAGATATACTCGTAGGTATTTGAATGTTAGAATTAGGAAATCGCTATTCACTTGTTTTCCTATACGTTTGAAATTTGGTAGGAATACTTTCCAACCCTTTGTCTGCAAAAGACAAAAATTTCAAATCGATATCTCATTGAACTCCGGAGTTATATTTTAAATGCTGTTAAAATACTACGGTGTCTATTGGGTATGTTAACAAACTCATAAAATAATCTAGAATATTCAGACTTTGGATTTATCAGCATCAATTTAAGGAAAAATCTTCGTGTTTATTTTCGTACCGCTGAAAATACCTCAAAATTACAATAGCCTGAGTTTTGTATTAAAAATTAAGCCGGCAATGTGGACCCTTTTCTCTGTCTTATACGTCGCGATGTCGTTATAAAAGCGGCAATAATCACCGAGAAAGCCGAGAATGACGCGTCGTCATCGGACACTGAAACTTTAATACGGACCGGGCGACAACGAGCGGCTAAAAGCATCCCGCCGACTTCCAAGATAACTATTGATTTTTATTTACAACCTGGATTCTCTTACAAGCCAGACACTTGCCGGCTAATGCGAAATTGATAATGCCGGGAAGACCAAAGGTACGACCAAGTTAGAATTTCAGGAGATCACCCGACTTTTCTTACATGTGTGACTTGAAAGCAAAGATAATATGAGATACCTAACAGTATTTATATACTGAAGACATATTTTTGTGAAATATTTATGAACTTCTATGGTACTTCCTAGGGTACCTTTATAACCAGGGTATGGCCCAGTGGCGGCGCCAGGATGTAAATGGAGGGTGGGCACAATAAAAAAATGGGTGGGCACCAGGGGGGGTTACAATAGGTTATGCAAAGGTTAGCAGAAAAAGGTGCCGCAGGCAATTTTTTTTTCATTCAAGGTCAAATGCTTTTTAATTGAAAGTTACATTTTTTCAAGGATGTGAAGCTGCATTTTTTCTCCCTTTCATGTACAAAAATAAATTGCCAAATCACAGAAATACAATGGTGAAATTTTCATATGGCTGTATTTTCTGCCCTATTAATTTTAGAACAAAATAAATTACAAATAATGTTCAGAATTAAAAATAAAATTTTGTTCACAAATTTTATATGTAAAAAAATTATTTGTATGTTAGTAGTGGGTGGGCACTTGGGTGGGCACAAGAGTTTTTAGGTTGGTCACGTGACCACCCTGCCCCCCCCCCCCTTAGCGCCGCCAGTGGTATGGCCATGGGCCAAGATCGCCGCCATTGACACGCTCATGTCAAACATACCGACAATTCATTTTCCGATTTATTTGTAAGAAATGTGATATTGTATTATAAAAGAATATTAAATAATCACACTATGAATTTATAAAGGTAATACAAATTTGTTTATTTAAGAGATACACAATTATTATTATGACATATATTTAGAGGTTATGTAGAATATAGAATATGGGTTATTATAACATCTAATTTAATATCTGTAGTTCATATTTACATAATAATTATATATTTTACACTTACCTTCTAAAAATTTAAATGATTGTGCTTAATATTGGTAATTTTTAGTTGTTTTCAATATGTCAGTAATCGTGGTGGGTATCTTAACAAACTACACAACTAAATAAAATAAAAATATTACTTACACTTTAAATACATATTAAAATGATAATTAAATGTGTTTTTCATTAAAATAAAACAAATAGCCACGAAAATAAATAATAATTTACGCAAGAACAACACGTATAACAGACGGGCCGGTAATGGCGGACGAAACGTGAGCCACGCCATGGCTATATCCTGGTTATAAAGGTACACTAGTACTTCCCTGTTGGCAGCGCAACATACTTGGTTTGAGGAACCACAACTTACTATATTTGTTAGAAGAATAATAAACCAAAATTCTTAAACAGTTAGATACGGTTTTAAATTTCTAAAATCGTAAAATTGCAAGATATTCGGTGCTTATTTTTAATGATCAAGTTGTCGATTGTCTCAATTTTCGTATTCTATAACTACAATAATTTTCTTTGTCATTTATTTGAAAATTTTACGCATTTCGCACCCATATGAACTTAGCAGTCATTTACCAATAAGTTTTTCAATTCTTTAATTATTGCGTTGTATTGTAATATTGTATGTATATAAGTAAATATGCACTCACAAAACTGCCAAAAAATAATATAGTTTTAACAATATAAAATGTATCTACCTAAAATTTCCCAAAAAAGAAAAACTACCTTATTTAAGAAAGAGTAATGTAAAATATTTTTTCGTTTTAAATAATTATATAGGCACATTGTTCTAGTGAGCCCCTTAATACTATTATTTTTTATTGATTACAACAAATGATATTTTGATTATTGCTTAAGAAAACTCATTGCACAAATTAATCCAACAAAAAAATTATTATGTAGTATTTTGCAAAGAATAATTATGATTTACTATCATATATTTTTTATTTATTTAAAACTACGGTGGCATTTTTAAAGCTGATTGATTTTATGTATTTTTCTTTTTTACTGATATTCCCCTGACGTACTATTGATACTTAGTAGAAAAAAGTAAAAGAAATATCCTTCCAAACGCATATTTCTCTGGCATTGTCATATTGAAAACTAACTGTAAAATTATTGATTACAACAAAGAATAGTTTATTGATTACAAGAATGAATCCAACGAAGGAAATTTCATCAATATTTTAATAATAGCATTTTGCGAAGAAAAAAATACAATAAAATTGTGGTGGAAATTATAAATGTATAGTTTCGAAGGGGCCTTGAATGTCATCATAATTGCTCTGGGCCTCGCGGTTTCTAGCGGTGGCCCGGCCCCCGGATGTTATTTCTACCATTTCGCAGATGAGGCCTGAGTGTTATGATTAAATATTGGGCGAGTTCTCTGATTACTTAAAGATTTCTTTAAAATTTTCATCGCTTCAGAAGAAAGGGTCAGTTGCATTTCTTAGTGCCTTGTTGTGAATACATAACCTAAATCTATAAATAACAAAAATGTAAATAGTACGAATTATATTATATAATATAAAATGCTTACTTGTATATTCAATTTCAATTATATATATATATATATATATATATATATATATACAGGGTGTTAATTAAAAAGCGGGTCATAGGTGTTTAACATGGGAAATCAGTTTTTCCTTGCGCAAAACTTCCCATTTAATTTTAAACGAAAATGTTCCAAATAAATGTTGTAGAGAATTAAATTCTACACCAGCAACAATAAACAGATTTTATTTTGCATGTATAGTAACCTGTAAAATCCAATTTGAAATTATATAAATATTACTCATTTGTAGTGATAGCCATGAAATTTAAACAAAATTACAAAGAAGTGCATATCGTTTGAATTTCAAGAATTTCGATTTTGCAGGTTACAAAATAAAAATAAATAAAATCTAAGCAATAATTTAGATGTAGATTATAAAAACAAAATAGATTGAAGGACTTAGGATAGAATATAATTATCAGTAATTTTTATTTGAAAATCGAATTTCTGATAGTTCAGATGATATGCATTTCTTTGTAATTTTGTTTAAATTCCATGGCTATCACTACAAATTAGCAATATTTATAGAATTTCAATTCGGATTTTACAGGTTACTAAACATGCAAAATAAAATCTGTTTAGTGATACTGGTGTATAATTTAATTATCTACAATTTTTATTTGCAACACTTTTGTCTAAAATTAATTGGGAACTTTTGCGCAAGGAAAAACTGATTTCCCATGTTAAACGCCTATGGCCCGCTTTTTAATTAACACCCTGTATATTGCATTTAAGTACTGGTGATATAATATTCTAACTGCTACTTTTATCTGATTTTGACATTTGTTATCGATCATTAATATGATAACGACATCATATTACTGATCGATAAATTTCAGTGTGTTATCGACTATCATTAACCAATTTGAATGATCAAGTGATTTACAAAATCCCAATTTGAATCGCAATCGTTCATTACCTCGATAATGATCGATAAATAATAATGATTGAGTTACAGAATAGCCTCGATTAATTAAATTTTAAAGATTAAAGTGATTCAAATTAAATTAACTTCCTTATAAAATTCTGCGCCATATTCTGTTATTGGTGGAAATCGTAAATATGTATAACTTTATATTTGTTTACCATTCTCCTCTTTCTAATATCATTTATATCTTCCCGTCCGTCCGCATTCCTTGTGATGTGAAAACAGAAACCAGAATGCTCGTGTTTGGCGCCCCATCACGGCTAAGAAAGAAACCAGGACAAGGGACAGAAAGCAGGAAACCGAAGCAAGAATAGACGAACAGAGAAAGTCGTAAAAATAACACTCGCGTCGTCATGACGACGGTTTTTTCCGCAGTGGCTAAAATACACAAAGGCCGGTCAAGCTTCCCGCAGATGAAGAACACTTCACTGGACATGCATGTAAGAAAAGTGCACTTGTATTAAATCAATGTTTATGAATGGTGAATCAACAACACAAGGACATTTTTGTTGCAATTATGCGAGTAGGTATGCATATCCAATGTCTCGATAGTTCTCTTTTATTTTCTCATCTAAAAACACATTATTAAACTAAATACTATTCGGCAAGAACCGCAATAGTTATTTGTATCAATAGGCCAGGCACTGAATATTTGCGAGACCGAGTTTATTTTGACAGGCTGAGCTGAAAGCGAGGCCTGCAAATACGAGATCTCGCAAAAAAGTTTCTGGGGGCGTGATACACAAGATTTTTTGTACCGACTTCTCCATAAATTCTTCGTATATTTCTCTGCACTTTATTCTATGTTACATAACCTAACAAATAAACATATAATTTTATCGGTTTTGCATTGCAAGTGTAATTATAATTACTTACAATTGAGATTAAAATGCGTAATTATTTTATATCTATTGAAAATATAACATACAAACAGTTATATATATATATATATATATATATATATATATATATATCAATAAACAGAATTACCTTTACATGCTTTGTAACGACAGAAATTAAATATGAAAATGTCGAAAATTAAGTTTAAAATATCGACAGCCATGGAATTGAACAAAAAATAAATAAATGCTTGACGTTTTATCTGTCACAACGTAAATGAACTTATTATTATGAATTTATTAAAAATTTAATATAGCGTAACAAAATATGTTCAAGCCAGAAAAGTTTAATATTTATTGATATTTGACAAATAAAACGTCAAGCATTTATTTATTTTTTGTTCAATTCCATTGCTGTCGATATTTTCAACGTAATTTTCGAAATTTTCATATTTAATTTCTGTCGCTACACAGCATGTAAAAGTAATTCTATTGATTGATTCAGATGCAGAATTTTATACCCTAAAAATTTTATATGACGCGTTTTTGCTTAAAATAATTAGCAGAGCACGGAATTGCAAAAAACTGATTTCCCATGTTAATCCCCTATGTACACCTTTAAGACAGACACACGGTATATATATATATATATATATATATATATATATATATATATATATATATATATATATATATATATATATACCGTGTGTCCCAAGCAAACCTTGACATAGGCGTTTAACATGGGAAAACAGATTTTTGTGAATAAAAAGTGTCCGGCTTAAAATTAAGCCATGCTATTTAACATGATAATAGTACATTACCTCGTGTACCTTATTTAATATTAATTACATTATTATCATTGCGTAAATCAGAGAAAATTATAAATATCTCTCAATAAATATTTGTTTCAATATTTTATCACGTAATATCAAAATAATTGCAATTGTCATTGTAGGTCAATGGTTAGCATAGCTGACTGTGGAATGAGATGACGTTTTGAGGTTGGGGTTCGAATCTCCGTCAAGACAGTTTTTTTTTATTATTTTTTTTATTTATGAATTAATTGCGAATTATATTAAAGATATTATGTATTATTAGTATTACGCCAACTCCTTTTGCCGGCCTAGGTCAGCAACAGCGTATTTCTGGACGATTTTGTGTTCTGTAATACTAGTCAAAATGGACGGAGATACGAAAAATTTATTTATCCAAAGAAACAGTATTTAAATAACGTAATAGCTATTAACATATCTAGAAATGTTATGTATATCATAAAAGCGAGGATTTTAAGACATCTAAGGCTTGTTATGATTCTTAACATCCGTGGTTTGTTCAATAGTTTATCGGTTTCAGAAAATGAAGACATTAATAAATATCATTTTTGAAAAATCTCTCATTAATGCTACTTTCAGAATGCTGTGGTTAACAGAACAATTATTTTGACATATGTCAATATGACAAATATTCAAATTATGTGCTTTATCCCTCATGTTTATTATTTTAGAATAAAGTAAACCGTATTTAGAACGTTACACAAGGGTTATCTATATGTATTAATGAAGAGCATTATACTTTCATTTTATTTTATTTTATTTTCATTTTGTAGACCGTTGTTGACAAGTCTGTATGGTAAAAAAGTTACCTTACAGATACAGTTATTACTTAGTTACCAGCCTACTTTTGTACATGTAAACAATGGATTAATATACTATTACCGGTTTCAGGATATTATTCCATTGTTTATATGTACAACAGTAGGCTGGTAACTAAGTAATATCTGTATCTGTATGGTAATATTAATTAAAATACCTACAGATAACGTTAGTCTATCGTTCTAAATACGGTCTACTTTATTCTAAAGTAATAAACATGTGGAACAAAGCACATAATTTGAATATTTGTCATATTGACATATGTCAAAATAATTGTTCTGTTAACCATAGCAATCTGAAAGTAGCATTAATGAGAGAATTTCATAAAATATTTATCAATAATGTCTTAATTTTTTGAAACCGATAAACTATTGAACAAACCACGGATGTTATTAATCATAACAAGCCTTAGATGTCTTAAAATCCTCGCTCTACGAGTTCGGATTTCAAACCGACATCTTCGGCAGTTATGATATACATAACATTCCTAGGTATGTTAATAGCTAAAAACTATTCATTATGGTTACTAATATTTGGACAGACAAAAGCTATTTTCCTAAAATCTATATTTGGAAAGTAAGATATTATACAGCCTGTCCAGGGTAACGTAACCAACATAGGAATCTCAACAAGAACTATAAGATATGGCCATGGATCCGGTCCCGACAGCTGGGATTATCAATATACCTAAACTCCCGGTAGACTGACTGATGACGGGAAATATGTGCAAATCAAGAGCATAAACGAAACACAGCCATGCCATTTAAATTTATACATTTAAGTTTTCTTTTAAATAACGGTGTGCCTTGCGTCTTGTATACTGACCACAGACCATCTACACCTATCCGATTTGTTAACTGCAGTGTGTTCAAAAACATTCCTAACTCGGAGTAGGCTATGTACATAGAAACGTATGTCAATTTATTACATGACAATTTGATATAAGATATTATTAAAAATATTATCCAAAGAAATCAAAGATTTTCTTCCTGCATCTTATTTTAGAAGTGGAAACAAATTAGAAAACGGCGAATGTCAATGTACTGTACCCTTCTTTACTGTCTTTTCTCTTTAAAATTACATTTCAAGATCAATTTTGACAACTTGACGTTTGAATTGAATAATGTTCAGACACACGTTTCTCTGTTCATAGCCTACTCCGAGTTAGGAATTTTTTAACACACTGTATATAGGACGCGGACACTCAGCTCTTAAGGGAGGAGCCTACTACCAATGAAAGTAGAGAAATTCAAATAGCGGAAGCGTGGCTATCAGTCCAGTACTGCAATTCTCAAACAGTTTTAATTTGAATTTAAATGTTTTGCATTAAACTTAATAATTTAAATATACTTCCAATTATAAATCATTTAGACTTGTACAGTATAATAACATTCATTTATTTTTTTATAAATATAATTTAGAACTAGCATATATTTCAAGAAAGTTTAGGTCCATGAAGAAAACAGTCTGATATAAAAACTTATATTCGTGACGTCACATCTATATTTTGAAATTTCGGGGGACTATAACTCGCTTATTAATACGAATTTTTTCACCGGATTTTCACTGACAGTCTTATTTTTACTAATATGTTTAGACGAAATTATATTAAAAGAAAATGGTGGAATTACCTATTGATCTGGTTAAACAATACACCTCTCAAATGGTTTCCTAATGGAGCAACTTTTATCTAAGTTAACCGATTTCGTAACTCTTATAGTTCTCGAGATCCCCTTGCTGGACACATTGTTCTGGATATTATACTCGTATAGATATCTACTTATTTATACCGAACTGTACACAAACTATAAATTCTAAAATGGATGAAGCAGAAATTTGCTAAACTTGTCGCTCAATAAAAATATCCCTGCTACTTAAAAAACCCAACATGAGACAATATTACCTCAACACAATCCATTTCTCTCCGCATCTTCTCATATAAATTGTTTATTACTAAAACTGCTTCTCCTGTAAAGGTGAAGTACACAATATTTGCGGGGCCGCTCTTTATAAGACTGCAAGTAAACACAATAAAGGTAACAACATTATACACCCCATAAACGGAACCTATAATGAAAAAGATTCTGGTCTCTACCTCAGCTCATAAACGGGGAATGATTTTTCCGAAGATGACGCGCGCATCGGATTTAATACGTCATAAACGCAGGAGATTTAAAGGACTTACCGGTAACGGACTGGAACGATCCAAAGACGAGGCGAAAGGGAATCTGAAACAAAGAAGAAAATGCGTTATTGTAATCATAACAATGATCTACATTAGTAATTTACATTGCAAGACAGTTACTGGGAACTTTACGGGCGTGTATGATACCTAACGAGCGAGCGAAGCGAGCTTGCTATCCGTGCAAGCATGTAAATATCGGGTAACGGTTGAGCATTGTAAAATGTTTTTTGATATACTGAATCGTAAATAATTAGAAAAAAATTTGAAGTGGCCAGCACATTACCTTCCGTCAATTCTATGTATTTTGTATAAATGTCATACAGAAAGTTCCATGCAAAAGATTATATTTCTTGTACATTACCTTAAGGGCAATGCCTTGTTGTCACCAAGTTAGACAGGGGTTTGTAGGTGAGAGACGAGGTAGCCGGTGGGTGGAGCCTTTCAGTTGCCCTACTCCTAAATATTTTTGCTGTAGGCGTATTTATCTCAGTACCCCATTGATCGCCAAAGGGGTCTGTTGCGCTTTTTTGGAAGATATGTTTTTTTTACATCTGTTAAAAAAGTCCTTTTTTCATTCAAATGGGTTTATAAACTATGTCCTTTTTTAATACATGAAAATGAAAAAAGTGCACTTATTTTAACGTTGTGGAGAAATAATTTATTTCAGACGGAAAAAAAATTGTATGCAATTCGAACATACTTTTTACTCTTGTTGCATAAATAACTATAATCAACTTTTAAGCTATGTCAAATCCCATGCATTTTATTCGCTTTTTTACTCAGTCAATAGAAAATTACCGGCACAAATGGCTTACTTTATTTCGAGGATTATAAATATTAGATTTGATCTTTCTAAACTAAAATTATTTTATCGTCAAGTTCAATTTATCCAATATTTATAAGTATGTATACCTTCGAGAAAAACTGGTAATTTTTAAACAACACTTCTCTAATATTATTAAGGCACCATAGACAAACTAACTAAAGGTGACGGAAGGTAAAACTGATAAACAAAAACAATAATTTGAGAGCACAACACTTCTATAATATTATTCAACTTTGTGTATCTAAAGTTTCACTTGTTTATTTCTTATAGAATGACCACAAAATGAATTACAAAAAAGTTGTTGTTCCAAATGTATTTTTGAATAAGGCACCATAGACAAACTAACTAAAGGTGACAGAAGGTAAAACTGATAAACAAAAACAATAATTTGAGATCACAACACTTCTATAATATTATTAAACTTTGTGTATTTAAAGTTTCATTTGTTTATTTCTTATAGAATGACCACAAAATGAATTACAAAAAAGTTATCGTTCCAAATGTATTTTTGAATAAGGCACCAAAGACAAATTAACTAAATGTGACAGAAGGTAAAACTGATAAACAAAAACAATAATTTGAGAGCACAACACTTCTATAATATTATTCAACTTTGTGTATCTAAAGTTTCACTTGTTTATTTCTTATAGAATGACCACAAAATGAATTACAAAAAAGTTGTTGTTCCAAATGTATTTTTGAATAAGGCACCATAGACAAACTAACTAAAGGTGACAGAAGGTAAAACTGATAAACAAAAACAATAATTTGAGATCACAACACTTCTATAATATTATTAAACTTTGCGTATTTAAAGTTTCATTTGTTTATTTCTTATAGAATGACCACAAAATGAATTACAAAAAAGTTATCGTTCCAAATGTATTTTTGAATAAGGCACCAAAGACAAATTAACTAAATGTGACAGAAGGTAAAACTGATAAACAAAAACAATAATTTGAGAGCACAACACTTCTATAATATTATTCAACTTTGTGTATCTAAAGTTTCACTTGTTTATTTCTTATAGAATGACCACAAAATGAATTACAAAAAAGTTGTTGTTCCAAATGTATTTTTGAATAAGGCACCATAGACAAACTAACTAAAGGTGACAGAAGGTAAAACTGATTAACAAAAACAATAATTTGATAGCACAACACTTCTATAATATTATTAAACTTTGTGTATTTAAAGTTTCACTTGTTTATTTCTTATAGAATGACCACAAAATGAATTACAAAAAAGTTATTGTTCCAAATGTATTTTTGAATAAGGCACCATAGACAAACTAACTAAAGGTGACAGAAGGTAAAACTGATAAACAAAAACAATAATTTGAGATCACAACACTTCTATAATATTATTAAACTTTGTGTATCTAAAGTTTCACTTGTTTATTTCTTATAGAGTGACCACAAAATGAATTACAAAAAAGTTATTGTTCCAAATGTATTTTTGAATAAGGCACCAAAGACAAACTAACTAAAGGTGACAGAAGGTAAAACTGATAAACAAAAACAATAATTTGAGAGCACAACACTTCTATAATATTATTAAACTTTGTGTATCTAAAGTTTCACTTGTTTATTTCTTATAGAATGACCACAAAATGAATTACAAAAAAGTTGTTGTTCCAAATGTATTTTTGAATAAGGCACCATAGACAAACTAACTAAAGGTGACAGAAGGTAAAACTGATAAACAAAAACAATAATTTGAGATCACAACACTTCTATAATATTATTAAACTTTGTGTATTTAAAGTTTCACTTGTTTATTTCTTATAGAATGACCACAAAATGAATTACAAAAAAGTTGTTGTTCCAAATGTATTTTTGAATAAGGCACCATAGACAAACTAACTAAAGGTGACAGAAGGTAAAACTGATAAACAAAAACAATAATTTGAGATCACAACACTTCTATAATATTATTAAACTTTGTGTATTTAAAGTTTCATTTGTTTATTTCTTATAGAATGACCACAAAATGAATTACAAAAAAGTTATCGTTCCAAATGTATTTTTGAATAAGGCACCAAAGACAAATTAACTAAATGTGACAGAAGGTAAAACTGATAAACAAAAACAATAATTTGAGAGCACAACACTTCTATAATATTATTCAACTTTGTGTATCTAAAGTTTCACTTGTTTATTTCTTATAGAATGACCACAAAATGAATTACAAAAAAGTTGTTGTTCCAAATGTATTTTTGAATAAGGCACCATAGACAAACTAACTAAAGGTGACAGAAGGTAAAACTGATAAACAAAAACAATAATTTGAGATCACAACACTTCTATAATATTATTAAACTTTGCGTATTTAAAGTTTCATTTGTTTATTTCTTATAGAATGACCACAAAATGAATTACAAAAAAGTTATCGTTCCAAATGTATTTTTGAATAAGGCACCAAAGACAAATTAACTAAATGTGACAGAAGGTAAAACTGATAAACAAAAACAATAATTTGAGAGCACAACACTTCTATAATATTATTCAACTTTGTGTATCTAAAGTTTCACTTGTTTATTTCTTATAGAATGACCACAAAATGAATTACAAAAAAGTTGTTGTTCCAAATGTATTTTTGAATAAGGCACCATAGACAAACTAACTAAAGGTGACAGAAGGTAAAACTGATTAACAAAAACAATAATTTGATAGCACAACACTTCTATAATATTATTAAACTTTGTGTATTTAAAGTTTCACTTGTTTATTTCTCATAGAATGACCACAAAATGAATTACAAAAAAGTTATTGTTCCAAATGTATTTTTGAATAAGGCACCATAGACAAACTAACTAAAGGTGACAGAAGGTAAAACTGATAAACAAAAACAATAATTTGAGATCACAACACTTCTATAATATTATTAAACTTTGTGTATCTAAAGTTTCACTTGTTTATTTCTTATAGAGTGACCACAAAATGAATTACAAAAAAGTTATTGTTCCAAATGTATTTTTGAATAAGGCACCAAAGACAAACTAACTAAAGGTGACAGAAGGTAAAACTGATAAACAAAAACAATAATTTGAGAGCACAACACTTCTATAATATTATTAAACTTTGTGTATCTAAAGTTTCACTTGTTTATTTCTTATAGAATGACCACAAAATGAATTACAAAAAAGTTGTTGTTCCAAATGTATTTTTGAATAAGGCACCATAGACAAACTAACTAAAGGTGACAGAAGGTAAAACTGATAAACAAAAACAATAATTTGAGATCACAACACTTCTATAATATTATTAAACTTTGTGTATTTAAAGTTTCATTTGTTTATTTCTTATAGAATGACCACAAAATGAATTACAAAAAAGTTATCGTTCCAAATGTATTTTTGAATAAGGCACCAAAGACAAATTAACTAAATGTGACAGAAGGTAAAACTGATAAACAAAAACAATAATTTGAGAGCACAACACTTCTATAATATTATTCAACTTTGTGTATCTAAAGTTTCACTTGTTTATTTCTTATAGAATGACCACAAAATGAATTACAAAAAAGTTATTGTTCCAAATGTATTTTTGAATAAGGCACCATAGACAAACTAACTAAAGGTGACAGAAGGTAAAACTGATAAACAAAAACAATAATTTGAGATCACAACACTTCTATAATATTATTCAACTTTGTGTATCTAAAGTTTCACTTGTTTATTTCTTATAGAATGACCACAAAATGAATTACAAAAAAGTTATTGTTCCAAATGTATTTTTGAATAAGGCACCATAGACAAACTAACTAAAGGTGACAGAAGGTAAAACTGATAAACAAAAACAATAATTTGAGATCACAACACTTCTATAATATTAATAAACTTTGTGTATTTAAAGTTTCACTTGTTTATTTCTCATAGAATGACCACAAAATGAATTACAAAAAAGTTATTGTTCCAAATGTATTTTTGAATAAGGCACCAAAGACAAACTAACTAAATGTGACAGAAGGTAAAACTGATAAACAAAAACAATAATTTGAGAGCACAACACTTCTATAATATTATTAAACTTTGTGTATTTAAAGTTTCACTTGTTTATTTCTTATAGAATGACCACAAAATGAATTATAAAAAAGTTGTTGTTCCAAATGTATTTTTGAATAAGGCACCATAGACAAACTAACTAAAGGTGACAGAAGGTAAAACTGATAAACAAAAACAATAATTTGAGATCACAACACTTCTATAATATTATTAAACTTTGTGTATTTAAAGTTTCACTTGTTTATTTCTTATAGAATGACCACAAAATGAATTACAAAAAAGTTATTGTTCCAAATGTATTTTTGAATAAGGCACCAAAGACAAACTAACTAAAGGTGACAGAAGGTAAAACTGATAAACAAAAACAATAATTTGAGAGCACAACACTTCTATAATATTATTAAACTTTGTGTATTTAAAGTTTCACTTGTTTATTTCTTATAGAATGACCACAAAATGAATTACAAAAAAGTTGTTGTTCCAAATGTATTTTTGAATAAGGCACCATAGACAAACTAACTAAAGGGGACAGAAGGTAAAACTGATAAACAAAAACAATAATCTGAGAGCACGACACTTCTCTAATATTATTAAACTTTGTGTATCTAAAGTTTCAATTGCTTATTTTTTATAGAATGGCCACAAATGTATTGCAAGATATGTCACAGGTCCAAATTTATTTTAGAACAAGAAACAAGGCAAGCCTCCTAAAACTAAATTAAAAACAATCCGTATATTTACGTCAAATAAATGGTATTTCTAAGATTAAAATAAATACATCTAATGGCAAATTGATTTAGGGTTTGGATTAATAATTGGGTTTCACAAATTTTACAGTAAGAAAGCGACATAAACGGCTTGCTTTATTCAAGGATTAATGTAACAAACGACTTGACTTTACTAAACTAATAATATTTATAATCCCCGAAATAAAGTAAGCCGTTAATGCCACTAATTTTATATTGAAAACACATTTCGATCTTTTGTTACCTGTTACGTTATCTGTGTAATTTCTAAAAGTATTTAGTAGGTAATTATATCTAATTGTTTTTCATTTGATTTTTCGTATATAAACTTGTTACCTATTTTTTTGTACTTTAAATGTACTATATATATCAAATAAACAATTTTGCAAATGCCGACGTTATTAAATATATAGAATTTAAAAAAAATATATAATATATTAAAACGAAAAATAACTGAAATGGAAATACTTTCTTCACACAAATATATATTCCCAGCAAGACCTTTTTCCCCTTTTCCCCGTCAATCGATTGTACCCTGGGCGGAGCAATACCCGTAATAAACACTGAACTAGCCTGAGCGAACTACTAGCGACACCACTTGCGCGTAAAAATAACTAATTTTAACAATTTTTGCAAGGCAAAATACACGAACATACGTTAATATTAGACATATTTTCTATAACAGATATGTTATTTTCAATTAATGGAAGAGTGCTATGCAAATATTTTTAATTTTATTTCAACAGAAGACTGTAAAATGAAGGCACAAAATAAGACTAAAATTGGTACTGTTGATCAATTAATATTTCAAAAATGATAAACAAAATCAATATTCTGAGAGCATAACACTCCTCGAATATTACTTAACTTTATGTATTTCAAGTTTCAATTGTTTATTTCTTATAGAAACACCACAAAATGACTTGCAAGAAATGTCATTTTTCCAGATTTATTTTCGAACAAGGCAAGCCCCTTAAGGCGGTTGTATGTATTTCATACAAATTCCATACAGAAAGTTTCTAGCAAACGATCCTATATTTCCAGTAAAATTATAATACATACTGTCAACTGCATTTGACACTGATACTTTTTAATCAGAATTTTCTTAATATAGCAGCTGTTAATAGCATAGCTGGCTAATATATGATATTTAATTTCTTTATAATTTCTTAACTCTATATGCATTTAATATGAAAAATAAAATGCATTGAAATCGTACAGAGAATAAAATATTCTTTAATATTTATAATACATTAAATGTGAAAAAATAATATTTAACATCGTTTTTCAAGAAAAACTGTTAAAATCTTCAAATGAGGGTACTTCCGGTTGACCAATTATAACCAAAATCTAATCAGCTCTTCACATGGATGTAACGAAGAGGAATACGAAAGAAATATAATTTTTGGAATTGTAGTATAGAGTTATCGCACTAGAAAATTTTGTCACACACACACACACACACATTCTCTTTTTCTCTCTCTCTCTCATACACACACACACACACACACACACACACACACACACACATTTTAACTGAAAAAATGAGAGTAATTCATTTGAAAATTATGTTTCTTTCTAAATAATGCCTTTCTGAAAGATTTATGTTCTTCACTTATGTTTTTACAAAATCCAAAAACATAGACTTAACTTATAAACCAAGGAATAATAATTTGATTTAAACAACAACGCCACTGGGTAAATATTAGCACAGAGGGCAGTGTAGTAGATAGTTAGGTATCTGTAATTCTACGATATATGTCATTATTATTTATAGTGTGTTAGAAAGTAATGGCACTATTTACGTATATCTGTCACACCACATAAATTAAATAAACATAGGTGAAATAATCTTTCTCTTTCTAATACAAAATGTTGCTAAGCTAATAAATGACCTAGAATAGTCATCTTTCGTGAATAATAGTATATACACACACACACACACACACACACAACACACACACACACACACACACACGCACACACACACACACACACACACACACACACACACACACACACACACACACACATACATACATACAGACATCATCGTAAAAATAGTAAAATCGTATTCTAGGGACCCTAAAACGTGCTTATTCATCAAAAACTCACCACCGAATTTTTTGACTAAAGACAATACCTAAAGGTGACGTAAGGTAAAAATATAACAACTTGTTACATATAGCGGCACAAATATTGGTTTATTCTAATGCGGAATACTATGCACCAGATTGGCCAAGAAGTTTTTACACAAACAAAATAGATGTCTACCCAAATAACTCTATGAGAATTGTTATTGGCAATCTAAAGTCAACATCGATTCCATGGCTCCATTTGCTTTCCAATATTGCTCCGCCAGATCTCAGACGGTTGCAAGATACCAATCGTGAGTGGAGGAAAATAAATCACCCACATACCCAAAAGAAACCCCAATATGGGCAATAGAAAGCCTAAACAATGCTATGCCGTTTTAGTTAAAAAATCAATGGAGAGCAAAATGGACATCAATCAGCGAAATACTACAACAATATAGATTAATCCTGCAAGCATGCAACTTCCAAGAAGAACTTGGAAACAATCGGTTTATTTCCTTTCTTGTACTTAGGTTCCTGTACATGAACAATATTGTCAATTTTCGCACCTGTGGAAACAATACGTTTCTTATTTTGTCGTGAGAAAACAACTATAGTACTACACAAGATTTTCTATGAATCTAACTATCATATTACATTAGGAATTACTGTAGGTACTATTAGAATCCGGGACGCATTTTGTGGAGAAATGCTTGCTCTTTCTCTTTGTCAGGGTGAGATTTTATTCGGTTGTCAGTGCAATTTAGTGCAGGTAGCCGGGTGGTGGGCCAGAGATTATGCTTAGTGGTTTCGTCACGTACTTGTGTCATTGCATCACGTATGCTGGTGCATACGACATATTGTTATGTGGAGCATCGCGACAGAACCGCAGAATCCACAGTCAGAGGTGAAGAATGTAGCAGAAGAGATCGAACCGAGGAGGTATTCGTAATATTGAAACCACCACAGTGGTAGAAGAAAAAATAGTATTGGATTTACAGAATAAAAAGAACAATGACTTTCTAGGGTTCAAAACTTGTTTACATATACAAAAGTAGGCTGGTAACTAAGAAATAATTGTATCTGTATGGTGGTAATATTATTACCATACTGTCATGAATATAAAATAAAATGAAAGTATAATGCTTTTCAATAATACATACAGATAACGTTAGTGTATCGTTCTTAATTTATTCTAAAATAATAAACATGAGAAATAAAGCACATAATTTGAAGATCTGCATTATTGACATAAATGTCAAAATAATTGATCTGTTTATCATGGCAATCTGAAAGATAATTTAAAAAATTACATTGTTGTGCATATAAAAAAGTTGTAAAATTACATGTTAAATGTAATCGTCGTAGTCAGATGGAGCATGGGTCCCCAGTTCAACAGTACAACATGCCGTTAACACGGCCCATTGACAGTTGTAACAATGTTATTTCTGCTTCAACGTCTATTTGTATGTACTTGTAATTTTCTACTTCAATTGTATAGTTGCTGAAGATAAGCGGATTCTGCTCGAAACGTCCAAAATAAAAGTAAATAAATAAATAGTGCAACTTGAAGGCCTTATATTTATTAATGCACATTAAAAAATCTGATGTGGCCAACACATAACCTCTCGCCAGATATTTTACCTGGTTGTACTCATAAAACGAAAAATATTTTTAAATACAAATACATATATTCATGTCTCACTACAAAATAATTATTTTAATATAAATTATGTACAATACATAAATTTTCTTTATATTCAATATCCTGAAATTTTCTTTTTCTACTTTTCTTTTTCTTTATATTCGTCATTTTTTCACAAATTCCTTTTATATTCTTTTTTACGTATATTCTTTTGCGTTGTTGACTTTTTTTATTTTCATAATCTTCATAATATTGTACAAATATTTTTGACAGAGGCATACAAATATTTTTGACAGTGACATTTATGTGTCAATTACAAACATTTGAATTTCTTGCCTTGTAGTAGTTTGATCTGAGATTTTTTACATCAAATTATTTTATATGCCTTTCTTTATCTCTAAATCTATAGAAGATATAATAATGAATTTATATTTATCGAATAAAGAATTTAACGTTCTTTAATATAAGTATTTACATAAATTTTCGATAAATAATATTTAGATAATTTTTTTCTTGTAACTACTGCTTCCGGTTGTCCAATTGTTACCAAAACTGACTCGACTCTTCACATTATTGTTAGATTGAGGAATCCGTAGTTAAAAATGTCTTAAGTCTTATAGTATTTGAGATATAGTGAATCCAACATCCACACACACACACGCACATCCACACACACACACACATCCACACACACATACGGACATCATCGTAAAAATGTTATAATCGGATTCTAGGGACCTTAAAACGTGCTTATTAAAATCTGGATATGCGATTTTTAGCATGAATACAATACCTCTCTTAGCGAGAGGTAAAAAGTAATATTTATTAATGTCTTTATTTTCTGAAAGTGATAAACTATTAAACAAACCATGGATGTTATGAATCATAACAAACGTTAGATGTCTAAAAATCCTCGCTCTACAAGTTCGAATTTCAAACCGACATAGGTATGGTAATAGCTGTAAAATGGGGTCTAAAATTACATTTTATTTTAGATTGACATTTCATCTGCGCGTTTGTTGTTTGGTTTGTCTCTAGTGTGGGTTTTAATATTGCGCATTCATTTTTATTTACTGAAAATACCATGAAATTTAGTCAAAACAAAAACAAATATGACATTTATCACAAAATCTTTATGCAACATTACAAAATACAGTGCATGCAATCTAGGATGAAATAGTTCCTCGAAGAAACTAAAACATGATGTAAATGACCTTGATATTTAGAACATACCCTGTTGGATTTTTTTGATCAAATGGTTTGAACATCGGACGTTCAAATTTATTTGAATGTGTAAAGTTCCAGAATCTTATAGGACAATAAGAAGTTGTAAAAATTTATGTAAACCTTTGATCGTTTAAAGCCTAACTGTAATCAACCTAATGAAATATGTGATTTCATTTGACACTGTTCCACATTTTCTATACCTACTGTTTCCCAACTTCGAATATATTGTAATCAATAACAAAACTTTGTACTATCCAAGTTGTGATAATCAAGTGCCCCAAATTCTTAAGTTTGACAGTATGATCCAAACAAATGAGTGCCGTTTAACATATAAATTCTGTAGAGAAAAGCAAAACTTGGCGAGTTAGCGAAGTAGCGTTGGCGGGATTAAGTCCGAAGGCCAGTTTAGCACCACTAACTGTCATCTCTAAGCTGAACCGATAGCTCTGGATACAGATACACATCGAGGGAACACCGAGAAGAAGACGTGGGGACATTAGAGACTTAGTCGACACTCTCAGATAAAATACAGGAAAGATTAAGATAGTTGCTAGTTGCAAATTAATTAAATGGGTAATTATACATTTCTGCCAAGTGTTTGCGAACCTTTCGTCAAATTTAATATTATTCTTTTACATCTGTTTCGTTTTCTACTAAGTTCTTTCATAGTGATTTTTGTTAATTGCCGGTTGGTATACTATTCAACCTGTTTTTTAACCTTCATAAATTTTGTGCATTGAATTCCCATAATCACAAGTACGTTTTTGGTATATTCGTTGGTTTATACCTTTTCAATTTCAATTTCAGAAAGAGTACTCATTTTAAAAAATGTAAATTCTATTTCAGAAAAAGTAATATAATTATAGAAATTTCAAAATGTACTTTCTTTTTTATACAAAATTAGATATATAATAATTATGCATGTCGTACACACAGAAGTAACAGTTATCGTATGCCTCAAATGTATGACTTAATTGTGCTCAAGTTTATTTTTTGTATCTACTTTTTCGGAAATTAAATTAACATTTACGAAATTGAATTTACTTTTTCTGAAACTATTATAACGCATGGTCCTAAAGTTTTGAGAAAATTTTTAGATACTGATAATTTTTTTAAAACTTAATTTTTAAACTAATTATTACAACAATTAACAATAAATATATCAATTAATATTTAGCATTTAAATTATTGATAATAGACCATTATCTTCAATGGCCCTTAATTTTCTTCTGACTTGCCCCGTCATCCTCTGGACAACATCTGGATCGACTTCTCGAATCTTTTGGTAAATGCGACGTCGAAATTGTTCATTTGCAGCTTAAATCCCTTATACACTTTTCTGGTCAATATTGACCAAAATTCTTCTATTGGTCGAAGTTGGGGTACATTGTCCAATATCGGAACAAAGTCTACGTTGTTTCGTTGTACCAGTCTCTAGTTATTCTGGCGTATGGCACGAAGCTAGATCAGGCCAAAACATATCATTATTGGTGTGATCTGTATTAAAAAATTTAAGCAATTTAGAGAGGCATCCTTGAATATAAAGTTGTGCAGTTAAGGCTTCTCCTCGAACACGACCAATATACGGCTGCGAGATATATCCGACTTCAGAAATGGCACACCATACTAAAATTTTATCCTCAAATTTAGATTTACCTTTGAACTTGACATTGTCTGGTGTGTTTTCCATGTCATTAGTATAAAAACCATCGTTTCTTTTCATCTCTGAATGGGATAGAGTAAAATATTTCTCGTCATCCACTACAATAAATTTATTTAAAAAATGAATGCGCCTTAACGCACAACATCTAGGGATTCTTTCTAATTGGGCCCCGGATATTTTGGTGCCTTTCTTCTTTTTCGAAACACCGCGTCATTTCGAGAAAGTGTTCTAAAAACAGTGGTCTTCGAAACATCGAACCTTCTGGCTACAGTTCGTTGTGACACTTCAACTTTGTCTTTAACGGCTGCATTTAATCTTTGTTCTTTCTTGTGCTCAAAATTTTTGGTCGACCACTTTTGGGCAAATTAACACATGGTATACCTTCTTCAGAATATTTTATTGTCCGATAAATTATTGCCACAGAGATATTGTGTTCGCGATAAACTGAAACAATACCACACTTAGGCATTCGCCCAACAAGATTGTAAATTCCTTTACCGGTTCAGGATATTATTCCATTGTTCACATGTACAAAAGTAGGCTGGTAAGTAAGTAATAACTGTATCTGTATGGTAATATTATTACCTTACTGACTTGTCAACAACGGTCTACAAAATGAAAATAAAATAAAATGAAAATATAATGCTCTTCATTAATACATACAAATAACGTTAGCCTATCGTTCTAAATACGGTCTACTTTATTCTAAAGTAATAAACATGTGGAACAAAGCACATAATTTGAATATTTGTCATATTGACATATGTCAAAATAATTGTTCTGTTAACCATAGCAATCTGAAAGTAGTATTAATGAGAGAATTTCAAAAAATAGTATTTACCAATAACGTCTTAATTTTTTGAAACCGATAAACTATTGAACAAACCACGCTCTACGAGCTAGGATTTCAAACCGACATTTTCGGCAGTTATGATATACATAACATTCCTAGGTATGTTAATAGCTATTACGAATATCTAGCTTATATGACATTTTGCTGGATCAAATCGAAAAAATTAAACTGTCAAAATGAAAACAAGTTAATTGTGATTAAACGTTATTTGGTATAAATACAAAACATCTAAAAAAATTCTCAAAACTTTAGGACCATACGTTATTTCCTAAGTATTTAAAACTTTCAACTTATTCTATATTTTTAAAATTGATGTATTATTTTATTTTCTCTTCCAATTAGCATTCCTTTAGTTTTATCTATGTTTAAAATCATATTGGCTTCCAAACGTTAATTTCGTCAAATATTGAGGTTCCGAATATAACCATGTCATCTGCAAATAATAGTTCTGTTACTTCAATTTGTAAATATTTAAATGTTCTATACTTGCCTTCTTAATTCTTTGTTCTGATATAGACATGTTTTTGGTTTTCGAGACCGTGCAATAAAGCTAATTTGTAATATTTGTGTTGTATACGTGAAGGCTGTTTATAGTTTTAAGTTAGTAGTTAATTGTCTACGCACATCGACCGGTAGCTTATTAAATATTAATACCAAAATATATTAACGTACGAATAAATTACCGCCTAATGTCAAACGTTGGCAACAAAAACACTATCAGTATTTGCGTTGCATTAAAGATTCATGCTCTGGGCTCTGGGAAAACAAGACGTTGCTTAATTTGCGTTCATTTGCATTATTAACTCTCGAATATTTACTTTCTATAACAATAACAGGCCGATTTGTCGTCAGGCACGCAGCTTAAAGTTTCTTGCTTGTCAACTTTTCACCCCGCGAGAGGGAAAGTCAGAAAGCTTTAAGCTCCGAGCTTGAAGAAAAGTTTCCGCGTCAGATACATCGGTGGACGGTGTTATTGATTACGCAGCGATATAATCGTGGGATTATTCGTCAGTATCGGAGTTCGGAGTCAAGTGCCTGAGGTGACAGTGACAGTACGAAACTTTATAATGATTGATAAACGTTTAATTATTTACAGAATTTCACTAGTGAACTTTTGCGTGACACAATCAAAGATAGAGATACATTCCCTTTTTACCTGCCGCTACCCTTGGTAAGGGAGGTATAGGGATCGTGTTAAAAATCACATATCGAGATCGCCATCTTTGTTTCTACCGGGCTGTATTAAATCTAAAATGAGCTACATCATATAAAATCTACTTCACAGTTTTCAAAGACGTTTGTAGATTTGTAAGGAATTTTAATTTTCTAACGTCAAATTATGAATGACAACTTTTTTCAGAACAGTTTTATTGTATTTTCCTATTTTATCAAGATGTAAACTATAGAAAAAACTATTTTGCATAAATTCTACATCACCGGAATACCCCATAGTCTACCAATTCTGAATAACCATAAATCGATCTTGCAACCAGAGATGCTTCAATACATTAAGAAAAGTAAATTTAAAAATATAATCCATATCATTTAGAATTCTTTAACGCAAAAAAACCTTTTCAATTTAAAGATATAGAAGATATGCGCAATATGGATCTGCGCATAGTAAGAACAGCTGAGATCTATAGCGTTTATTTCCAAAAAAATTAGACGTAAAATATGACAAAAATCTTGGTAATTTTAAAAAATTTCTCGAAAGAAGTTACAAAAGCTTTTATTGGAGCTAAAATGACTAAAGGTGGCTTTAGATGATGAAATATTTACATAAATTTTTTCAACTTCGTATTGTTCAATACGATTCCGAACCTTTACACATTCAAAGAAATTTGAACGTTCGATGTTCAAACCATTTGATCAAAAAAATCCAACTTAGGGCTTGTTCTAAATATCAAGGTCATTTACTTCAATTTTTAGTTACTTCTAGGGATTATATTATCCTACATTACATGCGCTGTATTTTGTAATGTTGGCATAAAGTTCTGTGAATACTTCTTTTTTATTTCTTAAAACCAAATTATTCTTCATTATATATTCAATAAAGAAAAGAAAATATTTATAAACGCAATTTTACTAGAAACAAAATAAACGTCAAAAGCAAAAATCAAAAATGTCAAATTTCAAGCCAAAATAAACATGAAATTATATGTATAATATGTACACTATTATTCACGAAAGATGACTATTCAAGGTCATTTGTTCGTAGAAAGAATACACATCTCTTTACAGCAGTAGCTTAGCAACCTTTTGTATTAGAAAGAGTAAGATTATTTGACCTATGTCTATTTAATTTAAGTGGTGTGACAGATATACGTAAATAGTGGCATTACTTTCTAACACACTAAAAATATTAATGACATATGTCGCAGAATTACAGATATCTAATTATCTACTGCACTGCCCTCTGTGCTACTATTTATCCAGTGGCATTGACGTTTAAGTCAAATTATTATTCCTTGGTTTATAAGTTAAGTCTATGTTTTTGTATTTTGCAAAAACATAAGTGAAGAACATAAATCTTTCAGAAAGGCACATAATTTTCAAATGAATTATTCTTATTTTTCAGTTAAAATGTGTCTATAAATATTTCATGTTGCACGCCTATGCAAACGAAATGCAATGAAGTTATCTGCAAGTAATATTATATCAGACGGCTCACAAATGACCTTGAATAGTCATCTTTCGTGAATAATAGTTTATTTAAAAATATCAGTGCTACCAATTTTCATTTCCATTCTCTTTCTATTGTATGCCTACTTGTAAGCAACAAATGTTCGTATAATTTGAACGTTAAAAATGGAACCATTTGATCAACAATTGTGTTGTAAACATTTGACAAATAAAAAGTTCAATTTAATTGATCTTCTAAAGCCCCCTTAACGGTGCAAATTTTCACATTTTGATAACTGCAATATTTTTGACGTTTCCTTTGACAGCCCAACTGGCAATTGTTGGCGCCATTTTACTTATTATTTGCAGCGATAGAAAGAGACAGCCGTTAAATTGAAAAGATCTATTGCGTTACATTATTTGATGATTATTTATTCAGATATCGACAAAAGAATAGAACATACCGTTTATAAATTGTGATAACAGTAAAAAAAGAAATATATACACAGTTAATACGTCTTCTCATATTAAAAATGCCACCTATAGTCACATTTATTAACTGGCAAAAACTTAAAATATGTACCCTTGTGGAAGGTATCTTGTACGGTACTCTGTCTCTCCTACTTGTATGGAAGACACGCTCACATCTCCATAGTTATTAAAACCGTGATTTACCTTGCGGGTAATGAAAATTGAACCCAGGAAGCTGTGCGTTCGCACCGCATTATGCGTGTTTATTTAATTAATTTGAAATGATGAAAGTTTGGAAGCAAACCTCAGAGGCGTCGACAGGGGGTAGGACCACATAAATCATCCCCAGTGTCTTTTTTATCAAAACTCGCGTTTCATTTCATTATGCAGTGAGCTCGCAGTTTAATGTTCGATACATAAATTAAAATACGATGTTCATTTATCATAAATAGTGACATCTGCCTCCAGTACACTTGGACTGCACCATGTCGGCTATTTTTGTATGCAAGAGATGAAATTGTAAACTGAAGGATTTATTTTCAAATATGTAAACAGTTTCTCAAGATAAATTTACTCTCTATACCAATAAAATGTAAATATAATACGTTTATATTAGATTAATGAATTGGAAACGTGTTCTTTCTACTTGTCACTTCGTCACTTCATATTTTATGTAACGTGTAAAATGAAAGGAATTTTTCAACTTTATAATAATAATAATTTAAGGTACAAACGACTAGACATATTTTATTAACATATAAATTATCTAGAAATGTAATTTTCCTTCATTCTGAAAAACATAGCAGAAAATTTTAAAATATTATGTTTGTTCCAATTGTTATATGATATTGTTTTATCATGGGCAACTTCATTAGGCTTATATTTTGACCGTTTCAAATCCAAATCGTTGTTTTCGCATATACAATTTTGTCGTGAGGTTTTTACAGATTTGGTAGGGATAGTAGTGACATCTAATTATTTTTATTTCAATTAGGCCAATAGTGACATTGTCCCTGCGATACTCCTTGCTCTTTGTCAATGAAGTTTAGATGTGAAAAATGTGCTGTAAGCAGGGTTGGCAAAAATAAGTATATAGTTTAAAAAATCAAAAATTATTGATTTTTTGAAAAAATCAAATAAATAGTGATTTTTTTAATTTTAAAGACATGTTGGTGTTATTGCTGTTTTTAATTGTTTTAAAAGCAATATAAATATTTTATTTCATAAACGAAAACGAAATCTGCAATAAAACCCCAAAGAATGCATTTGAATTTTTCCTTATACGTAGTAACGCGTCCACGCGCGCCTGTTTAAACTTTAAACTTCAACCATGCCTACCTAAATAAAACAAGGATATTTTTTACGTTTATCTCAATACAAGGACCTATTATATGAATAAATTTAAGCTCATTTGATGCAGTATATAATGCTGAACATTTTTTGTAGTTACACTTTAGTTCTAAAATTAATAAGGCAGAATTTACAAATATTTAAAAACTTTACCATTATATTTCCTATTGTCCATAAAAACGTAGACACCCGGTATATATGTATATGTTTTTATATTATATTACCATATAAAATTTTCTTTTTGTTAACTCTGTAGGCATCTAAAATAATTTGAAATTGATTTTCTGACAAAAAAGTACTATTTTATAAAAAAAAATAAAACAATGATTTTCCAAAAAAGCATTTGATTTAAATCATGATTTAAATCACGATTTAAATCAAATGATGCCAACCCTGATGGCTGTAAGTTTATTAAAATTGTAATCAATATTTATTTGTGACAGAAAATTTGTCAAAATTGTCCATTGTTACGCCATGGGTGGCGACACTTGACGTATTATCCGTAATTTTCGTTTTTGTAATTATAGTGACATTTGAGATGGCCATAATAAGCGTAGTGCAATTCAATGAAGTTGGCCATGTATTTATTTGCATTTGTGTACATAAACAAATAAAAATACCCAAATAAATGTACAGAGAATATTACAACAGTATTAAAAATACAGACTTTATAAGAATAATAACGAATTTCTTCCTTGAAACAATATGAATTATTTTATTAAAGTACAATAGTAAAATTTACTTATCTGTCATTTTCTTTAGAGTCTTTACTACAAGTATTTAAAACTTATGAGACGATGATTAAACAAATTAGTGTTGTCAGATATAGTAGTTTATTACTGGCCGTTTACTAAGTTTATGATCTTAATTGAACACCCATTTTAAATTAGTACTACGAAAATGGGTAAACGCTGTTTTAAGAAATGTGAAATTCAAATTCCAATATTTAATTTCGCCCTGATGTTTAAGAAAGATTCGTTTGAATACAAACTATTTATTATAGTTATTATTATTACTTTTAAAAAATAATGAAATTTGACATAAAACAGCGTTTTATTTAAAAGATCTTGGTACGAGCCAAAGTACTTCTTGAAAGATTCAGGGTAATACATGCGGTGAAAAAAGTAATAATATTCTCAGTTATCTTGTTATCGTAGAAATATCTGAATTAATGGCTTAATACTAAAAAAACAGGAATAGATGAGCGTGAGCGGTATCTACAGCCCTGACTCCAAAGAAAACTGGTGCGGTAAAGGAAAGTATTTCACGTACTGTGTTCCACTCCACCAATCACCAGCATTTACAAAAGCAGTGGGGAACAGTAGGCCAACTGTAGTCTCGAAATAACGTCACTGTGAAATAGTGTTCATGCCACTGGTAATACCAGTCTGGTATGCTGCAGTTAATTCTGATCGACAAAGCGGTTCTAGAAATTCTGACAGTATTTAACATTCATTTGCCCGTTTTTCTTGCGTGTCATGTATAAAGTCTGTTTCAAAAAGTAATTGACTGAAGTATGAATGTGCAAAAAAATTTGCGGGTATAAACAGTTACATTTCATTCACGGCAAAGCCACATGAAATCCTGGCGTACGTATTACATAGTCACATAAACGTGTATAATAAAATATTACTTGATAATTCGACTATACGATTCTGTTTCCCAACTCTTAAATTTTTACCTCCCGCTACCCTTGGTAAGTGAGGTATAAGGATCGTGCTAAAAATCGCATATCGAGATTTTGGTAAATGACGACGTTTTAAGGTCCCTAGAATCCAATTTTAACATTTTCACGATGGTGTCTGTGTGTATGTGCGTGTGTGTGTATGTATGTGTGGATCCTCCACTCTAACTCAAATACTATTATTCAGAAAATTTTGAAACCTTGTATTTCGAACTTTTTCTATTATGGAAAGAGCCCATTAGATTTTGGTGTAAATCGGATAATAGGAAGCTATTACTGGAAGCTCAAAATAGTTTTTCTTCGAAAAATATCTTTAAATGTTATTTTTTCGAGATTAACGTTATTTTAAAAATTAAAGATTATTAAATTTGCTACAAATTTGCATTAATACTTTTTCTACATATATTATGGATAAAGTTATAAAATTATCTATAATTTAAATCCCAGATCCTACGCTTTAAACAAAAAAAAAAACTCCTTGCGCAGTATTCAAATGTATGTAACAGATAAATGTCACTGTCAAAGAACTAATCATTTCAAATTAATAATAGTAACGTTTTAAAAAGAAAAAAGTAAACAGAACAATAGGAAAGGAAATGAAAACAGTTTCCAGCATAAGTAAATATGTAGGTATGTATTTAGATTAATAAAAATTAACGATCCGCAAAAAAGTTTAAGCTGATTCTCATTATTGGATTAGAGAATTGTATCCCGGTATTTAAAATTTAATCTACATTTTATTATCAAAAAAGGTAGTTACTTATATTAGATTAGACTATATTTTACGAAATAAACTGCCAAAATTAGAGTCAAATTCACTAATCCAAAAATAAAGATTAGCTTAATCTTTTTTGTGACTCGGGCGGTTAATGGCGAGAGGTATTATGTTGGCCACACCACATTTTTTTAAATAAATGTGTTGTCAACTAAAGTAATTGTATCTTGAAACGTACTACAACCGTCTGATATTATTTCTGCCATTTGTTGCCTGTATGTATGTTAATTAAAAATTATTTAAATGAATCGTTTAGAGTGATTTTGAAAAAGGGTTCAGTTCGAGTGTAATTTTGTGTGAAATACTCATCCTTATTGTCATTAAATTGGGAAAGCAAACATCAATTAACGATTCATTAGTATTTACATCCCCAAATAAAACTCACAATCAATACCCCAAATTAATCACAATTCATTACATGTATCGGCTGCCAAGTAAAAACTCCAGCGATTTAATTCAACTAATACATTTACATAATTAAATGTCTCGAGACTGTAATGAAAAAAAGCAATAACAATAAATATTTAAAAGGAAATATTACTGGAAAATCCATTACTGCCATTTCATTACAACACAAAAAACTTGAACTAATGTATTCTGGTAAAAGACACGGTAACAAAAGAAGAATCAATCGATGTTCATTTTTCTCAGAGGAATTTAAACGATTACCGACCTGAGGAATATTATCAATGGAAGAAAATGATATATTTCCCGTTTGTTTATTGTCTCCGAAATTTTTTGCGCGTTTATTTTTTCCGGATGTGATAAATGTTTGTAATTTCAGGCACGCTGAGAATGTAATGCGAATTTTAATGATTTCGTGCTTAATAAATTAAAGCTCTCGATAATCTGGCAACGAAAATTCCCACATATTTTCACCAGCGCATTCCTAATACGATTTAAATAGAGCACGAGGCAAAACAACTTTTGGTTTTATATTCTCTTAACACTGCATTAGGAATTATACTTATTTTAGTGCAGGAAAACTTTGGTTCAAAATAATAGGCGCCGAATGCATGGATACTAAACTACCACCTAAGTTATTGATGTTTTTTTATGCAAAATTACTATTTAAACGAAATTTCCGAGTTACCGAGTTAAAGATGAAAAAATCTGATGTGGCCAGCACATTACCCTCCGTCAGTTACATGTGGCATTTACGAAAATTCTACCGGTGAACTGTTACCGGTAAACAGCTGTTTATCAGGTTATAGCTACCGCAATCGATATTTTAAGAACGCAAGTGGTAAACAGGGTAGATCCATAACCTATAAAATATTTGAAAATTTGAAACAGGTTAGAAATTTGTTATAGTTAACAAACTTTTAACGCGCGCGCTTCGCTTTGCATCACTATCTTCTTTTTGAGATTAGATCATTCATGAATCCGGTAGATAAACCTGATAGATATTGTACAGTTTTCAAACACGGTAACTTTTTACCATGCCTATGTATTTTCTATAAAATCCATACAGAAAGTTCCTTGCAAAAGATTCTAAATTTCTTGTATGTACATTACCTTTCGACAGTTGTATGCATTTTATACAAATTCCATACAGAAAGTTTCGAGCAAAAATATCTTATATTTCGAATAAAATTATAACACAAATAATACTGTGTCAATTGACACTGACATCTTTCAATCAGAATTTTCTTAATATAGTAGCTGTTTCTAGCATAGCTAGCTAATTTATGAAATTTAATTTCTTTATAATTTTATAACTCTTTATCCATTTAATATGAAGTATAATATGTAGTTAAATCATATAGAGAATACAATGTTCTTTAATATTTATAATAACATTAAATGTGAGAAAATGATTTTAAACATTGTTTTTTCAAGAAAAACTGTTAAAATCTTCAAATGAGGGTACTTCCGATTGACCAATTATAACCAAAATCTAATCAGCTCTTCATATGAATGAACGAATACGAAAGAATTATAATTTTTGGAATTGTAGTATTAGAGTTATCGTAGACGAAAATTTTGTTACATACACACACACACACACACACACACACACACACACACACACACGCACACGCACACGCACACGCAAGCACACACACACATACACACACACACACACACACACACACACACACACACGCACACGCACACGCAAGCACACACACACATACACACACACACACACACACACACACACACACACACACACACACACACACATCATCGTAAAAATAGTAAAATCATATTCTAGGGACCTTAAAACGTGCTTATTCATTAAAAACTCACCACCGGATTTTTTGACCAAAGACAATACCTTCCTTACCTAAAGGTGACGGAAGGTAAAAACTGAAATATCAACTGTTATTTTTAAACCTTACAATGACCAAGTGTATTATTTTTACGAATTTTTCGATAAATGTTGGAATTAGAAATTGTTTGTCTAGGGCGCTTGGTCACTTGGCCTTTGGCGGTTTCAGGACCGGACGGTGGCATGAGGCAGACAGGCGACTGCCTCACTTCACAGAATTTCAGGGCGCATTTTCGGGTTTATTTTTCAAGTGCCGTTATACGGCTCGTGGCCAACCAATTTTAGACGCCGAAAATCTATTTGACACAAATTTTGTGAATGTTCTACTTCTACTGAATGAAATGGAAAATCGTTTTAAATTGGTAACTGGTCAAAAACAATTATTTTGCTAGGTTTTACATGGATGAAATAAAATCCAAAAATGCAGGCTATATAGAAAAATGTTTGCAGCGATTTACAGATTCTGATAACCGATGGAGTATTCTCTGATATAAGCGTGTAGTTGATTTAAAAGATGGGATTATTGATGTTGCCCAAACTCATATCTACACAAATGGTTATAAAATTCTAGAAAATTCTTTCGACAGCTTTAAATATAGACTTAAAACTTTAAAAAAAATCTGGTATGGTCAACACAATACCTCCCGCCATTACCGCTCGAGTCACAAAAAAGATTAAGCTAATCCTTATTTTTGGATTAGCGAATTTTACTCTAATTTTGGCAGTTTATTTCTTAAAATTTAGTCTAATCTAATCCAAGTAACTATCTTTTTTGATAATAAAATGAAGATTAAATTTTAAATACTGGGAAAGAATAGAATTCACTAATCCAAAAATGAGGATTAGCTTAAACTTTTTGCTAATCGTTATTTTTTATTATTCTAAATACATGCTCTTGTTGGAAAAATATACATTACTGATTTTTTTAGCAGATTGGCACTTACAATTAAAATAAAATTCATAATAGGCGATGTGCACATTTTCAGCGTCAGCGCCTCTAATGGCTACATTGGCATTTTTGATTACCAAATCAATTTTGACATTTCGAAAAAGTGATACAATTTACAATTTTATTTTAAGTTGTTGCTATTGTGTAGAAATATTATGCATCATAGTATATTGAAATGAATAAAGAAAATATTTAAAATACTATATATGTGATGTGACTAATTCAAAAAAGTCAAAATACCAGCGAAGGTACTGTGGCAGAAAATATAATTTTTCTCATACTATGTGTGATTTCTGTAAACCATTTTATCATATTTAAATTTATATTATAATTTATAATATTAGTTAAATGTTACAAGATGCACAATACATGGAAATTGAGCTTAAAAAATTGGAAAACTTGAATGATTGGAAAGAAGGAAGTTTCTACATATCACGATATCAGTGGATGATGTTAGCATCTTTCTTTTATATTCGCAATAAATGAAGAAGATTCTTCATTGAAAATATACCAGGCTCTAAGTGGAATCAGTTGCACAAGCTCGGAAAAGAAAATATACGAAAAATACGAACCATCTGAATTTCTATCTTTAACATTAACATTACCTACATGTACAAAATCTATAATAAATAGACGAATTATTTCAAAAATAGACTTCTATTTCATACAACTGCAAGTATTATACAATTTTAAGACAATTTTCTGCTTCTTGTATTATATCTTGTTCAAATATTAACTTAAGAAACACATTTTTATATAATTAATTATTGCAATAAGACGACCATTCTTGAAATTTTTGTCATACGATAAGGATCTTTACCAATAAGAAAATATGTATACTTAAAAGAATTTTTCATGTTAGTACAAGATATCTGTTGAAAACTTCTTTCTTAAACATCTATTCCTCACATAATCTTCTAGGAAATTTATAAAATATTCAATCGGTAATTTTATAAGAATTATATCATTCCCCACTGCATCACATAATATTTGACGTCCTATCATTCTCATTTATTGCAAATATTTTATAAAATAGAAATTGCAAAATTATTCTGACAAAATATAACCTTGCTATTTTTCAATGAGTAACAATTTTGTCATTTTTGTCTGCTGTCAGCGCTGACTACTTTTGTGAACACCGTCTATAGAACGGTTATTTATTTATATAAAATCAAATATTGCTTAATTTAGATCAAATTCTCATTTTATAATAGCAGAAGCCTCGGCGCATTCAAATCGATCGCAGCGTTTAGGTATCCAATTAGAACGAAAGTAGTGTATCAGTTTAATGCGTCTAAAATATCGTAGAAACGAATGCATTGCAGATACCCAGATATCCAAGCACTGTTCGTAGGGTATAATTAAGTAAATTCATACATGCATGTTCGTGTAATAAATTAATAAGTTGTAATAACGAAATTGGCGGAAAAACAGCGCGTTCTCGGTATCGCTCGCAACCGTCAGTGGAGACCGGAAAGTCACGTTCTCGCCAAAGTGCAAAACCAAACTTCCATTCCACACATTGAATCCGGCCATAAATTACTTGAAATTCGCAATCAAAATTGCGAATGAGGCCATCTGTTCTAACGACGCTGCTTCTATTCAAAAACAAAACTTTTCCGAATCGCATAGTTGGAGCGGACCCGAAGTATTGTTCGGCTTCGGGAAATGAGACATCACGGGTTGAATACGTCGATGTGGATATGGGTCGACATGTGTGCTATTATTTTCCACTTTGCCTTATGTACTTGCAAATCAAACAAGCAGAATAGAACAATAAGCAGCCAGTGTTTATACAACAAACAACAGATAGGACAGATGAGGTGATACATTCTTGATTGGATAATTCAGGATTAAATTTTAAATTAAATTAAATATTTTGGTTCGACTTTTCTTTTTCCTTAAAGAGGTCTACTTTCAAATAGAACAAAAGTACCTCCTGTAGTGCTCTTTACACGTTAGCTTTGACAGCCCGTGAAGTGACATTTGGAAGCCCCCCCCCCTTACAACAGTAGAAAATCTTTATTTAAATGTGCCAATAGAAGTAAAGTTTTTCAGTTTAATATTTCTCTCATAACTGATCTAATTTTAAGATTCGAATATAAGTGTATGTATATGGATTTTCGACTTAAAATTACCTAAGGAACACATCCTTAAGCTATGGCAATTGAGTTGCGGGCAGGCTGTATAAATATATACATTTGCTATGTAGAAATATTTTTCTTTTAGAAGTCATTCGACGTGGTTTTGAGTGTAATATAAAATGGCTATCTCAGTTTGAGATGCCCAATATGTGGAATCTTTTTCTTGTACATCTTACCGCTTCAATTATTGTCTCTATAATTATATATTTTTCAGTAACATAATGAGGTAATATTTTGTAGAGAATAGTATGCGAGTATTAATGATAGTATACGCTAAACATAATTTTAAAAAATCTGTTGTGGCCAGCACGTTACCTTCCGTCAGTTATATGAGGCATTTACGAAAATTCTACCAGTGAACTGTTACCGGTATATGTTGGTAAACAGCTGTTTATCAGGTTATAGCTACCGGAATCAATATTTTAAGAACGCAAGTGGTAAACAGGGTACACACTAAGAAATTCCGTGTTAAATTTTACACTAAATGTGGTCTATATAGGTCCACCAGCTGTAGTGTAGAATTTATCAAATCGACATTTGGTAATAAACAACACCGAGATATGTGTTAATAATTAACACTATATATTTCGTAGATACTACTACACCGTGTAGTTTTTTAACACTTAAATGAGTTCTTTTAACCAAATAACTGCGGTTATTAGTACACAGTATAGTGTCATTTTTAACTTAGTTTAGTGAAAAAATATACCTATTTGTGGTGTACATTTTCATCAAGCTAGTGTTGTTAGTGTTTTTTTTTAACTAATTTTAGTGTATAAATATACCTATTTGTAGTGTATATTTTCATCAATTTCGTGTTTATATACACTGATTATAGTGTATAATAGTACTCATTTTTTATTTTTCTACACAAAATTTGTATTTTATTACTAAAAAGTGTATTTTTTTTAAAATATTTACAAATATTAGTATAAATCTATAAATATTATACACGATATCGAGTAAATAGGTAGGTATGATATATAAAAAATACGTACATACTTCCATTAAAAAATTTATTCTACATAAAAACAACATATTTTATATAAACACTTGTACTTAATTAAATAATTATTACATTATAAATGCAGGCACTATTGTTAAGGTTCATTCATAAATCGAAATTATAGTTTTAAATTTTAGTTTTAAATTTTAAGCAAATTGATCTACTTTCTTGTCCACTTTCTTCCACTTCCATTATTTAATATTGTAAAACTCTAGCAACAACTGAAGTATCTATACTTCCGACCACGACGAAAAATGCCAAAAGAATAAACTGTTGTATAGATTTACACTTACTATTGTATAGAACTACACCAAGTAGTGTACTTTGTACACCGATATTTTAGATATACACATAAGAGCGTACTTTTTACACCGATATTTCAAATATGCACAAAGTACTGTACTTTCTACACCGATTTTTTAGATATACACAAAGTAGTGCTTTTTCTACACATTATGTTTTGAAATTACTCCAGACAGTGTAGTTTTTAGAAATACACTAGACGGTGTATTTTTAACAAATATGCTGCGTAAATTGTACAAAAATTAGTGTAAAAATACAAGTAACACCAAATTAAGAATTTTTTACCCGCAAGTGTGTTAAAAACTAGTCTTAATAAATATAATACACTTTACAGTGTCAATTTAATATGTCGTAGACAATTTTACACAGATATAAAATTACCAACTTAATATTTTTACACTAACTTTTATAATACCAATTTCAGTGTCGAATTCTACACGAAACAATTTTACCACGTTATATTTTAAGTTTACACGGCTCAAATTTCTAAGTGTGTAGATCCATAACCTATGAAAAAATTTGAAGCAGATTAAAAATTTGACAAAGTTAACAAACTGAGCATAGTCCTACTTTGCACACATTTCCACTTTTAACGCGCGCTTCGCTTTGCATCACTACCTTTTTTGACATTAGATTCTTCATGAATCTGGTTTATGGATCTGATAGTTATTGTACAATTTTCGAACACGGTAACAATTTACCACTCGTGTTTTCGAACGCAGTCGGTAGATGCGGTATCTACCGGTAGAATTTTCGTAAATGTATTTTCTATAAAATCCATACAGAAAATTTCAAGCAAAAAGTTCCTATATTTCGAGTAAAATTATAACACAAATATACTACGAAAAGGCAGTCGGTGAAAATTCGGTGAAAATTTGATGAAAAAATTCCTATTAATGAGCGAGTTATAGTCCCCTGAAATTTGAAAATATAGATGCGAAGTCACGAATATGAGTTTTTATATCAAAATGTTTTCTTCATGGATCTAAATGTTCTTGATATATATGCTATTTCTAAATTAAATTTATAAAAAATAAATGTTTATTATTATACTGTACAAGTCTACATGATTTATAATTGGAAGTGTATTTAA
Organism: Harpalus rubripes; assembly: GCA_963082715.1. Classification (NCBI taxonomy): domain Eukaryota; kingdom Metazoa; phylum Arthropoda; class Insecta; order Coleoptera; family Carabidae; genus Harpalus; species Harpalus rubripes. The sequence continues at coordinate 11,412,779 of OY720462.1, read as the reverse complement.
ATTATTAAGTTTAATGTAAAACGTTTATATTTAAATAAAAACTGTTTGAGAATTGCAGTACTGGACTAATAGCCACGCCTCTGCTATTTGAATTTATCTACTTCCATTGGTAGTAGGCTCCTCCCCTAACTTGGTATTCGTTATATATTTATAGGCCGTATTTAAGCCGCCAATCAAAATAATATATATATATATATATATATATATATATATATATATATATATATATATATATATATATATATATATATATGGAATTGGTATGAGTGACGAGCTGCTATAACAAAAAAACCCTTATTTTCGAAGTATTTCAATTATATCATTTTATTTCTTTATTAATATTCATATTAAGCATATACTTTCAATATTTTTTTCTAATTTCTCTTAATTCAATTGCGCTGTAGTCCCTTATTGCACTTGACACTGACATCTTTCAATCAGAATTTTCTTAATATAGTAGCTGTTTCTAGCATAGCTGGCTAATTTATGAAATTTAATTTCTTTATGATTTTATAACTCTATATTCATTTAATATGAAGTATAAAATGCAGTCAAATCGTATAGCGAATACAATGTTCTTTAATATTTATAATAACATAACGATATTTAACATCGTTTTTTCAAGAAAAACTGTTAAAATTTTTCAAATGAGGGTAGTTCCGGTTGACCAATTATAAGCAAAATCTAATCAGCTCTTCAACGAAGGAGAATACGAAAGAATTATAATTTTTAGAATTGTAATATTAGAGTTATCGAAGACGAAAATTTTGTTACACACACACACACACACACACACACACACACACACACACACACATATATATATATATACATAAAAATGGTAAAATCGTATTCTAGGGACCTTAAAACGTGCTTATTCATTAAAAACTCATCACCAAATTTTTTGACCAAAGACAATACCTTCCTTACCTAAAGGTGAGGTAGTAATGATACATCAAAATGTGAGAATACGGGCTATGGTTTTAGGTAGGTAACGCAATAAGGCTAATACACGTAATGAGTCGTATGTTTGATCTAGTATAGAATCTCGCCATTTTTGGTGTGTCACTGTATCATTATAATGAATTGATGCACGGTAGATGCGTTGTTAAGTCCCTTGTCTCTATCTAGAACAAAGGCAGCATCCTTTTAGTTTTACTACCGCTATATACCATTATTTTCATCCTGAAAGTCTATATACTCGTATCTGTCGCAGGGAATATTTGATGCTGTATTTTGTTACTAATTTAATATTTAACGTAGATTTGAATTTCACTTCTCATTATTGTGAGGCCCTACGTATCGAAGCAAGCCTTGGAGAATAGTCTAGCGAATGTTTAATGAATATCAATTTATCTGCCAATATTCCCGCCGGAAGTGATGTATCTGGAGGAAATTGTTGCTAGAGTTACGTGTTAATTTGAGACACTAAAGCTGCATTTGCAATTTTATTCAATGTCTATTCTTAGAAGACGAATAGAATGACAAAGTACCAAGTGAAGTGTATTGATAATCTTATCTTGGTGAAATCTATTCTATGAACAAGAAATACTGCATTTTATTTATGTTTGCGGTTGTAAACACGGACTAAATTTGTGACGTCACGGCTTCATACTCACACAAAGACATTTCTCTCATATACGTACACTCATTTACGCTCCACTTGATTTTCGTTTTAGCCGCTGTAAACACAAAGTAGCAATCTAACTTAAAATTGTAACAGGTGACAAACTTGTGACAGCAGAGAATACAAGAGAGATTATTGTAATGTATGTATTTATCTGGGTGAAGTGTAAATATTAGACAATTATTATTAATTAAAATTAAGTGTTTATTAAACTATAATGAAAGTTACTATTACTAATATTAAACATTATTAAAAACTAATTAAGACTAAAACTATAATTATAAGACAACACCAACAATATTTATTTAACCAATCAACACTACTATTTATTTCCACGATATTACTAACTATTTATTTCACTACGCGTTCCAATCTTAGACTGCCGGTCTGTTGAAGACTCTTGTAGATTGTTTACGCGGTATTTATAGCAATATATTTATATCACTATATACTTATATCATGTTCAACCGTCCGCCTACCGACATCCACAGCGTTCAGGAGAACGCAAGTAATTAAACACGTCACGACCTGTTTGCCCACGCAGCCCGGCTGCTAACGCGATTGCGTCATCGCTATAAATAGACACTCGCTCGCTCGCGGCGCGGCGGCGGCGGCGGCGTTCCACGTTACATTATTATTATTATTTTGTATTTCTTTAAAAGTACTAGTTCAGTATCAGGTATGTAAATAAAACATTAATGGCCGGTTTTAAAAACGACAGATAATTTACTTCCAAAGTAAAGCAAATTTATTCCAAACTAAGCCGATAGATCTCGACTGTCGTATCCGTATAGTTGTCATCAGCGTTGAAATATTTGAAATTAAAGGAAAAGGAAACTATCACAAAATCATATCATTTAATTGTAATGTGTAAAACATACAGCTACATGTTTAATTTAATCTATTTTTTCAAGAAAAAAATATCGGCCTAATTCTCTAAGAAAAATTGTTAAAATTAACAACCATTTTCAGTTGTTAATTTCAATGTCAGTTCAAAATCCCAATTCACTATTACATCAAGTTGCTAAAATTTAACTAGTCGTTACGTCGACTGCATTTCTCTCAGTGTTAGTATTAAACAATCGTTGGTAAATTGTTTTACTTAAAAATTTTGTGCTAGGAAATAAACTTTTACTGGACATAGAGGGACGACAGCAAAGGTAAACTATTTATAAACTAATATATACCTACATGCCCAATAATTATACACATTTTTAAACAAGATTTCAGATTTATGCAAAGAAATTTGCGAGATGTTAGTAATCTATTCCCGATCCTGATATCGGGGAAAAAATATTTAGACAGATATCCAAACTGTGCAAGTGTCGTGAATTGGATGGTCTCACGCTTCAAGCATATACTGAGTCAGTATATGCCCGAAGGTCTTATGTTACAAGATGAAGGGTTTACATTTATTCCAAATTTAAATATTTTAATTCCTATATTAAACAAATTTTCAGATTCTCTCCCGAAAAGATCTAAATTAAATTTTTTGAAATTTATTTTCATTTATTTTACACATTTAAATTTAAACAGCCATTTCAACAATGTCAAATTTCTATTATTTTTACTGTTAAAACTTCTAGACGATGGTCGTGCGTCATTCCTAATAATGTGATTATGAAATTTCAAAATCGATCGCATAGAATTAAATAAACATGTATACTTAACTTCTACGCCTAGCTATGCGTCTTATGAAGAGATTACAGGGCAAAATTTCAATTTTTCAAGTCAATCAACCATTTGCAAAATTTCCAACTAGCAGTTATCACAACTGAAATGCAAAACTAGTTTTGTTATTTAATTATTCCAAAATTATCATGAAATCTACCATTAGAGAATAATGTTCCACGGAACATCTTGCACCCCTAATTTTCTTATCACTCATTATTAAAAACTCAAACGTCAAATGAATCAAAATCTGTCACTTTAGGTTGTGATTAGAGTAGAAATATGTACAAATATTGAGAATCGACATGCCTTTTAACTCACTTGTTAATAGCTTCACTGCTATATTTAACAATAGGGTATTCTCTCATATTTTTTTTATTTATTTTTCTTAAAGAATAGTTATATCTAAGAGTATCTGTGAAAACCCGAGTAAAATATTCCTTTTAACAAGCGAGATATTAATTTTTAAAATTTGATTTTGTTGTGTCACGTAATAGTGAGGTACTAGTTGTACAGTACCAGCGGTGTGCTATCAGTGGTTCATGCGGCGTCTTATCACATTCGAACACGGAGTAGGGATTTCAACTGGTCTCCCATTGGAAGGTCATCTAGTACATCAGCAAAATTTAAATGCTTTATATCTTTTGTAACAATCAATTTATATTATGATTTTTTGTTTTTCCCCTGTTGTTTACCTATCAACACTAATATTTTTAATAAATTTTTAATATTAGTGATCCTCAGAGAATACCCTATTGTTCAGAACGACCGTTTTTAACAATGTCGTTAATTTATTTACTGAATACCAATTGAATGAGAGTTGTTACAAGCACGTTACAAGAGCCGCTTTCTTTTTATCAAGAAGATCAACTCCGAGTAACACACATCTACCCTAAATCGTTCTTTTTAAAAGGGGATAAATGATCTTGTACTACCCACTTTTTTCGTCCCCGCCCCCGCGAAGCACCACCTTTGAAACAGGATCATATAGATCCTGAACTGATCCCGAATGTCAATGTCACGTCAATATGACTGACTGCTATGTATTTTGTCTTTTTCGTAAGTATTTGATATTAAAATGACATGAATAGAAGAAATTAATTAGTTTGAAACGTTATATCATGTTTTATTACCATAAGAAATACATCCATATTTAAATACACAAAAGTAAAAGAATTTAATATGTCAAAATCAAATCAACAGACTATAACTTATTATTTTAAAAAAATATACTGTTTTTTTTTAGGAGTAGTTCAGTTCAGTTCAGTACGAGGTAAGATCAGTTCATTTTCTTCCTAAAAAGAAAGCGCCTAAGAGTTGCTAAAAATCGTTGTTTACTCTCAGTTGTTACCTAGCGACTATGTTAACAACTATCTTAGTGAATTAGGCCGTATATCAGACATTGTGAAATGAATGTGAATGTAACCGCAAAAATTGTTCACAGTAAACATGTCATGTGGATATTATGTTACTTGCATCCTTTTCTTTATTAGTACTGTCACGTTATAAACAAGGTTAGAATTGTGAATTTGATATACGAAGCAAAATTCTAATTAAATGTTACCATCGCTAACCAGAATTCTTTTGGCAAAAGCATCGAAAGAATCCTTGATTTTTCCCCACTGTTGACTCTTGCTAATCCTATTTGTGTATAAACCTCAGGAAAAAGTGTATGGCTGTTCGTTGTTGACGGCTCTTGCCTCCTGCTCTAAGAAGATGGGCATGATACATAATATGGCAGCGAATGTAACCGCAAAAATTATCCACAATAATCATGTCATGTGGATATTATGTTACTTGCATCCTTTTCTTTATTAGTACTATCACCTTATAAATAAGGTTAGAATTGTGAATTTGATATACGAAGCAAAATTCTAATGAAATGTTACCATCGCTAACCAGAATCCTTTTGGCAAAAGCATCGAAAGAATCCTTGATTTTTCCCCACTGTTGACTCTTGCTAATCCTATTTGTGTATAAACCTCAGGAAAAAGTGTATGGCTGTTCGTTGTTGACGGCTCTTGCCTCCTGCTCTGCGAAGATGGGCATGATACATAATATGGCAGCACGAGGCATGTGGAGCGATGAATAATGCACGATGTAAGCTTTGTTAATCCGTGCTGGGTCCGCTCCGCCGTTTACTACCCCGCGGGGACCGGGAAAAAAGGTGTGGATTGGGAAACGGTTTAACGAGAATAAAAATAACGGGGATTAGAGGGACGAAAGTTTACGAGGGGAAGAATATACAGTCTATAGAAATCTTATAACCAAAATTTATACAATGTGTATAATGGAGATTATCGAAAGAATTAAATCTTACTTACCAGAGGTTATTCTAACGTGCAGTTGGAATTAAAATCTGTACAGTTATTTTTCATTTATTTCGAATAAACCAAATGAAATTAAAAAAAAAAATATGAACTAAACATATTAGTCACTACTATACCCTTAAAATTAGTGACAGATTTAGAAACATCCTGTGTAAGCAGTAAAATTGTACTAGCTTTTCCCTCAGACTTTTCGCTTGTCTTATCCTCATCATTGGCATTGGCCTCAGCAAAAATACCATTACAGGTGCTCACGCTTATTAGAGGTGGGCGCGTGAGTAACTTTTTGTTCACGATCACGCACGCTCACGGAACTCAAAATGTAATCACGACCAATCACGCACGACTTTTAATGTTTGATTCACGATCACTCACGCTCACGATTTTATTTTGGCACTCACGCCCGATCACGCCCGGCGAGTCACGTTCGTGTCACGTAATTGTTTCTATGTACATTTAAGTCTGTTTAACACAGTCATAAGTTGTTATCAAATTGGTAATAAGTTAGGTAACAGATTGGTTTCATTGGAAACGAATGTTTATGGACAAATAGGTTGTTCTATTCCATCACAAATATCATTATAAATTAGGTAACAAATTTGTTATCAAAATTATGATCGCGTCAAACGGGCTTAAAGATTTGTATATCTTTAGTGAAATCGGAGCAATTGTGTATACAATTTTGGGTACAACAATAACACTCTTTTTATGCAAAAATTACTGTTGATGACATATTTGGACATAATAATAATAACAAGAATTTAAAGTGAAAGATGGAAATTGACAATTTTTTAAATAAAAAATAGAAGAAAACTTGTACTCACGCCCGATTAAATTTCAATCACGCCTGATCACGCACGATAATTTTTTAGTGCCTCACGCTCACGTCCAATCACGACGCAAAATTGAAATTATATTCACGATCACGCGGGTCACGTCGTGACCCATCGTGACCCGACAAAATCACGGCCCGCGCCCACCTCTAACGCTTATCATTGTGGATTTCCGGGGATCTCATGAAATATACAAAACCGCATTTTCGGAATCTACCGTGATCACGCACGATAATTTTTTAGTGCCTCACGCTCACGTCCAATCACGACGCAAAATTGAAATTATATTCACGATCACGCGGGTCACGTCGTGACCCATCGTGACCCGACAAAATCACGGCCCGCGCCCACCTCTAACGCTTATCATTGTGGATTTCCGGGGATCTCATTAAATATACAAAACCGCATTTTCGGAATCTACCGACAAGCTATTCCGAGACACGATTTTATATTTTTTAAATTTAATTCCGAAGAAATAGTTAAGAACTAACTCTGGAAGCGTCAGTTTCCGCAACTTTTTTATTTGCGGATGTTCTAGTATTTCGTTATAATCCAACTTGAATTGAATTAAACAAAGATCTTTCACCAAAATATTATAAACCTATACTCTGTTCCATTTAAGCCATTCAGTATTGTAGAGAATAGGGAATACTTTTAACCTCTTTGATTGGCTGAAATTGGGGACAAGAGACAAGTTTATCTAATGTAATTTCGGCTACTTAAAATTGGCGTTGATGCGAGCGACATCTGCTGAATGGCTTAAAGGGAATAGAATATACAGGGATTTATTTTCTTGTTAGAATAACCTCTGTTACTTACTTTAAATGGACCTTTTCAATTTAACGGCTATCTCTTTCTATAGCTACAAACAGTAAGGAAATGGCGCGAACAACTGCCAGTTGGGCTGTCAAACGAAACGTCAAAAATATTGCAGTGATTAAAATTCGACATTTTAACTCCAATAAAAGCTTTTGTAACTTCTTTCGGGATGTTTTTGAAAGTTGTCAAAGATTTTTTTCGCATTTTACGTGTAAATTTTTTAGAAACAAACGTCATAGATTTCAGTTGTTCTTATTATGCGTTGATCCCCATTGCGCATATCTTCTATCTCTTTAAATTGAAAAGGTCCATTACTTACGAAACGTTAATTATTTTTACCTCCCGCTATCCTTGGCGAAGGAGGCACAGGGATCGTGCTAAAATCGCATATCGAGATTTTGATAAATGATAACGTGTTAAGGGCCCTAGAATCCAATTTTAACATTTTTACGATGATGTCTGTGTGTATGTATGTATGTGTATATGTGTGGATCCTCCACTCTAACTCAAATACTATCATTCAGAAAATTTGGAAACCTTGTATTTCGAACAAACGTCAAATAATTATTTTATTTTTGTTATCAAATTTATTTATTATATATTCCAACGAATACCACTTGTGTGTTCAGCATTATCAGAATATATTGTGTTGATACACTCAACGTATTATTTTAGAATATCACTCCCCCTTATTCGATAATACCTAAACACACGTGTGGTATTATATATGAATATAATTCAATAGTCACGTGACATGTTTGCCGCCTATCAACGTTTAGAATCTCCCTATTTACATGTCTATCCCAGCGATGATGAAAAACAAAGAAATAATTACCTTATTTATATTTGTTATTAGTAGATTAACAAAATTGACAGTTAATTTTTAATATAAAAATGTGCGATAATCGTTGTGTTCATACCGACAAAAATGAAAATAATACGGCAATAGGCTACTTGCGTGGTACTGAAAATCTGATATCTATCACTCAATACCTAAAGTTGAAAACGTATGTAAAGATATAAATTTTATTTTTAAAAAAATTATGTTTTTTAATAAATTAAGAAAGAAGATTTTCTTTGACGTCATTATTTTGAACTGGAGAAAGGGATGCATATTTCAGAATGTAACCAGTAGATGGCGAGTGAGTGCGAGTTTTAATTTGATTTTGACATTAGTTCATTTTTCTATCACTGTCTCTCTTCTTTATTATTTACAATTTGCGTGGTTTCTGTTACTTTTATTACGTATTTCGATTTGTTAAGCAGGAATTTGAAGGATTTTAACTTAGCTTATACTCGTACAAGATTAAAATGACAATCGAAAATATTTACCTCCAAACTATTATTCAAACGTCAAATAGATGATGTGTCATGTTTAAATTACCCGCACCTGCCGTTGCTATTGGACATACTGATGTTAGTTTTTTACGGCCATTCATTAGTTCGGCATAATTCTACGTCATACACGGCGATAATTTAAATATTAAAATTTCAGTCATTTTTTTCATGAAAATTTCGCCAAAAGACAAAATATGGGTAGCAAGTTTTTATCGTCTCTTTAAAAATATTAAATATAAAAATGGCACGCAAGTAGCCCATTGTAAAATTAACCAAGTTGTAATACAATACATGAAGAGTTAGATTATCAGAGCAGCACACACAGTGTGTCACAAAAATTCATTATATTCCCTCATTAAATATAAGTTCGTGATAAGATTATAATCGAAGATATCGCTTGTGAAACCCAAGCAGCACATATCACTCGTCCTTCGGACTCGTAATATCTGCAACTCGGTTTCACTCGAGAATATCATCGATGATAATCACATCACTTGTTATATTGCGTATGATTATAGGTCAACATTAGTATTATTTATATTACACAAATAGTAGATGAATTAACATGGTTTATGAATTACAATTTATAATAATTTTGTTACCATACAATGCTGCTATTGTTACAAACATATTTACATCATTAAAGTTTAATTGCAAAATGTTTAAATTAATTAAATTGAAATATATTTTATCAAGCGAAATTATATAGTGCAGTAATTCGGTTCATTTATGACTGTCCTATCTCTATGATATAAAAGGGTTTGGGTGGAGCAATTAAGTGGGAGAACACTCCATTCGTATGTATCTTTGCAGATAATCGCTTATTCACTCTGCCCGTCCGTATTGCTACTCGGAGACATAAATTAGAATTTGGATTATGTGAAACGAATTTATAATATTTCGCAGTGAGAAATTTACGCCGGTGGAGTCAATATCCGAACTATAAAGTTTAATTTACGAGCACTTTAATCTCCCGAGAAGATCCCAATTTGGTACATCCTGATTTATACTACACACTCGTGGACTAAAAACTAATTTAGTTATATTAAATACCGATATATCCAGCAAGAGCGGATCAGAATTTATTGTCGTAATCCGACTATTACTAATGGAGTAATTCCTTCATGCAGCGTACCGCAAAAACTGATTCTCTATCATCTGTCCCAGCCATGTTGGATTCAAACCAATTTTTACGCTTTAGATAAAAAATGGTAAATATTCACGTAAGTACGGAATAAAATAATAAATGCGCCATTATTAACATTTTGATTGTATAACGGGGTCATTTGACCCCAGCTTCTAGCACTATTTACATCATTTATTACTTATAATAAATTCTACCGTGAGTTTCAGCTAAGATGAAATATTTACTATTATGTATTACTATGGATACTAGTTACACATACTGCATCGTTCCAAATAAAATTAACTTGTCTTAACGTCAAAGATGTTTACTGAGGAAGAAAAAATTCAAACGCTTACTTAGTACAATGCTGGTTACAGTTTGAGAAATGTTTGTGATAATATGTATGTGAATTTATATCCTGAAAGTCCTTCCAAATCCTGCGAAAAATGAGGCAACAAAAATAATTTATTATATGCAATAGAAGAAAATAATCAGCTGTCTACAAAAATGTTGGCGAATCAATTAAATAAATGCGTTCAATGAAGTAAGCAAAACAAGCAAATGAGACTCGCTTAGTTCACTAAACGATTTGCTAGTTATATGACAAACTGTCATCCGCAACTGTCATCGCGAAACTTATACAACTGTCAAATATAACGTTAAAAGATAGTGCTAATAGATAATTCGTAACGAAGTTTGATATATGGTAACGCCCAGGGCCGTTCACAGCTAGTTTTAATATTAACGCATAATGCATAAACTCAATGTATAGCAACAAAAGTTTGCAAACTTCAAACTTTTATGAATTACGCATTATGCATTAAGTAAATTTGTGTATAAATGCAAACATACTGGATTTTTTTCTATTAATCAATTGACATCTTGACAACAAATGACGAATTTCAAAATACTACCAACATTTATTGGAAGCCGCGGTAATTTTAAAAGTGCTATTTCACTTCTTACCACTCGATGCAGCAGTGTGACCACACACGGGAAAAAACGGTTCATGGTAGTCGATGCGCATGGATCGATGGATGTTGATCGACGCAGTGTGATCTTTACCTAATGCGTGACAAGTCAAAGGTACTACTTCTAGTGTGATAAGGTCTTTCACTGAAACTCAAGGTATGTCCAAAAGCAATATTCTAATAATTGTCGGCATTATTATAATCTGTGCTTAGAAACACCGTCTTTGTAATAGCATACAAACTACACAATATAATACCAAGTATTAACAAAACTACCAACACACAATGAAACAAAAATTATCGACCCCAAAAGCACCTTAATCACATGAATGACAGAATGACATGAATAATCAAATAATTCAAATATTTGAAAATAACACACGTTACCGAGGTTACAATACCGTTTCTAATTCATTTTTTTGCCGTTGGTTGGACGGAGGTAGCGTATACCCCTCTCTTGCACGCACGATAATGAGATAACGGATAAAATCTCATATTATACAATCTGTGTGCGACAAAAATGTTAGATAAAAGTTTAGTAATTATTGTATCAGAAATTGGTGTCGTGGGGATCAACTGGGAGATATAGAGTGTAGTTTTGTATTTCCGAGAATACCTTGTGGAATTCGGCCGTTATTGATAGGAGGTTGATTATTTGTTAATGAATATTTGATCAGCTTCCTCGGCATCAGGAACTAGCATTGGAATTCTCCTGCAGTACGAGTACATCCTTGCCTTGCCTGGTAAAAATAATATGTGTGTTATTTATGCAGGAAGGCGAACGTAGGTCGTTGCTTGGTAGTCGCTTACCGTATGGTAATCTTCGGTAAATTATGGCCCTAGAACTGGCGCATACACGCTAATAAAATAGCAAAGAACCAACATACATATCAAATCAATCGGCTACAAATCTTGCAGGATTACTGGCGCCCGAGAGCAACTTTTACTGGCATATTTACAACTTCTAAACAGCTTTGCGTTTCGCCTGATATGAATCTATTAACTGCCAACAAATGCAACTATGAACCAGCGCGAAGGAACCAATACATACATTCGAATCAAACATTTAGCGAAATTGATTTTTACAAAGTGGAAAGGTATAAAACAAACAACAAGTCTTATTGAGAGTATTCGTATGCCAAATTAAATTTAACAATACTTTAGGCGATTTCGGGCGACAACCGTTCACTTACGGTATGTTGCATTCAGGTATGTTCACACATTCGGGCGCTAGGAACAACATACCCGGTATGCTTGGATCAGTGCTCACAGCTGAACGGGTTTGCGAGTCGGGTCAGCTCTCTGTTCACTATTTCTATAGGCGATTTCGGGCGACATACCCGTTCACTTCTTCGGATTATTTACGGTTAGTTACGGTATGATATGGTTAATGGTGGCGCCAAAAATCGTTGTTTGTGTTTATTTGTGTATTTATGTAGGGTATTAATGAATACCTCTTACAAATTTATAGGGCACGTAGGCGATACAACGTACCAACAAATAATTATAACGAAATAGAAGTAAACTTTATTTTATTATGAAATACAACATAATTCTATACCATTGATATAATCATGACAGATACTCGTAATGACTACCTTCGGTCTCCATTGTTTTTGTATAAACTTGATACAGAGTGATCAAAACCATCTGATAGTCACGTGACCCACATTTTTCCTCAATGACATCAAAACTAGACTTCTGGGAAGAAAAGTTTGGTATGTAAGTTCATAGACGCGCGAATTTTTAAAGAATACGCTGCGACAATAACCTTGTGGTGTACGTCCGTTAAAATCATTTCGGGTGGTAACTTAACCTAAAAACTCATTAATTAAGTTATTAAAATTATTTTCTGTAACTCATTTACCAAGCAAATAATGAAATACACTTATAAGTGTCTTGACAAAGACTGTTGTCGATAATGTAATTATGAAAGCCATGTAATAAAAATGGTCAAATAAACAGAGAGCGTAACGAATATATGAACAGATATTTGACAGATTGACAGAATAATACACGCCTATGAATTGCAAGCAATTTTTAATACTTATTTCCGCGGAATAAAATATTGAGAACTGCTCAGGTCACGTGACTATCAGATGGTTTTGATCACTCTGTATGAAAATATAATTACATTGATCTGAATAAACTCATGTCCGAAAACGCACAGTTTTCGAGATACAGGCTCTTAAAAGAGTAATTATCTATCTTAGTTTTAGTTAGTTGTACCTTATCACTTCAGTTATTATTTTGTTTATATTAACTTTAGCATTGCTCGCGTTCAACCGGGATAGCGCTAGCCTAGCAAAAATTTGCGCTGTTTGTTAGCACTAGATGCGTACTGACCGGTATTTATTTTGTCGACCCTAGCGACCGAATGCAAAATGAAGTAAAACACATCAGATGACATGACTTTTAACTGACAGTTCTACCTGTCTAGTACTGAAAACTCAAAGACTTCAATTTTAAATAAATCTAATATTATTACTTAAACTGTTAGAGGATGAAATAATTGCGTAGGCTTCCACAGTCTGAGTCATGAGATATATTCGTTTTCCGGGAATGGACTATGTCATATTTTGAGTCAGAGCTCAACGTTTCGCCCGCAGTCATATGGGGCATCTTCAGGAGCAAGGGGGATAGTACTGTCTTAAACACGGTTACCCGACGTGTCAACCACGCTAGAGGCCGAGTTTAAGCAACAAGGAGGGAGACTCAGTTTACAAGGTTACCCGACGTGTAAACCACGCTAGAGGCCAAATAAACCAAGTGACGAAATAAGGCCGAGAAGACAGTTATATACTAATCTAAAGATACGGTAGATGAGCAGAGCTAATGAGGACCAATGGGAATCGAGTTCGTAATGGTAGATTGGGCGTGTCGTGTTCCGAGAATCACCGGTTTCCACATGTGGCTCAAGAAATAGCCATCATCCCGATTGATGTTATTCGGATGTTTCCATATTTCTAAAGTAAATACAGGGAAATTTAAGGAAAATGAAACGGCAGACTTAGAGGCTAAAGAAGCAATACGTGAAGAGAAGACACTAATACCAGTACCAGTCCAAGACTTCCTGAAAATAATCAAATCCAAAATAAATAAGAAATGGGACGAAATATGGAACAATACAATAGGAAATAAATTCAGAAATATAAGCCAGACACATCCAAATGGACAAACGTTAACAATAGAATAGACCAAACAAAAATCACAAGACTGAGAATAGGACATACAAATCTAACTCATAAATACATTCTACAAAAAACAGAAGCCGAAAAGTGTACCACATGCAACACTCAGATCACTATCGAACATATACTAATTCAATGCCCGAAATACACCACACAGAGAGTCAAAAACAACATCCGACCGACATTAGCAGAGGCCCTTGGGAACGAAATCAACAACCTAAACAACACTATAAATTTCTGCGAAGAGATCAACATACTTAAACTTATTTAAATTTCAATTATATGTAAATAATTAATGTATTACACATCATATTGTACCGGGTACTAATAACCACAGTAGTTGATGTACCGTTACTCTTAAATAAATAATAATAAAAAAAAAAACCCGAAAGAATAAAAATAACATCAACCAAAAAATAATCACTCTCTCTTTCAACAACATTCTTACTAACCTGACATCATAGGTATAACATATATTCCTCACTCTTAACATATTAAAGTGACACAAATCAGCTGATTCCAAGCACTTCAGGGTCGCGTGAGTCACGTGTCTGCTCGCGCCCAATTGCAGATACATTATGAATGAGCATCCTGTCGCCATTACGCAAACTTGATAATAATGTACTGCAGCACAAGAAATGTAAACAAATCCTGTAGTTATTCTAAGAAATGTATCAAAATATGCTCTGTAGGTGCAATACTTGCATTGAGTTTGTGATTATAAAAATGAATTAAATTATTTAAAAAATTCAATTAAGAGTTAAGATAAACAGCCACAGTCAACTAAAATTAAGGTAATTAAACTTTTAATAACCTGTAGCTCGAAAAGAGTGCGTTTACGGATGTGTTTTTAGTAAAAATTAGTCTGTTTTGCATCCCCTACATACACAATGACTTTCCCTTACAATCACGATTTGTACACACTACAAATTCATGACCTTGGTGTTTAATATTTTCAACTATTCTGAGTTTTTTCGGAGGTCATTTTTGTGCATTTGCTTAATTTACTTATTCTATAAATTTGCTACATGTGTTCCCTAAAAGTAAAAAGTGCCAAAGCGCAATTCACAGTAATTTCCACATCTGGAAACTGATGAATTATTCGGCTGAAATACAGGGATGTCCAAAATAACATGGAGATCTCGAGAACTACTTATAAGATATACGATGTCGGTTAACTCAGACAAAAGTTGCTCCATTATGAGATCATTATAGCAATTTTATTTTATTTATTATTATTATTATTATTATTATTAATAATAATAAATATAGTGTCTCATGGCCGTGTTCCTGAGTGTCTGGTCGTGAATATGATGAACCGAATTTGTTCCAGACTGACGCCAAAAATTATTTCGAATTTTAAAAGGCACAAAAGTTACCCCTGTTGTGCACTCTCCACGCCAGCAATGAGTGTCCGTTAAGTGACGCGCGGTAAACACCCGCACGATACTAAAATGTCATCATTATTATATCACTATCGATATCTGTATGTAAAATAGATTGGCACACTCAGCAATAGCTAATATGCCCCGATGAAGTGATGATATGGATTTATTTTTACTATTATTATTTCATGACCCTCATAATGGGCAACTTTTGTATAATTTAACCGACAAGTTATCTTAGACAGCCTATATATCGTGCATCTTACAATACTGCTGCGGAAAATGCATTACCAGGGTCACATCCTTGCGATAAATGTCTCCGTTGCATCTGCACCCCAATTTAGAAATGAAGACAAACACCCCTGAATTCCTAGTGGAAAGTCCGTCATCCATAACAACACTCCCTCCCTTACAAAGGGCTCATGCCACTCTGTTCTCCATCGCTCTGGTACATTAAGACTAAACTAAGTAACCGAGTTACGTTCTCATTATTTAGTAAAGACGCTTTTACCGCCGCGACGCACTCGTGGATGCTCAGCCTCTTCTGTTTTCTAATCACATCGAGATATTGATTAAAATGCGCAACCAGCTTGAAACATCATCATCTAATGCCATAAGTTTACGTGAAAACAACGTATTTAACAGAGGGAATTAGATTTTGAAAGGTTTTGAGGTTTAGAGCTGCTGGAACTAATGGAATATTGACACAAGAAGATTAAATATCAAGTATATAACAATATAAGATTATAGCCGATGGCCTTATCGCAGGATATAAATACTCGAATTTGATCTTTAGAGACAAGTAAAGCTATCGAAATGTAAGATATATACACTGCGGTATATTCTATTAGACGATTTGATAGCTATAGAATAAAACGTTTCACTTCTCGGTATGAATAAATTCACGAATTTTGGATTTTTAAAATACGAGTGCATATCATACGCGTATAATATAAACATCGCTATTTTACAGTTTTAAGTAAACACAAAAGTTTGGAAAGATGAAAGACAGCTGTGTTGGCGGGACTGCGGGACACCTTTTAAGGCTGAACAAGAAAAGACTTGCGACAGAAAAAAAGAAGCTGAGGAAGGCTAAGAGAAGAATGGGATGGAACCGTGGCGAAGACACTAACGAAGAATGGAACTAAAATACAAAAAGCGATCATTTGAGCAAGCCACGGGAATTAATGTAAAAAGTTTGTGCACGAATACAAGTCGCGTTCTTTTTACATAACATCTCAGTTTGTCTTAGCTCACCTCCGTTGCCTCACTAATTTTGATATTTATTTTTGTCGTAACTGAGATGAGATAAAGTAAGTAAGGTTGTGTTTCTTGAGTTTTTAATCTCACTGTCTTTCACGTATGATTAGTTTGGTTATTGTAAAGGATATTTGTTTATTATTTTAATAATATTATATTATTGATTATTTGAAGAAAATGGCCGATAATATTAAAGATTGCGCTGGAGTTAAAGATCCTAATGATTATTTATTACTTAATGATTTAAAATTATTTTCTGGAACAATTATTAAATGATTGCATGAGTAATATAGACAATTTGTTATTTTCGTCAAGTTCAGAGGACAGTACTTCGGATACAGTTCCACGGAATTTGTTGTCGTACTTTTTACTTCACAAAAATCCTAACTCAGCTCATCTCAGACTCATCTCGCTTTGAGCTGAGGTGATGTGAGGCAAATAATAAAAAGAACACGACTTTTGACTCAAATCCTATAATTAAGGGTTGAAGCATAAGAGGATGCCTAACAAAATAAAATAAAAAATAATATAAGAACTAGTTTTAGAGAATTATAGAATCCATGGTAATAAGAGCATATTATCAAATTAACTAACCTGTAAAAAAAATGGCAAACAACAATAAAAAAAGACCACAGATAATTTGGATAAATGTATAAAGAACATCGGGGGAATGCAAAAAATCTATCCAAGAAGAGTAGAGAATCAAAGGAAAGGAAGTCACGCTAGGTTTGTTGAAATTAAGAATTAGAAATTAAGGTTCGGAAATTAAGTTGTTAGAACTTGTAGTTCATCTATTTTTTAAGTAATTAGCGAGCAGTTTCTTCAGTGTTTATTAAACAAAAAAGCAATAGAATACCCGCCATATTAATATGATTCAGCAATGTGCCACTTAAAAATTTTTACGATACCTATAGAAGGTTTTCGACTAAAGAAGAGATTAATACTGCAATCCATAATTATTTTGTAAGCAAGAATGGTGAAGTGTAATTATTGTCGAAGAAAACTAAGAGTACTTTAAACTTATTAAAAATAATTCTAAAAAAATCTGATGTGGCCAGCACATTACCTTCCGTCAGTTATATCTATGTATTTTGTACAAATTTCATACAGAAAGTTCCTTGCTAAATTAAATATTCTATTTCTTGTACATTACCTTCCGGCAGTTGCATGTATTTTATGCAAGTTCCATACAGAAAATTATTATTTTGTGACGTTTTCTATATACAGTGTAATGTATCTGCAGAAATAAAAGATTTATTATTATTATTATTATTATTTCTTGTACATTACCTTAAAGCAGTTGCATGTATTTTATACAAATTCCATACAGAAAGCAAAAGATCCTATATTTCCCGTAAAATTATAAGACAAACACACTATCTCAATTTGACTTGACACTGACATCTTTCAATCAGAATTTTCTTAATATAGTAGCTGTTTCCATAGCTATGGCTACTTTATGAAATTTAATTTCTTTATAATTTTTAATATTATATTCTTTAATATTTATAATAACATCAAATGTGAAAAAATTATATTTAACATAGTTTTTTCAAGAAAAACTGTTAAAATCTTCAAATAATGGTACTTCCGGTTGACCAATTGTAACCAAAATCTAATCAGCTCTTCACATGGATGTAACGAAGAAGTATACGAAAAAATTATAATTTTTGTAACTGTAGTATTAGAGTTATCGCAGACGAAAATTTTGTTACACACACACACACACACACACACACACACACACACACACACACACACACACACACACATACACACACACATCCACACACACACACACACACACACACACACACACACACACACACACACACACACATCCACACACACACACACATACAGACATCATCGTAAAAATAGTAAATTCGTATTCTAGGGACCCTAAAACGTGCTTATTGATTAAAAACTCACCACCGATTTTTTTGACCAAAGACAATACCTTCCTTACCTAAAGTTGACGGAAGGTAAAAATATGAATCATGTATCATGTTTGTTTTTTTCCAATATATTGCTTTATTTGTGGTCTATAGTCCCTGTGTTTTTATTCTGGTTAAATTTAATTAACAAATTACATCAACTGGAGATTATTAAACAGAAAGCTTTTCCAGTAGCTCGACAGTTATTAACTCTGAAATCCGCGGGAAACTAATAAAATAGTATATCACACACCACAAGATTATTACATTAAACTATCTGAAAGGTTCATAAATTAGATCCCTGCATCTATGTTATTCCACGCTGCGGCGTGCAGCTCGCTCAGAATTCCCTGCACTATTCATCGCTATGCCAAATATATGCTAATCAGTTGACACGCTGTTAAATCGACCATATTACCAACTTGTCTACGATTTACATAAGATGTTTTCGTTCCATCAACGGCTCCAAAGTGTTTCTTACTTAAATGTACTGGGAAGAAATTATTACAAACTTATATAATATATATATATATATATATATATATATATATATATATATATATATAAATTATTGCAAACTTATATATATGTATATATACAGGGTGATTCATAGGTCTGTCCTCTCTTTATAACTCGTTTATTTTAAGGCAGATAGAAAAACTCTTCAAATATAATTTATATGATATAATATTGTCTATGTACGTACCATATGCATTTGTGCTCCGTTTAAGCGCAACAATATGTAACTTTAATTTCTTAATGGAACATCCCATATATATTTATTTATTTTGATAGTAAATTAGATTCCCCTTAAAAAGTATCAAGTAATAAGGGGTCTAAAATTATAAATTAAGAAATTATTTACGTTCATAAAAAATAGTAGTACCTACATAGTGGAAAAAAAACAATTTAATACAAATTTTGATACTTTTTTATTAATACTTATTTCAAACATTACACTAATTACAAAGAGGCTATTAAAATTTAGTGACAGATTAAATAATGCAAAATTATAATTAAAAAAATCCATTGTTTTTCGATGTGGAGTTCTCAAATTAGGATACCGCTCTCGGTATAAATCAATTGGAGAACAAATAGCTGCTGCCGTATTCAAGTGGGATACAAACAGCTCAAAAATTGTCGGTTATCGATTACACTTACAGTCACAGTAATTAATAAACGAATCAAGGGAAATAACATCATTATTAATTAATAGGTAATAGTACAATTTTTAAAATAAATAAATTAAATTTTGGATAACAAAATTATAAAGTTGTCTATTAAACCAGGCTTTTAATCACATGTGAATAGTATTTATCGTCGATAAATCATAATAGTTTAAATACGTTATTCAAAAAATGTAAGTACAAACTTTTGTCCACTTAAAAGAGGTACATGAGTACCAATAATTAGTCGTCCATTTATTGTTCCCTAAACATTTTTTAATGAAAATTTTTACAACATTTTCGTCTGTCGAGATGTGTATTGTGCATAATAAATACACCTTCCCAAGTAATTCAGTCTCATTAATGAACATTATGAGCCATTCGCAAAATTGAAGTCTGTTATATGCTGAAAACAGAACTTTGTGTACATGTTATGGATACAACTGTTGCTTTTTTAAAAATTGTCATATGTGACACTCCGTATTGTGATGTGATAAAGATGTACAAGTTTAACAAATGTGCGAATATTAAGAACAAAATGATTTGGTAATTATTTGGAAACGCTCCGTGTAAATTCGTTGGCAACTCCATGACACTGTCTTTATGTCAACCGTGATGTCAAGTAAAATGTAGTACAGATACGAGTAAAAAAATAAATAAATAAACCATAGGTAAGTAATTACAATGTCTGTGTACTCGCATTTTGACAGAATTTTACCTATTAAACAATTTTATTACAAATGTCAAAATTTAATTGCAACAATTGACAGGACTGTCAATTGCTAAAACAGAATTTTTCATAGCTATAGCTACTGCATTCAATTATCACAAAAATATTTGGAACGACTCGTCAATTTACGGGGTGGTAAAAATGCTAAAAAAATATGAGATTTCGAGAAAAAGTTATTAAGAAATATTGTTGCTCTCGCCGAGTTATATTACTGGTTAAATTTAATGCACTTATTTCATTTACACCCTGTATATAAATATATATATATATATATATATATATATATATATATATATATATATAACTAATATGACATTCCTTGCTAACATTCGAGGACTGCCTAAGAAGAATCCGACCTTCAAATTTCCCGCGCAAAATAATGACGAACTTATTCAGTGATGAATTACAAGGTCGGGATACTTTCCGGACAGACCTCGTATATCGTTATAAAAGAAAATTGTCCTAAATTTGAAATTTGCTCAAGTTGCAACTGTGTTTGCAATAAAACAAGTTCGCCGGTATTTTAAAGACAATGAATAATCAAGCTAATACTCGGGAATTTGAAAGTCGTTTAAAATGTAGGTTTTTGTTTTCTTCCGCTTTTGGAAACTACTTAATGAAATTTATGTATAAATTCAGGATTAAAAAGTAATTTTAATATACGGTAGTTAATTATATTTGCTGGTCTGTGGGAAACTTTGCGCTAGAGATAAATTTATTACAATATCGTAGAAATTTGCATTTGCTTAAATTATACTGTATGAAACTTAACTTTACGTCTTAATAGGTATTAAAATTTTGTTTTATATTTTTACTTGCAAAACACGGGGTCTGGAATAATCCTTTGCATTTTTACTCATTTACATAAAGTACATTCGTAGCTGTAAATATTCAACGGTGCATAAGTCCACGCATTAGGCTCGGCGTTTCACTTTCTGGCCTTTTTGCCTCCTTTGTCTCGGGTAATAACATTACCACGTGAAGTGAAATACACACGCCTACGTTACACAAAGCACAAGCCTTAAATCTGAATTACAACATTTTTTTATATCGGGTCTGAGGAATTTTATTAAATTTTCCCAAAATAATGAAAAACTATGTACGAAAAATGTAATATCTATTGTTATACAAATTTAACGGGCGAACTATATTTATAGTGACTGATCTAATCATATCGATGGCTTTGTTAATCTAAAACCGTGAATAAAAATTTCATTTTTTTCTACAAAAACTATTCGAAAAATCGAGTGAATCATTATTCGGATCAATCATTATTAACATAAACAAAAGTTTATAATTTTGTGGGACTAAGAGTAATTATTATAAGTATTGGATCTATACAGACAAACATACATATATCCATTTTGACCATCCCTGCATTCATTTTGACTAATTTCGTCGTGACGTCTGTAAGTATGTAACTCGCATAACTCAAAAACGGTAAGCCGTAGAAAGTTGAAATTTTGTATTTAGGACTGCTATAACATCTAGTTGTGCACCTCCCTTTTTGGTCATTACATAATTTCCAGAAATGATACTTTATTTGAAGCCTATAATAGATTTCAATGAAAAACTATTTAAAAATATAATCCAAAACTTTTCAAATTTGGTACCTATATAAGACTTTTATGTCAATTGGAATAACACAGTAGATTTTGGTTAAAACAGGCTAACCCGAAGTGATATATTACCTGAAGTTGTTAACAGTTTTTCTTCAATAAAATGGTTTTGATTTTAGAAATAAATGCTTCAAATACGTGTTTTAGAGAATTATATTCTGCGTCTAGCACATCAAGTATTATTAAATTAGCCGTTTGTATAAGCGAGATATGTAATTTTTAAACATGTACTTTTTGGTTTTTGTATTGAAGCCTTGCTATGGATTAGGACAAAAAAATCTGATATGGCCACCACACGACTTCCTTGTACGCAAAACTAATATGAAGTATAGACTCAATTATAAAATTGCACGTATTTGACGCAATTTGACATTAACATCTATTTTTTATTTTTTGTTATTTTTGTGCTAATCCATAGCAAGCTTCAGTACAAAAACCAAAAAGTATATGTTTTAAATTTACATATCTCATTTATACAAAGGTCTAATTTAATAATACTTAAAGTGCTAGACGCAGAATTTAATTCTCTAAAACTCTTATTTGAAGCATTTATTTCTAAAATCAAAATGAAACCATTTTATTCAAGAAACACTGTTAACAACTTCAGTTAATATATCACTTTCGGTTAGCCTGTTTTAACCAAAATCTGCTATGTTATTCCAATTGACATAAAAGTCTTATGTACCAAATTTGAAAAGGTTGGATTATATTTTAATATAGTTTTTCATTAAAATCTATAATAAGCTTCAAATAAAGTACCATATCTGGAAATTATGTAATGATCAAAAAGGGAGGTGCACAACTAGATGTTATAGAAGTTCTAAATACAAAATTTCCACTTTGTACGGCTTACCGTTTTTGAGTTAGGCGAGATATGTACGTACGTACAGACGTCACGACGAAATTAGTCAGAATGGATTCAGGGATGGTTAAAATGGATATTTCCGTTGAAATCTGAAAACCGAAATTTTTCGCGAATACAATACTTCCTTTACTTCGTACAAGGAAGTAATAACAAAAAAATAAAAAAAAAATAGATGTTAATGTCAAATTACGTCAAATACGTAAAATCGTGAAGTCGTGTGGTGTCCACATCAGATTTTTATATTTTATAATGTAAGTGCTATGACGTCACAGGAGTGGGAGAATGTTTTTTATGAATATTTTTGGCGCCTATCTTTTTATTTAAGTATTTACGAAAATTATTAAAATAAAAATTATTACTAAGAAAACTATTACTTAAACTTTAATTTAAAATACATTTTGAGAAATGTGAACAGGCTCATTATATTCTACATCTACATACAAGTCATTAAACGTATTTTGTTTTTATATTCTACATCTAAATCACTGAATACATATTATTAATTTTTATTTTGTAACCTGCAAATTCGAAATTCTGACAGTACAGGCGATATGCATTTCTTTATAATTTTGTTTGAATTTCAAGGCTGTCACTACAAAGTAGCAATATTTATAAAATATCATATTCTATTTCAAAAGTTACATTGTAAGTGTAATATAAAAGATTTAGGTGTAGAATTTAATTATCTACAACTTTTATTTGAAACTTTTATGTCTAAAATGTATTGGGAAGTAAAACGCCTATGGCCCGCTTTTTAATTAATACCCTGTGTATTATTGCGAAAAATATTAAAATCTGATTCTGGTGATCTCAATAACAATTTTAACACGATCTATTTTTTACAATTTTCGATATCTTAATACATAAACATTCCTAAAAATCAAGTGATGAACTGCAGATTAAAACAAAATTTTCCTAGAGAAAACTATGGAGCTGAAAGTTAAACAATTTATGCATTGTTTACAGCTTTGTCTAAAAATAATTCAGATTCTGCGAACAGTAGATACCAAATTACTTGCCGTAAAATAAAATCCTAACTAACTAAAACTTTTAATTACTACTTCTTTGTTTTTAGTGTTTCGCGTTGTGTGCAGTAAATTAACTTTTCGCGAAAAATAAACCATATTATAATGCGGTTTCTACTTTAAACAATAGATTAACATAAAAATTACACAACACGCAGATTTTGCTCTTTTAATAAATAACGAGAAATGTATCATCACACAGCTTCTAGTCGCATTACTAACTATTAGCCTTTTGTGAAATAAACAAATTAATAAAAAAAACCTTTATTTGAAATCGTCATTAAAAGTTTAGAAAATCGGCACTAAAGTAAT
Organism: Harpalus rubripes; assembly: GCA_963082715.1. Classification (NCBI taxonomy): domain Eukaryota; kingdom Metazoa; phylum Arthropoda; class Insecta; order Coleoptera; family Carabidae; genus Harpalus; species Harpalus rubripes. Next base: position 11,388,577 of record OY720462.1, on the reverse strand, counting down.
CTATTATATGCCGATTTCATCATCGTTCCCTGTTGTACTACTGATGATGAGAACTTAGTTCTCGAAATACGTATTTAGTTATTTTTATTAAAATTAATTTTAAGGTTAAGAGGTAATTATTATAGTTTTAGTTATATTTAACCTTAGACTCCATCTATTATTAATAGTGAATGTCAGACTGACATACTTAAACATAATCTGTAAAAATAAATATTCCTTTAATTTTCACAATATTTCTATTTCAAATAAAATTTAATATGCACGTCGTCACTGAAGTTTCTTTTAACATATGATACGGTTTATGCTGGATTTATACAGCGTAAGCCGTAACGTAACGTGTCGTGCCGTGGCGTATTGTAACGTATCGTAACGCGTGATTTTTCTAGGCTATTTTATACAGAACTTTTACGGTACATTTTCGTAAAAAGTATACTAATGCTCTGTCGATACAAGTGTGGTGTACATCACATTTGTATTTATCAGGTTCGTTAGTTTATTCGCAATGCACTATATTTCATATATATTTCCATTGAATATATTAATATAAACTTTAACACATGACACATGTCATTTATGTCAGTCAAAGTCACACAAAACAGATTATTCGTATTTTTTTTTTATTTTTTTTTTTTTATTTTACAAAGAAGTACACAACAGGACAAGTCCCAATAACAGTGCAGCACTAACAACATCAAACATTACATATTGCGAAGTCGAGGCAAAATATTAATAATAAACATATAAAAACAGTGGTATAAAAATAAAAATGAATAAGAAAGAAAGTCAGTATTAAATAGTATACAAATAACTCAAATAAAATTTAAGAAATATTTTGAATTTACGTAAACTACAACAAAATAAATCAGGTACATTTGGTACAGAAGCTAAATTATTGTAAGCATGTACTAATCTAACTAGCGGTGAATTCATTGCAGAGTTCTACAGTGCTTAACAAAAAACAAATCAGATAATCGAGTAGAATGATGATATATCCGTAAAGAAAATTTATTTAAAATAACAGGACTATCTATAAAATTATTTAAAATTTTAAATAAGAAAGACAGATCCAAAAGTATTCGTCTTTTTTGTAACGAAAGTAACAGAATCGAATTATGTGGATACCTGAAATTCAAAATAGAAATAAATTTTCTTTGGACACTCTCGATTCTATTTATATATAGATATACATGATAATGCGGTGACCAGCAAACAGTAGCGAATTCTAATTGAGATCGTACAAGAGAATAATAAAGAAATATGAAAGTGTTATAATTAGTGAAACTTGTACCAATTCTTAAAATAAAGCCAAGCATTTTATAAGCTTTTTTAACAATATAATCGACATGTAAGTCAAACAAAAGGTTACTGTCTAAGATGACGCCAAGATCTTTAACACGACTAATATTATTACCGTTAATGGAATAATTGAACGTAAGTATTTTTCTATTACGTGTGAAAGTAATACACGAGCATTTACCAAAATTAAGTGTGAAATCATTCCTTATCAGGTAAGAGCTTAGTCTGTCAAGATCTTCCTGCATCGCAGAACAGTCGGATACAGTTTTGACAGCGTTAAATACTTTAAGGTCGTCAGCATACATAATGAACTTGGAGTTCGTAAAACAGCTCTTAATGTCATTAATAAAGATTAGAGAAAGGAGAGGCCCAAGATGTGATCCCTGTGGTACACCAGAGGTTACAGGAAAGTACTCCGAGGTGTATCCATTGATAGTTACACATTGTTGTCTATCAGTAAGGTATGATTTGCACCATTGTAGAAACTGACCGTGAACACCGTACAACTCTAATTTCGAAATCAGGATAAGATGATTAATCCGGTCAAATGTCTTACTAAAGTCGGTGTATACTGCATCTACCTGTGTTTTATTATCCATTGACTGTAAAATGAAGTCCGTGTATTTAACAATAATGTAATATTTTTTATATTTATTTCCATTTAATTTATTAATCCTAACTTTGACATAATTAGCCACACAAAAACAGACTATAGCGCAGGGCAGTAGTAGTTTTCATAATATCGCAACGTACCGTAACGTAGAAAGAAAAGTACGTCACCTTACGGCTTACGTCTGTATAAATTATCACATATGTATGCATTGATTTATTTTTTACGTTACGTTACGGCACCATACGTTACGTTACGGCTTACGCTGTATAAATCAAGCATTATTTTCCTTGGCCCTAAGGGCCTCGCCAAATAAATTCCACATTCATGATAAAAAATAAACTTTAGTGCCTTGATACATAAATATCTATTTTATTGTATAAGATTTTTATGAATTATTTACATTTGTTTTAGGTTGAAATACTTGGTAAACAATTCTTATTCCTTATTTCTCACTCTTCATTTAATAAACGTATTTTTATCCCACTATTAAAAACCCTTCATTCGTGCTATTTTGGCGAATAAATTATATATTATTAAACCAAGCTGGCATATAAATTACACGTTGAGGCCTTTTCGAAGCAAAACTGCGAGAAAATTCAGTTAAAAATTCAATTTTTGTTTCGTGATGGCTCCGGCGTTTATACTCAACTTCTGTTCCAGTTAGCCAAGATATTGTAGCGTGCCAGAGAAAGAACTCAGGTGAAAATGAATTTTTCAGATAATTATTAGATATAATCTAAACATAATTTTACTTGGCAAACCTCAGAAGTCGAGAATTTCATTTGCTTCCACTAATTTTTCAGATACCCGGAAAAATTATGACAAATTCTTTCATACCTTCTGAAATATTATCATGATGAATGCAGTATTCTTTAGATATGAAAATTTTTGTTATAAAATGTATTACAAAAATGATAGATCGTCTACGAATATTAAATTGATTAATACCAGAAAAAAGGTAATTGATTAAATTCCAATTTAAATTAAAATATGGTATATATTGATTGATTAATATGGAACGTGCTTAAAAGGACATAGACGACAAAATAAAGAACAAAATCTATAGTTCATTTTTGAGTGTCTGTGAAAAGGTGGATTTATACATCCAATTAATATTAAAATTAATAATAAGAATTTTATTTATGTACTCTATATAATAGTGTTTATACACCTGCATTTTTGTATTTTTTGTGCTGCATCTATTACTGTAACAAAATTTTAGCTTAATGTGGATGAAAGTTTAAAATCAATATCTTAAATTAAAGAAAACTCATCTACTCTAGTTATTTTACCGTTTTTCTACAAGACTGATTTTTCTAAAGTAGTGCTTTTACTCTTATACCGTGTTTTTTTTACCTCCCGCTACTCTTGGTAAGGGAGGTATAGGGATCGTGCTAAAAGTCGCATATCGAGGTTTTGGTAAATGACCACGTTTTAAGGTCCCTAGTCTGTATGTATATGTGTGTGTGTGTGTGGATCCTCCACTCTAACTCAAATACTATCATTCAGAAAATTTTGAAATCTTGTATGTCGAACTTTTTCTGTATTGGAAGGAGCCCATTAGATTTTGGTGAAAATCGGATAACCGGAAATGGCACTTTACTAGAAGCTCAAAATGGTTTTTCTTTGAAAAATACCTTTAAATGTTATTTTTTCGAGATTAATGTTATTATAAAAATTAAAGATTATTAAATTTTCTATAGATTTGCATTAATAATTTTTGTATATATTTTACGGATAAATTTATAAAATTATCTATAATTTAAATCCCCGAGCCTACACTTTAAACAAACAAAACGCAGTTATTCAAATGTATGTATGTAACTGACAGATAAATGTCACTATCAAAGAACTAATCATTTCAAAATAATATTAGTAAGATTTTAAAAAGGAAAAAGTAAATAGAACAATAGAAAAAGAATTCAATACAGTTTCCAGCATAAGTAAATATGTAGGTATGTATTTAGATTAATAAAAATTAACGATTCGCAAAAATATTTAAGCTAATCTTCATTTTTGGATTAGTGAATACTATTCTATCCCGGTATTTAAAATTTAATCTTCATTTTATTATAGTTCCGGTGGCTCATGTCATGAGTGCCCTCGGGGCTCTGGGTTCGAATCCCGCTAAGGCATGGATGTGTGTGAATGTGAACCCACTCTGTAATTGGGATTTAATCCTGTGAGGGTTTAAAAAAAAGGTAGTTACTTGGATTAGATTATAATATATTTTAAGAAATAAACTGCCAAAATTAGAGTAAAATTCGCTAATCCAAAAAACTTAATCATTTTTGTGTCTCGGGCTGTAAATGGCGGGAAGTATTGTGTTTGCCACATCAGATTTTTTCAATATACATAGAAGATTAACATGGGAATCAGATTTTTGGAGACTTTTTTATTTAAAAAATTAAGAACGTGCTCTGCTCGATGTACCGCCCTTTACGTATCTACCGCCGGGGGCTATAGACCCCAAAAGCCCCCCCGTTAAGCCGGCACTGGGTTAAGTCGAATTTTAACCTGGCCGTCCCCCTAAAGTGATTCCAAATAAATAAAAATTAAGATGGCAATGATTTCGCTTAATATTAATATTTTACCGGGCCTAAATGCACTTGATTTGTCCCATTTGAATAACAATGGGTTTTGACAATATACCTATAAAACTAATATACTGCTGGTGGGAGTGAGATTTGTGAGACTAACATTGGACGAGTGCAGACATATATATCTGCATATATAGCTGCACTTCTCTGTAAGAATAGCTTCGCGCAAGCGCCAGATTGCTTTGATTTTATTGGTGTAGAACGAGAAAGGGGTACTAGCGGGAGGGAAATTCTTACACTAACTGACAAGGATACATAATAATGTTTGTAGCAGACTCCTCTTAAGTGAGAGATAGGGAATCAGCAGTATATTTATTTATAGGTATATTGTTTTGACACACTTTCAAACTTTATCTTTTCCGAGACAATAATAACAACCCGAGAATATGTGGACAAAATTTAAAGTCCAAATCATTATTCTTAAGATAATTGTAAATGGTTAAACTATCGCATAAAATTCCAAAAAGCTATCAACAATTATCTTAAGAATATTGACTAAGATACGCTTGTCCTATATTCCTCATATAGAGAAAACATCCTGAGAAATTACTGCAAAATATTAGCCTTGAAAAAATGTTTCGTGCGCATGATTGCGTAGGAAGAGAAAAACAAAAGGAGAAGTAAACAACAATTGATCGCTCGGTTCGTATATTTTTGATGGGCACAGCGAGTAATAGTATGAGATTTTGTTGTCCAGCCCACATAGTTACGACGGATTCGGATTTCGTTTTATGGCGATAGGCCAGCGATACTTGAGGGATGGATGATGGTATATGTGAACGCAATTGCACCCAATGGATTGAAGAAGAAATCAAACATGATGACGGAAGGAAATAGTTGACACACAGGACATAGTAGTAATTATATAAATAAATTGCACTCCTTTCAAAATGTCATTACCTACCTAAATCAGTAATAAAAGAAGGTGAACATTTTTTCTAGAAATAAATCGAGCATATTTAGCCCGCACGGTACAAATATGTCATCATCATTACCAACATCTGTGTACAAAGCAGATTGGCATACCCAGCAATAGGTAATAAGCCGTGATGATATATTTATTTTATATTTATTTAAAGAATTCATAATCTATTAATTTTTGGTACATATGTTGTAGTGTCCAGAACATTTTTGGTTAAATCAAAAGTAAAACTGAAAATAGTTTAGTTCATAGGAACTTCAAATTTTTCATTCCAATATTAAAAAATCTGATGTGGCCAACACAACACCTCCCGCTATTTAATTTTATGTTGTTCCCAATGATATAAAAGTCTTTAATACTAAAAATAAAAAGTTTTGGATTATATTTTAATAAACTTTTTCAATAAAAACTTTTATATACTTCCGTTAGTCCAATTTTACCCAAAATCTAATCAACTCTTTATAGAAATGCAGAAAGCTTAAATACGGAAAACAGAAATTTTTGGAAATTTGGTATGTTATCGTGTGGAGGAAACATTCGAAACGTCTTTGTTTTTGTATTCGTGGAAAAATAAAATTTAAACCAATAGCCTACTTGCGTGGTACTGAAAATCTAATATCTATCACTAAATTCCTAAAGTAAAGTTGAAAACGTATGTAAAAATATAAATTTTAATAAAATAAGAAAGAATATAATAATTGAAACACAACACTTGATTATTCCACAGATTTATTTCTTTAAGTTACGATCGTTTCGTCCTTTCGGACATCATCAGACAATAATATTACATTAAGAAGACAGGTATTTATATGTTCCAAACATGTTGAGTAGGGGTGAGTTGCTTACATCTAATTGCTCGTTGACGATGTTTTTCTTGGAATTTACGGCTTTCCTAATTTTTAAATTTTCCAGTAGGTTTAATCTTAATCCTTTGTCAGCAATATGCAGAATGTCAAAATTTCCGTTAAAGTTATGATTGTTTTCGATGCAATGTTCAGAAAAACCAGTGGTGTAGCATTGTTTTGTAATTGAATCTTTATGTTCCTTGATCCTGTGTTTAAAACTTCTACCGCTTTGACCGATATATAGTGCATCACAGTTTTCACAATTAATTTTGTAAATTCCATTTAATTCTAATTTTGAGGTTTTTTGTTTGTTATTCGTTAATATTTTGCCTAAATTGTTTTTGTGTACTGATATGGTTCTAATTTTGTGATTAGTTAACTTTCGAGATACTTTTTCGCTTCGTCCGAAAGGACGAAACGATCGTAACTTAAAGAAATAAATCTGTGGAATAATCAAGTGTTGTGTTTCAATTATTATATTTTAAAATAGAACCATATCAGTAAACAAAAACAATTTAGGCAAAATATTAACAAATAACAAACAAAAAACCTCAAAATTAGAATTAAATGGAATTTACAAAATTAATTGTGAAAACTGTGATGCACTATATATCGGTCAAAGCGGTAGAAGTTTTAAACACAGGATCAAGGAACATAAAGATTCAATTACAAAACAATGCTACACCACTGGTTTTTCTGAACATTGCATCGAAAACAATCATAACTTTAACGGAAATTTTGACATTCTGCATATTGCTGACAAAGGATTAAGATTAAACCTACTGGAAAATTTAAAAATTAGGAAAGCCGTAAATTCCAAGAAAAACATCGTCAACGAGCAATTAGATGTAAGCAACTCACCCCTACTCAACATGTTTGGAACATATAAATACCTGTCTTCTTAATGTAATATTATTGTCTGATGATGTCCGAAAGGACGAAACGATCGTAACTTAAAGAAATAAATCTGTGGAATAATCAAGTGTTGTGTTTCAATTATTATATTTTAAAATGTTCCATCAAGTACCGACTACACAAACCCTAACAGTTATTAATAAGAAAGAAGATTTTCTTTGACGTCATTATTTTGAGGTGGAGGAAGGGATGCATATTTAAGAATGTAACGTGTAGATGGCGAGCGAGTGCGAGTTTTAATTTGATTTTGACATAAGTTCATTTTTCTTCACTGTCTCTCTTCTTTATTATTTACAATTTGCGTGGTTTCTGTCACTTTTATTAAGTATTTCGATTTGTTAAGCAGGATTTTGAAGGATATTAACTTAGCTTATACTCGTACAAGATTAAAATGATAAACGAAACGATTAACCTCCAAACTATTATTCAAACGTCAAACAGATGATCTGTCATGTTTAAATTACCCGCACATGCCGTTGCTATTGGACGTACCGATGTTATTGCTTTACGGCCATTCATTGGTTCAGCGTAATTCTACGCCATACATGGCGGTAATTTAAATATTAAGATTTCATTATTTTTTTCTGGCCAATTAATGAAAATTTTACCAAAAGAAAAAATATGGGTGGCAAGTTTTTATCGTTGCTTCAAAAATATTAAATAAAAAATGGCACGCAAGTAGCTCATTCGTGCTTATTTACTGAAAACTGTATCAAATTTAACATTACCTCCCTTACCTATATGTGTAGGTTAGCGGGAGGTAAAAATAGAATAAAATATATGTGTGGTGCCTAGGTATAGGAGATACTAATGTCTTCTTCAGTGTGTTATGTTTATTTAGCATTGTTTATCTGCGATCGTCTGCCAATTGCATCCTTCGAACTTCACTTAAAAAATATAGATGTCTCAGCCAGAGGGGTGAAGTCATGTTCTACAGAGGCTGGTTGTAATGAGAATGTACCTATGCCCAGAGAAAACACCAGCTAAATACATGATATTTGTATGACATATCGAAAACAATTCTTAAAGAAGAATCGAAAACGAGACCTCAGTGCTAACTAAATTGTTATTCGTTTGAATCATTTAGTATGAATTTTGAATTGTCAAAAGACTCTTTTCGCGCCCTGCATACATATGTATCATCAAGTTTTCAATAATATTATTGCGAAGTGTTTAATATTTAATAATAATTTCTCAAGATGGCAGTTAAATATGATTTTATCGGAATCGGAAAAAGTTTTCTCTTTTAGCGAAATATTTTACGAGTGTAATAAAAACCTTTCCTGATTCACGTAATGAAATTCCGGAAACCCTAGGGTCATTCCCCTACTAACAATTACAAAAACATAAATACCCTATTAAAAGTGCAGAAATCGCCAGAGACCACAATACTCTCAAAGGTATAACGCTGTTACTCTCATCAATATTACATTTTGGAATTGTTTAGTTTGTTTTTTGAAACGGTAGAAAAATGCTAAAATTGTTCAACCATTTTTAGGCATATATTTTCCTGGGACACATATTTTTTACAATTGATGAATATAGTAGAAATGAAATTTTCTCATCTTAAATTGATACATAATTTTCTCAACTCATTGTATCCTCTACTAGGAACTACGAATGAGACAAGACGCCTAATGCGGGATGTACGAGTAACGTTTATGCCACAAAACAGATCAATCGGTATCTTTCCCGATGAAAAATAACTACCAGAAAATAATAAGAAATTGTGTTTCCAATAATTTTAAACATAACGATAAGTGGTGTTCATGCTACCAGTTACAAAAAGTGAAAGTAGTTAATTTTATTATTCTGATATTAGTAGCAACGTTGATTTGACATTTACACTTTATATTAATATTATTTTTTAATTGACTACGAATATTATTCATAACGGGTAAATATACCTAACATATTATGTCTCGTCAACACCGATATACAGTATAACCTCTTTAATCCGAACATGCTCCAATCCGAACCTACAGTAATCCGAACAGCGACAACTCGGAGCCATAATCCGAACAACGCCTCGTTAATCCGAACAGCAAAGTGATTCCTGCTACTTAAATGAGGGAATCACTTGGTTTCATGTTCTCTAAGACCTGCTCCAAAAGTCATGCACTAAACTTCTTACACTACTTCTTGGTGACGGTTGGGCTGAAGGCGTTAAACTTCCACTATTGCAGTGGAGGGACAGAATGGAGTTGGAGGGTATAGAAAAACAAATACTGCACTAATAAACCAAATTTCTGACGATGTCACACGACAAAAACCTCTTGAATGGGCTATCGGACATGAAGAATCATGGGAATCCACAAATGATATGGATATTTTGGAACAAATTCAGAATGAATCAAGCTCCGACGAAGAAGTAGATACCAGGACATGTAAAGCAGTCAAAAGTTTTGAAATATGTTTCAAGTGTGCTGAAGAAAATGATGAATCGGAACACCACATGCTAATTCTATCGGAAATGAAAAACGAGCCAAAAAGGCAGAAGAAGCGAACATTAAACAGAGCAAAATCACCAAATTTTCCACAGTTTCTTAGATTTACTATTGATTTTAATATAGATTTATGCAATATGCCTGTATGTACTTTATTTTGTTATTCATATGTAGTAAGTACAGTTGTTTTTACCTACCGTCACCTTTAGGTAAGGAAGGTATTGTCTTTGGTCAAAAAATTCGGTGATGAGTTTTTGATGAATAAGCACGTTTTAGGGTCCCTAGAGTACGATTTTACTATTTTTACGATGATGTCTGTATGTGTGTGTGTGGGTGTGTGTGTAATAAAATTTTCGTCTACGATAACTTCCATACTACAATTCTAAAAATTATAATTCTTTCGTATTTCTCTTCGTTACATCCATGCGAAGAGCTGATTAGATTTTGGTTACAATTGGACAACCGGAAGTACCCTCATTTGAAGATTTTAACAGTTTTTCTTGAAAAAACTATGCTAAATATCATTTTTTCACATTTAATGTTATTATAAATATTAAAGAATATTTTATTTTCTATACGATTTGATTGCATTTTATACCTAATATTAAATGGATATAGAGTTAAAAAATTATAAAGAAATTAAATTTCATAAAGTAGCCATAGCTGTGAAAACAGCTACTATATTAAGAAAATTTTGATTGAAAGATGTCAGTGTCAAGTGAAATTGACATAGTGTGTTTGTCTTATAATTTTACTGGAAATAGGTATAGGATCTTTTGCTTTCTGTATGGAATTTATATAAAATACATACAACTGCTTTAAGGTAATGTACAAGAAATAATAATAATAATAATAAATCTTTTATTTCTGCAGATACATTACACTGTATATAAAAAACGTCACAAAATAATAATTTTCTGTATGAAATTTGCATAAAATACATGCAACTGCCGGAAGGTAATGTACAAGAAATAGAATATTTAATTTAGCAAGGAACTTTCCCTATGAAATTTGTACAAAATACATAGAACTGACGGAAGGTAATGTGCTGGCCACATCAGATTTTTTAATTTTATATTTGAAAATAAAGGATTTTTTTAATGTAAGAATGTGGAAATTGTTAGAGAATTAAGAAAATGGATATTTTCTGTAATTTTTTCGATAATCAGGATCAGCCTGTGTAATTATTAGTTTGGATTAAAGAGGTCCAACTGTATTATGTCCAAATTTTTTATTTGATTGTTTGAAATATTTGACAATTGACACGCACGCGCACTTCGCTAAAAAGTATTATAATAAGGCGTAAAGTTAAAAGTTAACCAACTCTGGCTTATTCCGTATTCTTATTTCTGCAGCATAAATCGACTCATAGATATGTTATAACAGTTTTAACTTTATCACTATTCGTATTGTTATTTCTTATTCTTAAATTTTGCGGGCATAAACCTACCTTTATAAGCCTAATTGTAACTATCACTTTTCTTTGGATTCTTTATTTAAATTACATGTTGTTTAATCTTAAAGCATCCTGTAGTGAATCTTCATCAATGAAACCAAAAGAGTGTGCCATCTTTAATCATTAAGCAGTAGTTATTGTGGTCGGTAAACAAGTTCTTAATTTGTTGCACTATGTTCTGTTGTCATTGCCTTGTACCTCTGAAAGTAGCGATGTTGGCAACAACATAGCAGTAACGCAAGTCGTAAAGTAAGCTCGGCGTTCCTCAAAAAGTAATCGAAGTCAAAATTAAATGGATAAATTCTAGAAGCGTACATCGCGGTGCTGGTGCAATCCTTCATGGTACATTAACTTAATTAAAGTGATAATAAAATTACTTTATTTGCATAAAGAACGTTCTAATTAAGACTTACCGTTACCACGCGACGACTTTCTTATGTTTGTGTACCTGCCAGCTTCCCATTCCATCCCATCCCCACTTTTATCTTATAAATTATCGCCATCGTTGAGTTGGAGACTTCATAAAACTTGCATGCCCACAATTCGCCCTGCTTTGAGAGGTAAATATTGAATTTTGCTTTGATATCCACGAATAAATACTCGCAGTATTTTTGTCAGATATTTATAAATGATAAATGGAAGTATTTTTCTTCTTTCTTACTTCACAACCTTCACGACGCTTATTTTAAAACGAGGAAATAAAGAAGTAAGACGGGAGAGATAAAATTTTGAATGTTTCAATATATTATTATTTGCCAAAAGATATTTTTCATAAATAAATTTATGTACGAGTATTTCATATTTTCTAGTTGTTATTTTATTTAAACTGTTAAGAGCTGAGGGTTGTATTTATTTATTATGCTCAGATCTCAGATATCACGACATGAATATACAGTCAGGGCCGATCCTAATATATCAGCCGCCTTTGTTCTTATATAAAAATGCCCCCCCCCCTTTATTTTTTCAGTTATTTAAGCCATTCATATTGCAGAGAATAGGAAATAGTTTTCACCTCTCTGATTGGCTGAAATTGGAGACAAGAGACAAGTTTAGTTAAAACTGGCGCTGATGCGAGCACCAGCTGCTGAATGGCTTAAATGGAACAGAGCATAGTAAATAAGAAATAAAATATACCTAATATTATGTTAAAAACTAGTTTAGTGATTTAGGCGTAGAATTTAATTATCTACAAGTTTTATTTGAAACATTTTTGTCTAAAATCAATTGGGAACTTTTACGCAAAGGAAAACTGATTTCCAATGTTAAACGCCTATGGCCCACCTATGTATATCTGTATCAAGATTATATTCCTTAGGTTTTTTCTAAAGATTTTTGATTACAACAAAGAAAAGCTTGATTAAAACAAAGAAAATTTGATTACAATAATGAAAACGTTTAATTAATAATTACGTGAAAAAATCTGATTATAATATTACTGTCACCGTAATAGGTAAAAATTAATATATTTTTTTTCTTTTAAATTTTTTCTTGGAGTATTGTAAATCAAGGCGACCCAGAAAATTTTCTCATAGGGGCGACAGATTTCTAGTTACGCCACTGATTGGCATCATAAGTATACTGTCTTTTAATAAAATAAACTATATACATATTTAGGATAGATATTTTTACCAGTCAGCCAAACCAAGTATTTAAAAGAATAATGCTTTATTAATATGTTTATTTCATAAATTGTTGATATTGTTAAAATTCTTAAATAATTTTTTTTTATATATATAAAATTAGGATGGCTTTGCCGCTCCCAAACTTGGCCGCCTTTGTTCTGGGAACAAAATGAACACCCGCTAGGATCGGGCCTGTATGCAGTGTAGTCTATGGCATGAAAATGTTAAAATATCCAGTATTTGTTGACAGGGGCTGTCCTTAAATTACGTAACGCTTCAAGGGGGGAGTGGTGGTCAAGAGTAGCGTTACGCAGTGTTACGAGGGGGTGGGGGAGGGTTAATGTGTGCGTTACGTAACGATAAAATATAAAAAATATTGCTAAACTTGCTTTAATAGTTTTGAAACATTCTAATTTCGCGGTGCTAATTCGTATATGCAGGCAGTCGTTTGTTTTCAATAACAGTCAACATAATATGTCGGGCACAGTACAAATTCTGGCCAGTGGTCTTTCATTCATATTAAAAAATGAATTCAAGTAGTGTTGATAAGGAAAAACTTTTCAATAGTTTGTTAGAAGCATATATGGAAATGCATATGGTTTTAATTTCTGTGCTGTTATTTTTTCATCTTTATGTACATTAATTTAATTAGTTTGTTTCAAATTTTAACTGAATATAAAGGAGGCCATATACTTTTATATACAGTAAAAAAATTGGGGTGACAAGCCGTAGGGCAAGAGTAATACATTATTTTTTACCTTTATGTACATTAATTTAAATAGTTTCTGTTTTGTTCTGTTATTTTTCATCTTTATGTATATTAATTTAAATAGTTTCTGTTTCAAATTTTAACTGAATATTAAGGAGGCCATATACTTTTATATCCAGTAAAAAAATTGGGGGGGGGTCAAGTACTGCGTTCCGTAAAATATGGGGGGGGGGTTCATGTTTGCGTTACGGGTGCGTTACAAAGGGAGGAGGGTGTATCAAAAATTTCCTAATTTTGCGTTACGTAATTTAAGGACAGCCCCACACTATATTTCATTTCACATAAGATAATCCTGTTGGTTTAAATAGGAAAATAAATTTTGTCGTATGATTGGTCAGAATGTTTAATATTCAGATTTAAATTATTTATTTATTTCACGTAACACGGTCGGCAGACAGAAAGCTCTTGTATAAGCTATTCGCATAGCAGTTTAGAATCTCCAAATCACAGGTGACTAAATATCTGAAGAAGGCAACGTTTCCTAATTTAACCTGTTTAACCACTATATTTCCACTAAATTTCAAAATACATCATACAAAACAGAAGTTCAAATTATGCTATATTAGTTTTGATTCGACAATGTTTGAGAAAATAAAGTCTGATGTGGCCAATATCAAACCTCCCGCTATTTAATTTTTATTAATTTAAATATACATACTTACATATTTAGTTATTGCGGAAACTGTATTAAGATCCATTCCATATAACTATGGTTCTATTTACTATTTTCTTTTTAAAACGTTACTATTGTTAATTTGAAATTATTAGTTCTTTGTCAGTGACATTTTTCTGTCAGTTACATACATTTGAGATATGAACTGTGTAACCAAGGAGTTTTGTTTGTTTCAAGCGAAGGCTCCGGGATTATAATTATAGATACTTTATAAATTTATCCATAAAATATATAGAAAAAGTATTTATACAAATCTGTAGAAAATTTTATAATAACACAAATCTTCAAAAAGTAACATTGGTAGGTATTTTTCGAAGAAAATCTATTTTAAGCTTCAAATAAAGTGCCAATCTGATATACACCAAAATCTAATGGTCTCTTCCCATATTAGAATAAGGTACAAATACTAGGTTTCAAAATTTTCTAAATGATAGTATTTGAGTTAGAGTAAAGGATCCACACACACATACACATACACACACACACACTCACACTCACACTCTCACACTCTCACACACTCACACACTCAACACACACACACACACACACTCACACACACAAACACGCACACGCCCACACCCACGCCCACTCACACGCAAACGCACACGCACACGCACACACACACACACACACACACACACACACACACACACTCATAAACACACATACATCATCGTGAAAATGTTAAATCGGATTCTAGGGACCTTAAAACGTGGTCATTTATCAAAATCTTCCTTTTTCTTTTCTTAGTGTATTTTCAAATTGTCGACTATTTTTACTAAAACTCGATTACCTTTATTGTATAATTTGTCTGCCAGTTATTCTATTTAGAATTTGTGGGATACATTATATTAAAACAATAAATTCCAATGACTAGTTTTTAACCAATCATGATGCAAAACACTTGAAAATTCAACCAATGGGAACAGTATTATACTATTTCACTCATAAATTTATAAGCCAATCCAAATTCAGGATTCTACCTAGTTACCAAGTTTCATTTCGACAAAACACCTTCACAAAAATTTTATCGCATCCTTTAAGCCAATAAGATGTCGTATTTTTACAAGTACCTAAGTGAGTTTTGATAAGCGAATTTTTTTTGACGTTTTAGAAACATATTGTTTACATACCTGTCAAAGTGTGTATATTTTCAGTGTTATCAGTTTGTATTAAAAACGAGTCAATTCGGATAGGAATCTATATAAAACGTAGACGTTTGACAACTCGTTATTTTTTTGTCAATGTCACTTAATAAATTGCTAGGCAACCAGCTCTCGTAACAATCTGTAAATTTTTCCGGCAAAAATTTACCACTTATGATATTATATATGATAAAACTCTGTTACCCCAATAAATTTCCGCCACCAAGTAAATTATATTTAATGCAAATAACATTTTTATATATATCATATAATCTTCTTTTAGCTTCGATCCGAAGATGGCCATCCATAGCCGAAATCGATCATCGAAAAGGTTTTTATAAATAACAATTATAAAACGCAGCGTGCTGTTATATTTTTAACCTAATAAACACTAAATAAACAGTTGTTATTGTTTATAACTGTCAGTGTCACAGTTATTTAATATTTTAAGTTTAAAATAGTTATTTATCTACGACAGTACGCTAATACGTAATTGGTACACTAACTTGAATGTCATTATGAATTTCATAATGACATTCAAGTAAATTGTAACCATAACAATGAATAAAATGAACCGTGGCCTACCGTAAATACGTATTAATAACGTAGGCTACGAAAGAACATTTCAATGTTTCTCATTATGTCAAAATTTAAATGAAAAATGTATTTTAAGATCAATTTAAACTGTCGTAGATAAAATATTGAAGAATTTTGTGAGAAGGAAGTTTGGAACACGACGCAAAGCGGAGTGATCCAAACCTTCGAACAAAATGAAATCACTTTTAACACGTATATTATACACTATTTTTTCTACAAACACTATTTTTTAATTTAAATTTATATTTCTAATAATTTTTTGACATTCACTTTTAACACTAGTGTCAAAAGTAACAATGATCTGTCACTTTTAACACTAGTGTCACAAAATGACATTTTTAACGCTAAAAACAAACATTAAAAAGCCCACTTTTAATAGATTTGTAGAAAAATATAATAATAATTAAACTGTTTCATTTTGCATTGTCTTTGTAATTTATATCACCAAATACAACACGACCTGTCTGATTCTCTTAGATAAACTTTTATTTTTAAGCACTTATTTTTTTTTTTTGCTTTTAAGCAAAATCACTCAAGTACACTGACATTAGGTAAAACCCCTTCTCCTTCCGAGTCGGGATTTACCATGCAGTTTGATGTCGTTTTTATTGCTAAGCAAAAAAATTCGTGCAAAATAAAAATTTATCGATAAAATCAGGAGGTCTTGTGATATTACTTCTGATAAAATTATAACACATGAGATTTTGTAAGCATTAAATATAATTTTGCTCTTGAAATAGAATATTTCAAGCGATTACTCATTTAACTCTTCTTTTGATAGATTCATTATATTTTAAAAAAAGGTCTACCTTTCCGTGATGACAATAATATCAGATCTGTTTATAATGGTATTTTCAAACTCTATGAAAAGATATCCCTTTGAAACGTCAAACGAATAATGACATATTGATATTTATGTGAAAATGAAATTGTAAGTATTATGTAGGTAAATAAATACTCCTATACATCAAAGTGTATATTAAATACAAGAAATAAAAAAAAAAACTCAGCGATGAAGTGTTATACATAAAAAGTTTTTCACTTAGAAAAACGAACATTATTCGATTCCGATCTCAAATGACAGAATGATATCTCTGACTGATCCTTTTTCCTGTTAAACTAAAAACAGTTCTGCTGACGAAACTTAGGATCTAGGCAACATAAAAAATCTGATGTGGCCAACACATAACCTCTCGCCAGATATTTTACCTGGTTGTACGCATAAAACGAAAAATATTTTTAAACACATATATTCATGTCTCACTACAAAATAATTATTTTAATATAAATTATATACAATACATACATTTTCTTTATATTCAATATCCTGAAATTTTCTTTTTCTATTTTCCTTTTCTTTTTCTTTATATTCGTCATTTTTTCGCAAATTTCTTTTATATTCTTTTTTACGTATATTCGTTTGCGTTGACTTTTTTTATTTTCATAATCTTCATAATACTGTACAAATATGTTTGACAGAGGCATACAAATATTTTTGACAGTGACATTTATGTGTCAATTACAAACATTTGAATTTCTTGCCTTGTAGTAGTTTGATCTGAGATTTTTTACATCAAATTATTTTATATGCCTTTCTTTATCTCTAAATCTATAGAAGATATAATAATGAATTTATATTTATCGAATAAAGAATTTAACGTTCTTTAATATAAGTATTTACATAAATTTTCGATAAATAATATTTAGATAATTTTTTTCTTGTAACTACTACTTCCGGTTGTCCAATTGTTACCAAAACTGACTGGACTCTTCCGATTATTGTTAGATTGAGGAATCCGTAGTTAAAAATGTCTTAAGTCTTATAGTATTTGAGATAAAGTGAATCCAACATCCACACATCCACACACACATACGGACATCATCGTAAAAATGTTATAATCGGATTCTAGGGACCTTAAAACGTACTTATTCATTAAAATCTGGATATGCGATTTTTAGCATGAATACAATACCTCTCTTAGCGAGAGGTAAAAACTTTTTACATTTGTTAATATGCAGAAATGTATTACGTAGACTATTTCTCATATTAAATTAATTAGTCATTCGACCTAAAATTTTGATTAATAATGCGTATTCATATGTCGTAGATAAATTGAAGACTTGAAGTAAATAATGATGTAAGTCCCATTTTTTTGAAACATGTTTTTGTATTGCCACCAACAAGATTTTAATTTAAAGCTAGGTTTAAACAAAAAAATGCAAATCGAAATTTTGACGATATATTATAATTCATTATGATGCTATTGTCAATTTAAGCCAAGTTTAAAATGTAAGGTATATATATATATATATAAATCAATATAAGCCTGTCGTCTTTGCACATCTATAACAACGATAAAAAAATGTGATGTGGCCAGTACATTACTTTCTGTCAATTCTATGTATTTTGTACAAACTACACATATTTCCAGTATATTACCTTCAGTCAATTCTATGAACTTTGTTTCTTGTAAGAAATTCTATATATTTCCAGTAAACTTATAACACAAACATACTGTATCAAATGCACTCTTGACACTGACATTTGTCAATCAGAATTTTTCTATGGTTATTATAGCACAGCTGGCTGCTCTATGAAATTTAATTTCTTTGTAATTTTTTAGCTCTATAGCCATTGAATATAAAGTATAAAATGTAATCAAATCGTATAGAGAATAAATTATTTAATATTTATAATAACATTAAATGTGAAAAAATGATAATTAACAGCGTTTTTTAAAGAATAACTGTTAAAATCTTCAAATTAGGGAACTTCCGGTCGACCAATTATAACCAAAATCTAATCAGCTCTTCATATGGATGTAAAGAAAACGAATACGCAAAAATTGTAATTTTTGGAAAGGTGGTATTGGAGTTATGCGATCCGAAAAAATCGTCACACACACATACATACATACATCCATCCAGCCATATATACAGACATCATCGTAAAAACAGTAAAATCGTATTCTAGGGACCCTAAAACGTGCTTATTGATCGAATTTTTTGACCCAAGACAATACCTTCCTTACCTAAAAGTGACAGAAGGTAAAAACAAATCTAGACTTAAATCCTTACTTAAATTATTATTGATGTAATTTTTTTTACAAAAATGGCACTTAGCATTATTTACTTCAAGTCTTTTTATAAAACGCCTAGTCAATGTATACAACGCAGCCAAATTGTCAAATCATATTTTACCATTATTTTATAATCTGGTTATTTGTTTTATAAAACATAACCACAACATAGTCTAAAATCTAACGCACTAAACTCACGCCAAGAAAACAGGCCGAATTTAGATTAGATTATGTTAAGGGCCAGATTTTCAATCTCCGGTTAAAATTTTAACCATAATTAAATAAACAATATTACATCGTTTTGTTGCCAGCAATGATAAATCATTTGACATTTCATTTCGTTTCAATATTGTTTATTTAATCACTATTAAAATTTTAACCAGAGATTGTAGTAAAACTCATCAGTTTATAATCCGCTAAACACTTTAAATGGCTAGCGTTTTATAAAACAACTGTTTTTGTAATTCGTCTACGTCATAACGGCACTGAAGTTTAACGATTTAAAAAATGACTGAAATACTTTAGCCAAAATTCAGCGGTAATTTAATAAATTTGACAACGTGTAAGCTGCTCGTCGTTTTATAAAACGCCTAAACGTTTTATAAGTCGACTAGCCAGATTGTAAAATAAAGTTAAAGAAGATTTGACAAACCGGCCCCGTTTGTAAAATGTCTAGATGTTTTATAAAAAGACAGGTTTTACAATCAGGCATTATAATAAATACTTACAGCGAAATTGATTTACATATAGACCTTTATAAACTGACATCCAGCGCAGGCCATTGTTACATTCCCTAGCCGGGGCCCGATAGTTAGAGGTTGCAAAGTTAATTGTGTCCTAACTTGGAATGATAACGGAAGTGGATACCGATCAAGGCCAGTCGAGAAAAATCAATATATAATATGAAATATAATGTAATTTATATAAATATTTCTTCCTAATTCATATCAATGCCCAACTTTTATTCTCTTGAAAGACGAATTCAGTTTCGATCAGAATATGTAGAGGCTTTTAGCTTGAATATATAGCTCTGTCCATATCTGCCCCTTAATATATGACTGCCGAAAATTAATCCATTTGTGGAAAGAAAATAAACAGTTTGGCAATCAGGAAATTCAGTTGTCAGAAGGAAAACTGGTATAAAAACATAGCTGTGCAAACAGGGGAAAATAAATACGTAGTCGTGGGAGTATCCCCGCAAGGACGAGGTAGCCGCGGTTATTAAAAGCAAACAGAGGTCGAGAGGGACGCGGTTAGGCGGTT
Organism: Harpalus rubripes; assembly: GCA_963082715.1. Taxonomy (NCBI): domain Eukaryota; kingdom Metazoa; phylum Arthropoda; class Insecta; order Coleoptera; family Carabidae; genus Harpalus; species Harpalus rubripes. Next base: position 11,368,334 of record OY720462.1, on the reverse strand, counting down.
ACCCGAACTGTAGCAAATACAAATCGGGTGTCTGAAACGAAGTAAATAATTATACTACTTGTATACAACTCCTATAATACGAACTACAGATAGTGGATATAGTTTCTGCAGTTGTACGAGGTTTATATGATGAAATATTATTTATAACCGAATATCTCTAAGCAATAGTATTTTTTCTTTTCTTTTGAATCTGTTGCTGAATGTTTTGTATCATTATGAATTTATGTCCTTCTCAGAGAGATTGAAATTTAAATGGAAATTATTAATGGCTTTTTGTACATCTAGAAAAACTGAGGTAACTTATGTTTTTGCTTGAGGAAGTAATTATATTGTATTACTTTACTCTGTATTTTTGGGTTGCAAAATGAAGAAAATACTAGAGACTGATTTTGACAACTATATTTTTCAATTCTTTTTTCAAGACTACTATTTTTACAAAATTATTGTTTTTTACAACGCAAACTTATAAACTTATAAACTATATCTCAAACATACTCCCGGCCTTGAAGGTAAGGCCTTCAACAAAGTTTTACAATTCAATTTCTATTACAGTGACATTAAAGGTAATGCTTTCAACAAAATTTTACAATTCAATTTGCTATTATAATTACATTAATGATAATCTTAATCTACACTTTTGACACTTTGCACAGATTGACCTTTTGATTCACTTATTCACAGCACTGGCACTATCGTTGTTATTGGGAAGAGGACACACCTTTGCAACAGCTCTCTTAATTATGCCTTTTGCAGTTTTGATGCTGATGACTCGGACGACTCCATCGATGCCAGGATGCAGGTCTATCACGCGGCCCAGGGCCCAACAAAGTGGTGGAATATTGTCTTCTTTGATCAAAACGATTTGATCTCGCTGAATGCTGCCTTGATTTGTTTTCCATTTTGTTCTTTGCTGTAGTTCCGATATATATTCTTTCGCCCATCGTTTCCAGAAGTGTTGATTTAATTGTTGTATCCTTTGATAATTTGATAATCTATTGTCTGGTATTGACAATAAATTGGGGTCTGCCAGAGATGTGAGTGTTCTTCCGATGAGAAAGTGTGCAGGTGTAAGTGGAAGTGGATCTGAGGGATCGGATGACATTTGGCTGATTGGACGTGAATTCATTACTGCTTCTACCTGATTTACTAAAGTTAAAAACTGTTCATATGTTAGATGAGCGTTACCGGCTATACGTTTGATATGAAACTTTGCAGATTTAATACCGGCTTCCCATAATCCAGCCATGTGAGGTGAATTGACTGGAATAAATTTCCAATTTATTCCTTCTATATTAAATGATTTTAACAGTGCTACAGCATTGTCTGCAATAAATTTGCCCAACTGTTTTAATTCGACATTTGCAGCAACGAAATTTGCTGCATTATCAGAATGAATTTCTAAAGGTTTTCCTCTACGTGCGACAAAACGTCTAAAAGTTGCAATAAAGGCATCTTTAGTTAAGTCTGAAACTATTTCTATATGAACAGCTCGAGTTACAAAACAAACGAATAAAGCAATGTATGTTTTATAATATTTATTATTTCTACCCTTTCTATCCTTGAGTAGAAATGGACCTCCATAATCGACTCCGCAATATGTAAAGGGAAATGATTGAGATACGCGTTGCGATGGTTGATTACCCATAATTGGATAAATTGATCTAGGTTTGTTCCTAAAACAAGTTGTGCATTTTCTAACAACATATTTTGATGTATTTGTTCCTGACAAAGGCCAATAATGTTCTCGAAGTGAATATAATGTTTGCTGTGGCCCTGCATGTAATAATTTTTTATGTTCGAATTCAAATAACAATATTGTAAAGTGATGTTTTGCTGGTAAAACGATTGGGTGTTTTTTGTTATAATTAAATGAAGAAGCTACTAATCTTCCGCCTACTCTTATTAAATGATTTTCGTCTAGAAAAGGGTTTAGTTTGATTAATTTACTATTTCGTGGTATTTCTGTTTTATTTTCTAAACAATTATATTCATTTTGAAATGATTCTCTTTGAATCATTTTTAATATACGAATTAGTGCTTGTTCTAATTCTAACACAGTGAGAGGGCCTAATTCGAGATTTTGTTTTTGTTTCTTTTTTAAACAGTTAGTTGTGAAGCGCAAACAGTAGGCCACGATAGCTTTTAGCTTGTTTAAATTAGAATATTTATTTAACTTCAGATTATTGAATGTATGGACATTAACGAAGACTGTACTTTGATTTTTAAGCTCTGGTATTTCTTCGCAATTAATATTTAATTTATTTGGCCAATAAATGAAATCTTTTATTAACCAATCTGGCCCATGCCACCACTTTTTGCATTTCATGACTTGAGAAGTTTCTAATCCACGTGATAATATGTCGCTTGGATTTTCATTAGAAGGTACATACCGCCAATTGCAGTTTTTCGTTAATGTTTGAATTTCGGCTATTCTATTACTAACAAATGGTTTTAATAAATTCGATGCGGTATTGATCCAACTTAGTACAATAGTAGAGTCGCTCCACAAAGTGCAATGAGTGTATTTATAATTTGACGATTTTATTACTTTATCTACTAACCGTGATGCTAAAAGAGCGGCACATAGTTCCAATCTAGGAACAGTTAATGGTTTTAAAGGGGCAACTTTTGATTTGGCACATAAAAGATTGCTAACTATTTCAAATTCATTGATGGTTCTAATATAAACACTTGCGCCGTATGCTACTAATGATGCATCACAAAACACATGTATTTCCTTTTTAGTAAAAGTTTTTATTGATACATGTCGATTTATTCTAATATCGTTCAGTTGTGCAAGTTCGTTCTTAAACTTATTCCATTGGTAACTAAGATTTGAAGAAACCGGTTCATCCCAACTTAATTTCTCTAACCACAATTTTTGAAGAAATATTTTTGCTTTTATTGTGCAGACGCTTAGCAAACCTAAGGGATCAAATATTTGCGAAACACAAGATAAAATTGAACGTTTTGTGACACATTTTGAGTTTAAATCTATATTAATTTTATATGTTAGAGTATCTGTAATACATGACCACACTACGCCAAGAGTTTTTGTGGTTTCATCTTTTCCAAATTTTAACACATCATTTGATGATTCTACTTTTAATTGCTTTAATATATTGCTATCATTGCCTTTCCATTTACGTAAATTAAAACATCCTGATTTTAAAATTGTTGATACTGCGTTACAATTTTTAATGAGATTATCTACGTTGTCATCACCTGTCAACAGATCGTCGACGTAAAAGTCGTTGGCAATTATTCGCGAAGCTTCAATGTTTTGTGACTTACACTCTATAGCTAATTGAAATAAGCTTCTTATGGCTAAAAACGGGGCTGAAGTCATTCCGTAAGTTACTGTGTTTAGTGTATACTCTTTGATACTATCAGCAATGTTGAATCGCCACAGAATTTTTTGCAAATCTCTCTGTTTTGGATCTATAAGAACTTGGCGGTACATTTTTTCTATATCCGCGCTAGCTACGTAAGTGTGTTCACGAAATCGAATTAAAATTGATATTAAATCATTTTGAATTGTCGGACCTACCATTTGCAAATCGTTAAGTGACTTACCAGATGATGTTTTTGATGACGCATTAAATACTACTCTGAGTTTGGTTGTTGTACTACTTTCTCTAAGTACTCCATGATGTGGCAAAAAATACGAAATATTATTATCAAAGCTTTTTGACTCCTGCATGTATAAGTTCGATATATTCTCTCAGGAAATCTGAATACATTAATTTTAATTTTGGATTTTTTAACAGATTTCTTTCCATATAATAGAATTGTTTTAAAGCATTTTGTCTAGAATCACCCAGAAGGTTGACTGGTTTGTTAAAGGGTATCGAAACAATGAACCGACCGTCATTATCGCGTTTCATATGTTTATTGAAATGATTCTTACAATCTATTTCTTCCTGTGATTTTACTGATTTTTGAGATAAACATTCTTCTATTGTCCAAAATTTACTTAATTGCTCTTGAATATCTAAGTCGGTTGTTTTTTGCATTACGAAATTACAGTATATTGAGTTTGTTGCTTGCGAAATACTACCGGTAATTATCCAACCTAGAACCGTATTTTGTAATGTAACACCACAGGAACTTAATTTAATTTGTTCTTGCTTTATTAAATTCCAAAACACTTGTGCACCCAACAAAATATCAATTTTTGAGGGAATGTTAAAGTCTGGATCGGCTAATTTAACATTAACAGGTATATGTAAATTTGAGACTTGAATCCTTTTGAGAGGAATTGACTCACATATTGTTGGTAACAAGAAGCAAGAAATATTCGAACTATATTCACTCAATCGCGATTTTAATCGGAATGTAATTTTTGAATTTATAATTGAAGTTGTTGACCCGACACCTGATAGAGCGACATTTGTAGATGTAATTGGTAATCCTAACCTCTGACTAAATTCAGTTGTAATTAAATTAGATTGGGAACCAGAGTCCAAAAGAGCTCTAGCTGTTTGTATCTTTCCTTTCGAATCTATGATTTGTACTAAAGCAGTTGCAAGTAACACTTGTGATTCTGTCATACGCGAATGATGATTTTGTGAAATTTCAATTTCTGAAGAATTTTGTTTAGATGAATCACTAGATCGTGGTGATTCATTGGAAACAGATTTCGACGGTTTGTCAAAATGTAATAATGTGTGATGCTTATTGTTGCATTTCTGACAATATCTGGATTTGCAATCTTTTATTACGTGACCGGGTCGTAGGCAATTTATACACAGACGTTTGTTTTTTACTTGTTGTAATCTATTTTCTACAGACAAATTGTTAAACTCTGGACACGCCCAAACTGTGTGCGAATTAGAACAAAATACACATTTCGCGTTAACCGTCAACAATGAATGACTATAATTTTTTGTATTGAGTTTTTTATCAGCAGATTGATTTTTAGAATGATTACTAATATTATTACCTTCTAATGATTCTAACATTTCAGCACGTGTTTTGAGAAACGATATAAGATCCTGAAAGGTTACTTTTTCCTTAGAGGTAGTATTAATTTCAAATTCTCGTGCAGTTAGTAGATCTAGTTTGCTTGTTATTAAATATACTATAAATATACTATTATTTTCGATATCATATCCTAATTTAATTAACGCGCGATAATGCTGTGTAGATTCGTCTATTAATTTCCGTATACATTTTGCGGACTCTTTTTCTATTTTACGCAAATTAAATAAAGCTTTAACATGATTGTTTGCTAACATTCGTTTGTTGTCGAAACGTTCACAGAGCAACTTCCACGCTTCATCGTAATTGTTTGCTGACGTATCTAACAAGCTGATAATTTTAGACGCTTCGCCTTGTATAGAGGATTTTAAATATCGAAATTTTAGAATATTATCTATGGATTTGTCATTGTGGATAATTGATGAAAAAGTTTCTTTGAATTCTAACCAGTCACTGTAATTGCCATTGAACGTGGGCAAATTAATGGCAGGCAATTTGATATTACTTTTGTTAGTATGCATAATTTCTACTTGCGGCAAATATTCTGGTTTTTCTAATAGTTTGCATTTATTTAACAATGATGTAGATCTAGCTAAAGCTGAGTATATGAGATCGTTAATTACTTTTCTTTCGATTTGTTCAGCTTCCAAATTGTCTGTTAGTGTTTCTATTTCATTTTGTATTCGTTCAAATTTATCTAAGAATACTTGACTAATTCTGTCATTTCTAAATTTCAATTCTATTTGTTTGGTGTCATCTAAGCTTTTATGTGCTACGAATTCAATTTCTAGTGTTGATAAGAAATTTAGAAAACAGTCCAAGTCATTTTTTATTGAATTGCGATTGATTGTTAAATCTGCTAGTTTCATTTCTTTTGATTTCTTTGACATTTGCATAGACGGTAACGATATCAACAATTATGACAGCTAAGGTAAAAATACTACAAAACAGGCAGAATGAGTAATACTAGTGTTGTGGGTGTGTGTGTATTCGAAAGGTACTCACTCTCTGTTAGCAGAAATTAGTTTCGACAATTCTTCTAAGTTGTCAGGTTGGTTTCATATATTTTCTTCCTATCTCTTTGATTTACTATCCGGCTCGAAGGACCAATTTATGTTTTTGCTTGAGGAAGTAATTATATTGTATTACTTTACCCTGTATTTTTGGGTTGCAAAATGAAGAAAATACTAGAGACTGATTTTGACAACTATATTTTTCAATTCTTTTTTCAAGACTACTATTTTTACAAAATTATTGTTTTTTACAACGCAAACTTATAAACTTATAAACTATATCTCAAACAACTTTAATGATTTCAGCAATTTCACCATAAAAAAGTGTACCTATAAATTTGTGGCTCAAATACATATAATGAACAGACTTATGACAGTTTGTCAACTATTAACATGAGTTGCAACTGTTGCTATCGATGTATACTTACTGTCAAGTGTCAAATATCTATTTTTCCGTTGACCGCTTATTAATAGGTTATATTAATGTATATGACGTATTATATAAATGGACGCAACGTAGGTACTGCTTTACTGTATAAGCATTGACGCACACCTTAGAAAAGGATAGAGCTAAGTTAGGGGCAAAGTCAAAAGATGAAAAATAACACAGAGTGCTTAGGAATATTCATCTCATTCATAATAAATGACAATGCAAAATATAGTTCATATTCAATTTAACATAAAATATTTCATTCGTATATTAAATTATTTGTAAAAATAACAAATATAGAAAAGTACTTTTCCTTTAGCAAATATTATTTATTTAAAACTATTTTTATATACATTTTAGGTATAGTCCGTCGATTGAAAATGATTCCTGCATCACAGAATGTTTGGATGGCTTGAAATTGTGTCTTCTAACTGCAATAAGCCAGTCTGTTCACAATTCATGATAACGAACTGTGCATCCATTTGCACTGCATGGCATTACCATTTTAAAAGAATTCTGAAATATAAATGAAATCATACTTATATGCATAGAATGAATGACAGAACATAACCTGAATTACCAGCAAACTACATTCAAATTATTTCTATTTCACATTAAATCAAAATTACTCACTTTGTATTGTAACTAACTCTTAGTTAGAGATATGAATATTATTTTTACTAATATTCTGAAGAAATATATTGCACTTTTACTAGCTGTCACTACTGTCAGACCAGCAAACAAAACAACAGTCTGCAACAATGTTCTTGTTTGACGTTGCCCCGCTTATCTATCTTTCCTTTTCTAAGGTGAGCGTCAATTCCTCTCTCTCTACGTTGGGTCCATTTATGTAATATGTCAATGGTATAGCAAATCATTCATTAATGACCCCTATTAATGTATGATTTCTATTAATGACAATTTAGTGGGTAACCATAAATCCCTTATACCATTGCTGAACAATTATCAAAATTTATGTGTCAAACGTTACTAACCTAAAATAGCTATTTGTGTATTAAGAGCGCAAAATAAGACATTGTCGATCGAGAGGCATTCTCTCGAAATCGATAATGTCCATTTGCGGTCGAAACACACACAAGATTTTTTCTACAGTCCTCCATCCCAACAAAAAATAATAAAATGTACACTTTGTACTTACAGTACTACTCAATAGTTTTGCAGTGAAGATAGGAACGTATTCAAATATTATTTTCGTTTTTTCAAAAAATTAATGCCAATTTTGTAATGAATATTATAAGTTTTTTGTATAATTTATTTGTTTCAAGGACATTAAACTAGTGAAGTGAAAAAGTGGATGTCCATTGGGAGCGTTCACACCAAACTTGGCAGTACAACTGTTCACACAATTTATTTTATATTTAATTTAACGCTATTTTCCATTCATTTTGAGCAAATCTTCAATTTAATCTAAGCATTTTATACTTTCGTTTTTGTAAATAAATGCTCTATTTTATTTTCACAACAGTGCGGCATTTTGTTATATATACCGACAGAGTAGTTATATGTCCGATTGACTTGTGAAGGTGGTAAATGTAAATATAGTGCCATTAGTCCCTGACTAAACGTTTCCATTAAGAATGTAGACAAGTGACATTTCTCAACATTGTATAGTTAGAAATTTTGACAGCGAGCGTTTTTCCTACTTTGTCGCACATGAGCGGCAAAATGACATTTTGCGCTGACAAAAGAGAGCGCCAATGGCTACTTTGTATATAGACTGTAAAAAAATTAAATTATCCAATTAAGAAAACGGGAAAATATTGTAACAACAATGTCTCAGTCATTAATCGCTCTTAGTATACACTTGATAGTTAAATAACTATTAATATAAATTTCTGGGCATAGATTTCCTTTAACTCTTGCAAATACGGTTTTATATGGCACAAAATTGACCCCTGAGGTTCACTCTCCACGCCAGAAATGAGTGCCCGTGAGGTGACGCCTGGTAAGCGCCCGCACGGTGCAAATATTTCATCATACCGATATCTGTGTATAAAGCAGATTGGCACACCCATCAATGGGTAATAAGCCGTGATGATATATTTATTTATTTATTTAAATACGGTTAACATTTTTAACAACAAATTATAAAACCTACACAAATGATGAGATACTTCTATAAATTTCTTTTGACTAGTTTAAGTATTCCGGCATCGCCTTTATTACCAATACAAGCTTTAATTCTATTAGACATTGTATCCCTAAGTCCTGCATATTTTGCAGTTAATATTGTGTATAAATTTTACTGTGTGCACTGGATTTTTACGAAGGTGCTTTTCATTATGCCAAAAGTAAAGGGTCTTTCGGTATACAACTATATACTAATTTGTACATTTTCTAAAGAGTACATAAAAGTAGTCCATCTGTTCATAAAGTATGAACGATTTATAGTTATAGATAAGCATACTAGGATCCATTTGCTGTTTTACCCACAGAGTATAGGTCATAGGAATTTGCTACACCAATATTTTTGTCGCTTGTATATTTTTGTTGATGTTCTCTATGTAAAATTAAAAATCCTATATTATTTTTCACCCTCTGGAATTCTCTTTTTTCGACGATCTTCTTACAAGGTTTCGCAATTACACACCGCCTTTATCTGGGCCTTATTAAGCTCATATAGAACCACCTACGGTGAGGCAGTGGCGGAGTCGGTATCAGGGTTAGAGGGGGTGCAAGGGGCTTTATTATCCTGCGCTCCTTCCAACCGCAAATAAGGATATACGCTCGGGACTCTCTGCGTTACAGAATGAAGTTTCTTGTCCACAGCGGGTAGTAAAAATATTAATAACAGAGCAAATTTCTTTGTAAGAAGGGTTTTTTCTGTTTTTATTTAATTTTGTAAGTAACGAATTATGAAAATATAGATACAGTGACAAAGAACTATACAGGGTGTTTGGCGTAAGTCCGGCACCAAGAATATTTCGTTTATCTTGAGAGATACAAGAAAATGTTAATAAGCAAACTTAAACTAGACGAAGGGGCTCATAAGATGACCATAGTAGGAATTTTGCATCACTTCCGGTTTTAGAGGAAATGCGTACAACTTTAAATCTAGCATAGGAAATCCGTATTTTTATATATTTTTTCTGAATGTACATAAAATTAGCTTCACGATGATATCAAATATATCATAGTTTTACTTCAACCATTTCAAAATGGCGACCATTTATTTTCAAAATATGTATTAATAAAATTCCATACAAAATTAAACATAGCAAGCTATGAAACAATTTTATTACCTTAAAACAAAAGAAAAGTATTTATCTACAAAAGTTGAAGTGCTCTAAAAATTTTGTGATTTAATTTAAGGTATTAAAATTGTTTCATAGCATGCTATGTTTAATTTTGTATCGAATTTTATTAATATATATATTTTGAAAATAAATGGTCGCCATTTTGAAACGGTTGAAGAAAAACTATGATATTTTGGTATCGTTGTGAAGCTAATTTTATTTACATTCTGGAAAAAAAATATAAAAATACCGATTCCCTATGCTAGATTCAAATTTGTATCCATATCCGCTAAAACCGGTAGTGGTACAAAATTCTTACTATGATCATCGTATGAGCTCCTTTGTCTAGTTTAAGTTTGCTTATTAACATTTTTTTGTATCTCTCGAAATAAACAAAATATACTTTGTGACACCTAAATAAATTAATCCTGACCAGATTGTATTCCTATTATTTTTACAGTAGAACAAAGCAAATTATTTAATTCTAATTTAACATTAGAATATATCATTGTTATTTATTATTGCTAATATTTATATACAAAAATTTACACACAAAATAAATAGTAGGTACATTACTTAATTTCTCAAATTTAAAATTTCTAGCGCTAGTCGTCAATACAGAACTCTTATCAGCCGGGTTCATTCGGGCTGTGATTCGCAATCTAAATGATAAAAGTGATCATGATGTCACCGTTAGCCAATAGTACTCAAGGTTAACGGGCATGCGCATAATTCCAAGTTGGGTGTTTGTGTGAGATAGACTTATGCAGCAATAATATTTCCATTTCACAGTGTTGGCTTCAAGAAAAGCAGAGGATCAGCAATATATTAGTTAATAGGTATATGCGTCCATATAAAATTTAAATCGTTGGCATAACCGAAATCCAACATTGATAAAAAAAAATTGATGTTTCGCCATTCGTATGATCACAAAACTTGGGTACTCTTAAAAAGATGCAAACCAAAATCCAATATTATTTCACTCTTTAAAGTTATTTTCAAAAAGAAAAACAATTTGCATTTTACATTTTTTTAATAACGATACATGATTAAAATGTCAAAATGTGAGACGTAAGTAGAACTTTCATATAAGTCGAAAAAATCCGTGACTTATGTGTAATATATGTCAGTTGTCATATCAATTCACGACAAATTTGTTTCGTTTTGTGAAGTTACGGTGCAAGTCTTCAGCTATATGGACAAGAAACGTACAAATTACAGCAAAGAAGAAAAAAAAATGCTATTGGAAGTTGTTTAGAGAGATGTGGCAAGCCTACGAAAAAGTAGGCAAATATGAATGCTGACGCCAGGAAGACATCGGCGAAGAAAAAGGCTTTTGTTTATAGAACTGGTGGTGGTCCACCTACAAAAAATATTGACAGTCGTCATATAATTGGAACAAATCAATTCTGTTATATATTTGTCGCGGGATTCTAACATTTATCGACAAAATCAACTGCGTCCACATTATCCACGACGTTATCGTCGTCAAATTTAGGGAAATCCGGTAAATCCATATCGAATACTGTTTAAACGAATAAAGCATATAAATACTGAGAAACACAATGACAGCTTTAACATATTTTACGCTGTTGCCAATGTAATTTGTGACATAAGTTAAGTTTGCATTTAAATTTGCTGGTGCAAAGCAATTGGGATATAAGACCTACTTACAATTAAGTAACACTTCAATAATCAACAACTTAAGTTACTGTGGAGAAACCGGGCATTAGTATAGTATATAGTATTTAGGCGCGATGGAATGTAGGTAATAGTTTTAAAAAAAATATGTACCTATTCTTCCCACTATACATTATAATATCACATTTTGTGTTTCAATATTTTGTTTCTACGAACTACGATTATATAGACCATAAAAAACTCCGTTCAATATTAAGGGATGTAAGTTAGGCGTCGGTATATAATTTTCCTTAAGGGTCAAAACCTCCCTAATCCCGTTGGACAGTTCGTGTAGAATTTACAGGTTAAGGGTTTAACAGGATCTGGATATAAATACTGAACTGTTAAAGGCCCACTCGCATGTTACATTATACATCGCTACAGCGCCGAGTGCTCGAAACAAATAGTCAAATTACCATCCGTTACGTTTCATACATTATTTAAAATTGTTTCGTGATAGTGTTAAATATTCATCTCTCTGACGAAGAATTGTAATTTGGATTTTGAATTATTTACATTTCAAGTTTCAATTCGGATGTCCTTTGAATCTCCATTAATTTTTAAAGTTTAGACGTAGAAGTAAATACGGTAATTAATTAATTTGTTGATTTGAAAATCCGAAATGTGACAGATCCTTCGTGATAAACATTTAAATGATTTCTATTTATACTTACACCAGAATTAAATATTTATCTGAATATACGCTTTATTTTTGTTTCCAAATAAATATTATTTTTTTTAATATGAAACCTACTAATTATTTTGTTTTGTGTATTTTTGTGTGAAACAAACAATTTGGTGTATTTATCTGTATATATTTAAATAAATGTAGGTGTATGAGTGTATGCAATAACGGTGAGACCTTTAGAAAGATTTGTGTTTAAGGAGAAAACAAATATTAACATATCCGAAAAACTTTTGTTCGTAGAATAAAAATAGAAATCATTCAGAATACTCCATATACAATGTATCAGAATACCCAAAAAATAATTAGTGGGAAACTGTATTTTGACATTTAGTAGATAATGAGACAAATTACAAATGTTTTAAAAGAAGAAATGTTAAACAAAGGTAACAAAAAATTTAAGAAAGATTTTACGGTCTAAATTTGTTGCTAAATAAAATCTAATCTAGTTGTTAATGGATATAATAAATACGTAATAGTTGAAGGCTAATAATTGTTGAGATCATTAATTTTCAATTAACACAAGTGTTAGTAACAATATTTTTTCGTTGACCGTACCTTATTTAAACGAAAAATCTAATTTTATTCCATGACAAAATGTTTTAGGTTAGTAATAATTGACCGAACGGAGTTGGCGGAGTTAGTACCACTTCGACACCATAAATATTAAAAATTGTTCTCAGTTTGACACGGGTATGTATTGTTGATATCCGAAAATAAGTTGTTCATATAATATTTACATGAACATTTCAAATTGCGCGGGTCATGTACTCCCAATTCGCGCCAACATTGCAACAGCAGCTTCGTGTGTCTACCTAAGCCAAGCATACAGTTACAATATAATTGATAGTTATTTAGTTTATGTTCTGTGTTGTAGTTGTGATAATCCGTATTCAAATTCAAATTAAAATTGTCCAGAACGTTTTAGTTTGTGGAAGTTTCGGTACTTAACCTTCTTTTTGTTTTTTATTAAACTTAATAATGTTGATATTTTCTTTTAAATTTCAGGTCGCTTTAAGCATAGAATATTTGGACTATAAAATTGCTATTAGGACTTTTCTTGCAATTTCGGGGAAATATGCCAATATAACTGATTCCGATTAGCGCGTTACCTGCTTCGGCATAAGTTTTTTTTGTAAAGACTTCTACTTTTTTCTGGAAACAAACTTAGAGATGCAATATTTGCACTGTCTACCACTTCTGGCGAGGTCAATGTGATATTATCGATGGCTATAATTGCTGACAAATTACAAATGATTTTGATTTTAAGTTACTAAAATTTTACGTAAGAAAATCAATAAGTTTTGACATAAATTGTTTTCAGTGAGTGCGTTCAGTTTACGTAACACTGTATATAGCACAAGTGGTATTTTCTGTTTTTATTGATTTTAAAGGTTTATTATGTGAATATATATCAGGCTAGCAAGTGTCAAAATCATGTCTTTTAATTCTGTCTAGCATTTTGCTAAAACTTAGCGTTAGCAATACATGCTATGTTCCATGTAGTGATCGCACCCAATAAATCGTTTATTAATAGAAATCATGCATTAATAGGGGTCATTAATTAATGATTCCATATACATTAAAATAACCTATTAATAAACGGTCGACGGAAATAGTTATTTAATAATATACTATGATAAATTTGCCAGAAACAGTTTGGGAAACATGTTACATAATCTTGAAATACATAAATCTATCCTTAAATTAGTTGGATAAATGACCGAAACATGAACTTAACTTAACACATTGCTATTAGCAAAACTTTGGTCAGAAATTATTAAAAATTGGCGGTGAAGATGATGAAAAGGTCTAATTTTTCCTAAAATTTTTGTTACATTATGTTATTTGTTTTTATTAGTGATGCACGCGAGACGAGACGAGACGAGAAATATAAAATATCGATCTCGTCTCGTTTTCGGATCTGTAATCTCGATCTCGCTCTCGCACATTTTTTTGGGTCTCATCTCGTTCTCGCACGAGAGTCTCGCTATAAAAATAAGCGCTTGCGCACTACGTATTTACGTAACTATTTAACTACAAGAGACAAGTTGACACCAGTAGCACCGTCTCATGTATTGGCAGTCGTATGACTATAATAAAGGGACGAAACACTAAATTCTGATCACCACATTATTTCAATACGAACATAATGTTTATTTATTTACGGTCACCAGAAAATGTGATAAGTTAGTAAATAATGTATTTTACCTCTAAAATATTCAATTTATCATCAAATTATGATCTCTGAACTACTTCAATAAGAACACATTCTGTCATCAGTAAAACGAATTAAACATTAAAAAATTATTTTTTGTAACTAAAAGTATCTACACTTTTCCATTAAATATATGCCACTATCTAAGTAAGATTAAGTCATAAAAAACCGCTACACTGGTAACCCGCTGGCAACCAATCACTCCGCTTCTCTCCCTGTGGGCTCCCATCGACGCTTAATATAACATCCTTTACTTTTCAGTGGCGACAAGAGTTTTATTAACCGTGGTTTTAACTGAGGTGAATTAGGGGCTGAAATATTAGAGAAACCTAGTTCTTTTGGATGCAATACCGATTTTGACTTTTTTTGCATTTTCTCACTCACAGACCAATACTAATCGACTCGAAATAGACTCAAAAAATATTGTGAATTCATATAATTTTCACATTTACGTGTTCTAAGTAGGGATCGACCGATACCGATATCGGTATCGGTATATCGGCCATATCGGTCTTCTTGGCCGATATCGGTATCGGCCTAAAAAAAATATAAATTGCTTAATATTTCAGTTACTAAGGATTTTTTAAAGGAAATTAACACAGAAATACTAAATAAAAAACAAATCAAGTTTATTCTTATTCAAAATTTAGCAAAAAAGTCATTAAAAATGTAGAAGTTACACACTTAGTTAAACAAATTAATATTTAAAGTTGTTTTGGCAAGTTGTAATGTAACAAAATTATTGGGCTTTCATAAACATTTCCAGCTGAAGAAAATAGCTGTTCACTAGCAACACTATTTGCCGGTGGTGCTAAATATATTATTGAAAATAGTATATTGTGTTATTAGGAGTAAAAGTGATACTTTGTGTGGCGATCATGGAAGTTTGCACGACGAGCGAAGCGAGTCGAACAATTGCATGCGAGGCACACAAAGACACTTTTATTCCGAATGACACATTGAATTTTTTTTTCAAACGCACTACTTTTCTTTTTATTCGCTAGTTCTATGTAGTTTCTATGGATATTTATTTACTCCGGTGGCGTAGGAATTAGCTATTTCTACTCCGACGGCGTAGAAATAAAGCTTCTACTTTGTGAATTAAGTTACAAAAATGCCATTTCTACGACGTTTGAAAAAAAATGTATTTTTTTGCATTTGCTCTGCATTTTTTTTTGTGATTTATTTATGGTTAATGCGTGTAACGGTAACAGTATATCATTATAAATCACTTTTACCTCATTTATACAGCAAAAAAATTACGACAAAATTTTATGGCCGATATATCGGTATCGGCCGATATCGGATATGAGTATATCGGTATCGGCCGATATCGGTATCGGCCACAAAAAATCATATCGGTCGATCCCTAGTTCTAAGCATGAATTAGCGTTGACTCTACTCCTTGTACGGTGCATTTTTCATTGAATTTATGAATCAAAGCTATAAAGGCGAGCGCACACCAACGCGGGCAAGCGTTGCGGACAGCGGGCAGTATCGCGGCGCGGGCATCAAAACCTATGGCGTTATACAGACGTGCGCAGACCACAGCGGGTACCCGCGCGATGTTTCCGCGTTCATTTTGTTGAACGCATCCGTCAGCGTTTTGCCCGCGCCCGCAGCCGCATTCTGAGTGTTCAACTAAAACATTCATTGTCATTAACCGAAAAATTAATTCATAGTGTACAAAAATATCCCATATTATACGATTTGAAAAATCATGAATATAAAAATAATAGGAAAAAGCTTTCATGAGGTAATGGTTATTTACTAACCTGTTTTTATCTTCTTTTGGAGAAGCGAGTAATAAAAGAAGGTCTTCATCAGATTCTGATGAAGAATTCATTATTTTCGTAAACTAATTCTGAATTAAATTAATTATTTCTTGCATGCGTGCAGATCGCGTTTTAACGCGCTGGTGTGCGGATACCCGCGATTCCGTCAATCGCGCCGCGTAACTGCCCGCTGCCCGCACGGTTTGCCCGCGTTGGTGTGCGCTCGCCTTAAAGTTACAAAAACTTTTTATTGCGAGATTCTCGCGAAATTTCTCGCTTCTCGCAGTTGTTATATAGATCTCGCCTCGAATTTTAAACTGCAATCTCGCTCTCGTCTCGCATAATGCAACGAGACGAGACGAGATGCGAGAGTACTCTCGCCTCGTCGTGCATCACTAGTTTTTATTCTCATATAGTGTTGGAATTCAGTGTAGACATCCATAGAACAGTTATTTCATTTACTTTATTACTAATTTAAAAATAAATTCCAATATAATATACACTAAAATGCAAGGAATAAATGAGAAAATACGTTTTGCTTGTTTAGATTCACCTAAAAACTAAACAAGTTTAAAGACAGTAAAGTAATTCTCCGTTATTTCCATTTGTGATTGTGAAAATCTGTTCAGATGCTACTGCTATAACAGCATTCCCTCGCCAGAGAATATTAGAATGCGAATCCCTGTTCTTTCCTCGTTTTACTGCAAACCTGTAGCATTCCATATGATGCCCGGAGATTCCACTGCAAAATGGCTCCGTTGCAAGTGTCTATAAAGTGTGAAAGAAGAAAGCACATCGTCCGATATATTGTGCAGCGGCGATAAAAAGATATTGTGTCTATATTTAATTTCTTTCGTAACGCGTGGGAGCGGGAACACACTGCGACATTTGCGCAATTATGTGACAAATACTCTGTTTACAGTTCGTTGTTTTGTTGAAATGTTTTAATATTTGTGTGGATCTGTGATTGTGTTTGGTTTGATGTTTCTGTCGTGAACAACAGCTGTGACATTCGATACTAATTGCTTTTTCTTCAAATATAGAAAGAGAAAATACATGCTTCATTTACTTACAAGAATACAAATGATATGAAAGGATAATTTTAATTGGATATTATTCCATTAATTCTCTGATGATATTTTTTTTTTATAAAGAATGTATCAAAATTGTCACACATTTTTTCCCATAGATTGATTAGTTAATAATATCCTGCCTGACTCTATTGTACTATTATTTATATATATATATATATATATATATATATATATATATATATATATATATATATATATATATATATATGCATTTTGTGTCGTATCTTATTTTTTCCGTTAAACCTGGTTTTCCGTGAAATTACACATATCTTATAATTGTTTAAAGAAAATAACTAAATATCACGACATATTACCCATTGCTGTGTGTGCCAATATGGTTTGTATGCAGTCGTCGGTAATGATGAAAACATATTCGTACCGTGTAGATGTTTACAGGACGGCACCTCACGGGCACTTATTGCTGGTGTGCAGAGTGCAATGTTGACATTTAATAAAAAGTATGATCAAGTGACAAAACAAAATATTCACTAATTTCATTCATGGCATTCTAATTCTACGTAAAAAAATGTAATGTGGCCAGCACATTACCTTCCGTCATGTCAATGTATTTTGTACAAATTCCACACAGAAAGTTTTTTTTTTGTAAATAATTCCATATTTCCAGTACATTACCTGCAGTCCTATGTACTTTGTACAAATTCCATACAGACAGTTTCTTGTAAGATTCTATATATTTCCAGTGAAATTATAACTCAAACATATTATGTAAATTGCAGTTTGACACTGACATTTGTCAATCAGAATTTTCTTAATCTAGATGTTTCCATGTTTATAGCGCAGATGGCTACTTTGTGAAATTTAATTTCTTTATAATTTCTTATCTCTATATCCATTGAATCTGAAGTATGTAATCAAATCGTATAGAGAATAAAATATTCTTGAATATTTATAATAACATTAAATGTAAAAAAGTGATATTTAACAGCATTTTTTCAAGAAAAACTGTTCAAATCCAAATTAGGGTACTTCCGGTCGACCAATTATAGCCAAAATCTAATTAGCTCTTCATATGGATCTAAAGAAAAGGAATACGCAAAAATTATAATTTTTGGAAAGGTGGTAGGTTGGAGTTATGCGATCCGAAAAAATCGTCACACATACATACATACATACATACATACATACATACATACATACATACATACATACATACAAACATCCATCCATATATCATCGTAAAAATAGTAAAATCGTATTCTAGAGACCCTAAAACTCATCATCGAATTTCTTGACCAAAGCCAATACCTTCCTTACCGAAAGGTGACGGAAGGTAAAAAAGTATAACATGTATTTATTTTTTCCATTTGTGGCACACTTATTTTATAGTCATATTTAAATCAAATTAATATAAAATTTATCATGGATTTTTCTCAAAAAAAAAAAATATGTGATGGTATGAAACGATTAATCGTTGAATTCAGAATTAAATCCTCTAACGAATAAGGAAATAAGAAATATATGTTCCTATTTAAAATAAAAAAGTTAGGTCCCATATTTTGAGAACTGCTGATATAAATTAATATTTGCTGATATCAGTAGTTTTCAAAATGGCACAATTTTGCTCATTTGACCAAATTCATATCTCTTCAAATAAAAAAGTTAGTAATAGTGAGCAAGCTTATTGAGACATCCTGTATATATTATATACTTTCGCATATTTTCAATGGCGGATGTCGGAAACTCGTAATTGTATCACGTGAGGTTAGTTGTGTTGTAGTTAAACTAGCAATGACAGCGTATTATTATTTTATGGCAAAATTTAGTTATTTAAGTTACAATAATTAAAGATTTATCCCTAAAATTTGTAAACATTTTGCTAGTTCTTATGATGAAAATAACCTTAAATTGACATATCACTAGAACAGTAATGCCAACTACTTTTGCCGCCTAGGTCAGCAACAGCGCATTTCTGGACTATTTTGAGTTCTGTAATACTAGTCAAATTGGACGGAGGTACGAAAAATATTAATATTACCAAAAATGTAGTTTATAAGATTTTTTTCAACAGTAAAAAGTAACAAAAAAATATTATTTTGAACAAGAGATATCAACTAGTCAGGCTTATCTTTTCTTTCTCCTTTTTTTTACCTCTCGCTACCTTTAGTAAGAGAGGTATAGGGATCGTGCTAAAAATCGCATATCGAGATTTTGGTAAATAACCACGTTTTAAGGTCCCTAGAATCCAATTTTAACATTTTCACGATGATGTCTGTGTGTATGTATGTGTGTGGATCCTCCACTCTAATTCAAATACTATCATTCAGAAAATTTTGAAACATTGTATTTCGAACGTTTTCTGTATTGGAAAGAGCCCATTAAATTTTGGTGTACATCGAATAACCGGAAATGGCACTTTACTAGAAGCTCAAAATAGTTTTTCTTCGAAAAATACCTTTAAATGTTATTTTTTCGAGATTAATGTTATTATAAAAATTAAAGATTATTAAATTTTCTACAGATTTGCATTAATACTTTTTCCTTATATTTTATGGATAAATTTATAAAATTATGTATAATTTAAATCCCAGAGTCTTCGCTTTAAATAAACAAAACGCAGGTATTCAAATGTATGTAACTGACAGATAAATGTCACAGACAAAGAACTAATCATTTCAAAATATTATTAGTAACGTTTTACAAAGAAAAAAGTAAACAGAACAATAGAAAAGAAATTCAATACAGTTTCCAACATAAGTGAATATGTAGGTATGTATTTAGATTAAATTAACGATTCACAAAAATGTTTAAGCTAATCCTCATTTTTTTGATTAGTGTATTCTAATCTATCCCGGTATTTAAAATTTAATATTTATTTTATTATAGATCCGGGGCTCAATGGTTAGAGCAACGCCTCCATGTCATGAGTGCCCTCGGGGCTCTGGGTTCGAATCCAACTAAGGCATGGATGTGTGTGAATGTGAATCCACTCTGTAATTGGGATTTAATCCTGTTGAGGGATTTAAAAAAAGGTAGTTACTTGAATTAGATTAGACTATATTTTAAGAAATAAACTATCAAAATAAACTGCCAAAATTCACTAATTCAAAAATAAGGATTAACTTAATCCTTTTTGTGACTCGGGCGGTAAATGGCGGGAGGTATTGTGTTGGCCACACCAGATTTTTTTTATTTTGGCTGTTCTCACTTTTCTCCTATTTTGGCTGTTAAAATTCCTTCACAGATCTGTTGTCGTCCACCCTTACAAGGCGTTGGAACCATCTCAAGTATCGGTTCCTTTATGTCTCTGTTTGTTATTGTATCTAGCACTGAGACAGCTTTGATTCTTAAGTATGTACTTAACTTCTATTACTTGCTTTTTTATTATTTTTATTGATAATACAAACAATTCAATACAACAGATTAATACCGTTGTATAAATTGTGAGGTATACTGTAATTTTTATTTTATATATTATTTTGTACCTCGTACTTTTGTACATTAGTCCGGCTGATATCTTCATAATGGATTACTCCTTTGAGAATGTGGGGTCTGGGGTAATTCAAGACTCGTGCTTGTCAGGCCAACTTTCGGACTTTTTGTAGTAGTAAAAGTATAGTTTTCATTTGACTTTATGACCCATGTTTTCATATTGGTGTATAGAGGTCAGCAGTGTTAGTGTCCTCTTTGTATGCATAGCTGGCAAATTGGCATTAGGTGTAGTTTTTGATAGATGGCGGGTCAATAGGACCCTTTGCTTCGCCGTGTAAATTACACTAGCTTGGGTTGAGTACTTCTCCCTTCAATTATCCCCGCAGCTTATCATTTGGTTTTCAAAGCAGCGGCAACGGGGCCCGCTTTGCATATTCTTGATCGAGCGGGCTGTGGCTGTGGCTCGCAAACTTCCAGAATACATAAGCGATCATCGTGTGGCAAGGCCTTAAATATCCCTGTGTGGGGACCCAGCTAATTACCATCGACTGATGAACGTCTGTTTGCCAGAGGTGACTTGGATCTCAACGCGATTTACATGTGATGCTAATATACAATCAAACTTCATCTGCTGCCTGCATCATTGTTAGTCTTACGCTTCAGTACCCAACATACGAGTATTCATCTTAGAAACAATGCACGGCAACATCACGACGATAATGTTAAATGATCTCCGATAAAACACGACTAATTCAATTAAGGGCGACGTTTTATGTTCAAATTCGATAAGTAAGCTTGGGTAAACATTCATCTATTGCGAAAATAATTGGTCCATATTTAGACTAGGTTATTCACTTTTATTACACTGACCTATAAAATCTATCAAAACGTAACACTAACTTAGTTTTCTGGAAGCATTTTTGAGCTGTATCATTCATAGAGTTTAACATTCACATATATTGTGTTCCGACGTTGTTTCGTCCTAGTGATGCACGACGAGGCGAGAGTACTCTCGCATCTCGTCTCGTCTCGCTGCATTATACGAGACGAGAACCAGAGCGAGATTGCAGTTCAAAATTCGAGGCGAGATCGATATAACAACTGTGAGAAGCGAGACTCTCGCGAGATTCTCGCGAGAGTCTCGCAATAAAAAGTACTTGTAACTTTATACATGGGCGCCCATACAATATTGTTCAGGGGGGGGGGGGGCAAAGTCAAGAATACAAAAATATAATATACTAAAAATAAGTATATTCTTAAAAATATAAAACAACATAAATATTTATGGAAAAAAAATTAAAATACAGTAATAGTACATTACTAACCGAGGTGGAAAGTATTTCATTACTGTCGAGGGCGAAGATAGCTGACCAAGGCGCGAAGGTTAACAATAACTAACTTCCCAACTTTTTAAAAGTCAGAAATCGTTATATTACCAACTGATTGTGAATAAACAACATTACCTACTTATTCTTTTTCCGAAAATGCTAATTTTAAATTCCTTGCATCTTTGGCAAATTCATTTAGAACTTCGTCTATATATTTTTGTTTATTTTCGCTTATGTAATCGCGATGGAGGCTCATCATACATAAACCGTCTAGCCGGTCTTCGCTAATAGTAGATCTAATCCATGTTTTCACTCTTCTTAGAGTGCTAAAAGATCTTTCCACAGTGCATGTAGTTGGAGGAAGACAAATTAAAATTTCTAAAGCTTTGGAGATTGCTGGGTAAAATGTAAAAAGTTGTAAAAGTTCTGTTACAGGAGGTTTCTTTAGTAATAATAATTTCTTTATCCGAAACCCAATATTCGTGCCATGCTAAAGCTTCTTCAAAAAAATTGTTAATTTTATAATATGAATGAATCTCTTAAGCTAGTTTAGTAAAATTATTATAGTTTATTTGTTTTAAATTAATCGGATGCAAATTATAGAGCAAAAAGGCAACATTATTATCTTTCGAAAACCGAGAATTTAAAGAACTAATTAAGAAATCTAAGTAATTTATAAAAATTGCTTTTTTAAAATGTGTGCCCCCTCTTGCCCCCCCCCCTATGGGCGCCCATGACTTTATAGCTTTGATTCATAAATTCAATGAAAAATTCACCGTACAAGGAGTGGCGCCAACACTAATTCGTGCATAGAACGCGTGAATGTAAAAAATTATATGAATTCACTATATTTTTTGTCTATCTATTGGTCCCGGAGGGAGGAAATGCAGAATAAAGACAAAATCGGTTTTGCATCCAATAGAACTAGTTTTCTCCAATATTTCGGGAGCAAAATACCGCATCCGGACCACATTGTCTGTTGAGTACTTGTTGTTAAAACAATATAAAAAGTCATATTTGGATATCATAGGTCTGATGCATCGCCAGGCATAAACTAGGACGGAGAGAATACATTTTCTCCGGAGATTCTCTCATGCCCGAGGAAAAACCGTCCGCAAAAACTGGCAGAGAAGTGCCCTAGCTACATAGTATTCATCCAAAAATTGCAGTTTATAAGCAGCTGGTGTTGCCTTAGCCAGATCTTCTCTTGTGTTCTTGATCACAATGACATAAAGTGGGTTTCGCTTGGTACCCCCAGTTGAACATGTTTTCTGCACATTTGTCTACTTGACTTCGTAGGCGATTTAAAGATTTCCAAATGGGTAATTTCTGTTCAATCAAATGTATGATTTTAAATAAAATAAGAAGTTGAAGCTATCAGTGGCGGCTCGTGTACCAAAACTTTGACGAGGCAAGGTACTGTGAAGCTGCATATTTTTCCTTTTTCATGTATAAAAATAAATTGCCACATCACAGAAAATTTTAGAAAAGAGAATATATTTAACATAATATGGCGCGACTATTATATAGGGCCTACGTTACATTAAAATAAAAATGTTAGACAGATATTCGCATACGCTTACGGTCCCGGTTTCCATCTTTTATCCTTTACGCGCTCATTGCATTTTGCATATGAAGCATGCCTCAAACAGCTCCTTGTCTAGTGAAGTATATCTTACCGGAATGAAAGCTTTACCAAAAACATTAGACATTATACTATTCATCACAAAATAGTTATGGTGGTGGCTTAAATTGTTTTTTTGATATTAATAAAGACAAGCATTAACGGAATAAGTTAAAATTTAATTTATATAAAATTATTAATTTGTTAAAATGATATTTTGAGTTATTTCTTTTCTGGTGAGGCACTGCCTCACCTGCCTACCCTGACTAGCCGCCACTGGAAGCTATTGTTCCTATATTCCGCTTTTCTCACATAACTAATATTGTTTTGCTATAAATCCTATACTTACGAAACTGCAACGGAAGGATAGGACGTACTCACCTGTAAAAAATAAAGAAAATTGTTACACGTAAAAAATGTAATCTACATTATTTCGTACTGTTTAAAGAGCTAAGTAATTATGATTCACCATTTATAATTTAAATTTTGTTATAAATTTATCAATCTCGTACATCTACCTCGCATATTGATGATAGAAGGATCTTCATTCTTAAACGATTTTTGGTAATATTTTGTTTTATGATTGGTATGACTGCAATAAATACACTAAATATGTAGGTAACGGACAGAATAAAATGCACAAATCACTATCATCAATCTAATAGTTCTACCAAAAATTACCCTAAATGGAAATTGTCAAATATTTTATTAAAAAAATAAAGTAAATGAAAGCCTTAACAGAGAAAATCGTATAAAACACACGTTACAGAAATCAAGCACTAGTTCGTTCGCCCACTCGCCGCTGCGCGCTCGTGGTCGAATTTGTAACTCGTACTAGAATATATTGTCTTCTGTAACTTATGTTTTAATATATTACTCGTCAATCGTTGGTTGTCGAGCGTAGAAACTACTTTGTATACAGTTCTCAATGAAAAAATAAACATCATGATAGTAGATTAGCAAAATAGCCCCTGCTGCCGTTTCCATATCTTGCAGTAAGGAATTTATTTGACAATCCAAGCAGGTGCTTTCTTGCACATAACACAGTTTATATTTAAGGCCGAGATGGAATTTAATAGGAAGCGTAATAAACCTGTGTTATTACGAGAAGACAAAGGATGCTTCCTTATTTCATTTCTTCTCTTTTATGAACTATGTACCGCACAAACGTCGGCTGCTGCAACTGATACCACAACGGAACACGTCGACCAGTCGACAAACACACCGACGATATCGATAACAACTCTCACCACAGTGTCTGTGACTACGTTTGAAGTCGCTTGAATTTAGTAAATCATTTTTCAAATAATGAAACTACACAGTGTTACTAAATTCATATCATTTGTTGATTGTTTGGATTTAACCTCATTTTACAAAAATCGCGACATTAAACTTAGTAAAATTGTCCAAAAGCGAAATAGTTTTTTCTACAAATCTCTTGATTTTGAAATAAACATGTGTCCCAAAGACGTTTGAACTATGTACCGCACAAACGTCGGCTGCTGCAACTGATACCACAACGGAACACGTCGACCAGTCGACAAACACACCGACGATATCGATAACAACTCTCACCCAGTAGCGGCGCTAAGGGGGGGCCAGGGTGAGCACGTGCCCACCCTAAAAAGTCTTGTGCCCACCCACTACCAACATACAAATATTTTTTTAATTCTTAACATTATTTGTATTTAAACTTTTGTTGCAAAATTAATAGGGCAGAAATTACAGCCATATGAAAATATCACCACTGTATTACCTGTTATTCATAATAATTATTTGAATATAGATACCTGCACCTTTGTTTTGTTTTATGTGTATATACATACTCTATTGGTTTTCCTTATTATTTAGAATAAATGGGTGCCCACCAGTCGCGTATACAAGGGGGGGGGGGTAAAGGGGATAATTACCCTTTCCATAAGCCATGACATGATAAAAAAACAAAATCAAACAACGTAAAAATGTATTTTATACAAAGAATATTTTTTTGATGGCTTGTTTTTGATATATAAATTTTGTATACATAATATGGATGTCAATTAAAATATTATTGTAATAATAGAACTGCAGGTGATATTCAATAGACCTCTTCAATTTAAAGAGATAGGAAATTTGCGCCATTTTACTTACTATGTGCATGGCAATTGCTTTTTTTTCAAAAGTTAGACGTAAAATGAGAGGAAAGTCTTTGGCAACTTTAAAAAACTTCTTAAAAGAAGTTATAAAGCTTTTATAGAAGCTAGAATATCAAACGATTCAAATTTTCACAGATATATTAGTGAATGCAATATTTTTGACGTTTAGTTTGACGGCCCAGCTGGCCGTTCTTATCGCCATTTTACTTACTATGTGCAGCGATAGAAAGAGATAACTTAAATTGAAAAGGTCTATTTTGACATTTTAGACTTAGACAGTTTATCCATATGTAAGTCAAGAATCCGTTAAATATATTCACTTTTCTAAAATGTTTTGTGATCTGGCAATTTATTTTTGTACATGAAAGGGGGAAAATGAAGTTTCACCTCCTTTGGAAAAAATGTAACTTTTAATAATTATAAGGCACTTGACCTTGAATGAAAAAAATGCTTGCGGCGCCTTTTCTTCTGGCTACCTTTGACCTATTACGACCCCCCCTGTCCCCACCCATTTTTTGATTGTGCCCACCCTACATTAACATCTTAGCGCCGCCACTGCTCTCACCACAGTGTCTGTGACTACGTTTGAAGCCGCTTGAATTTAGTAAATCCCTTTTCAAATAATGTAACTACGCAGTCTTACTAAATTCATATCATTTGTTGGTTGTTTGGATTTGACCTCATTTTATAAAAACCGCCAGGCCCGGATTAGCATTGCTTTACGCTCTAGGCCAAAATTCATAACTTCACCCCCCTCTCCCTCTCAATATATACCGAGTTTTAATAATGCTTGATTTCATTAAATTCTTGTTCTATATCGGTGCCTTTATGAGTCTATAAACGCACTGAAAACATGTTAAGAAGATCTATAAACGTACTGTTTTTGGAGCTTTTCGTTTTCTAGAGGTGGTATGACTTACTGCTTTTAAAACTGATACATAAATGACATATCAACATCAAATTGCTGACAGTCAACATAGAATTTTCATCCCTGAAGTTCAATTTGTTAGAGGGAAGTACTACCAACATAACTGATTTTACAAATCGCATTTATTAAAAATCTAATAGAATTATAAAATTACCCCAATAGAAAAAAATTATATAAAAGCTTCTTTCATAAGAACTGTGATCTCACTCGTCCTTTATAAAACTCACCGCGAAGCGGCTTGTTTTCCAAAGTTAGACTCGTGGGTTAACAGATTGCTTTATGAAATTTGTTTTCAATATACCTACTATTATCAGTCTTCAAAGCTACATTTACCATCTTTTTATAACTAGCTAAAGATTACCACTTTTATTTTTCTTCTCTATCTCTCAAATGAAACGCAAGTAAACAATAATTTTGGAATTATTAGATGCAGTTTTTAATTCTGAACAGTATTAGTCATGAAAATTTTACCATTTTATTTGCCAAGATTCATATGTAGACATCCAGTATATAAATATTAGAATTATTTAAAATCTTCGACTGTCATAGCTCAACAGGATTTACCAATCACTCTACTATACTGATTTTGTATAATTAAAGAAAATGTGACTGTTTATGTCGTCTAGTAGAGCTGGTGCCAAATGTCATGAGCTATAAAATGCGCAGATCAAGAAGAGAGACAGCTAGAGAAAGGTCAGGCAACAGGGCAGAGAGAAAAAGAAAGATAGAGTTTTGCTTTCTGCGCAACAGCTCTTGAGATTTGGCACGGTTATAACTGTAGGCACTTCTCTCTTTCCGTTTTCTCATTTATCCAACTACTCGATGTGCGCCCCCTCCGTGCCTGCGCCCTGGGCCATGGCCTAGGTTGGCCTTATGGGTAATCCGGGCCTGAAAATCGCGACATAAAACTTAGTAAAATTGCCCAAAAGCGAAATATTTTTTTTTATCTGTTGATTTTGAAATGTGTCCCAAAGGCGTTTTCCGGGTTTTCTATCTTTACTTCTTGAATATCCCTGGCTTATTAATTAACTTAAAACAATTAAATGGCCCGCTATAATAGATAAAGTGATGGAAAACACTTGTTTCACTGTTTATTCGATACAGTGGCTGTCGACTACACGACATTTTGCTGACTCGAATAACTAGACAACGAGTAGTGCACGTCACTCAAAACTGCTAATATATTTTTTAATAAAAAATATCGTAAAGTTTTTCATAGCGTCCACAATTCTTTACTTTATTACTTACTACTTTATTTATTTAATTTGACATGTGCGCTCTTCAAATTTACACAACAGGAAAGAGAATAGCTCGAGTCATATATTTGATGTGTGGGTTCTAAAACAGGAAATAAAGTTTTAACGTAAGCGTATTTTCATTCATCCAATTGACAAATTTTTAAAAAATTAAAAAATAGTAATAGATTTATCAAAAAACTTACGTATAATTCTGCAAATATATATATATATATATATATATATATATATATATATATATATATATATATATATATATATATATATATCTAATAGATACTTTTAAAATACCTTTATAAAAAGCAAATGAAATGTTAAGTATGTCTTTCCAATTCGAAATTTTAAATGCCCAAACTCAGTTTTACACTTTGAAACGCCCCAGACGGCGTTACTTTCAATTTTTTATTATTGACTTGTTTTCGTGTATTTAACTTTTTTCTTTCATGCAACAAGGTGGAGTATTTACATTAAAAAGTAAAACTATGTTAGAACTATAAATGTTAACTTTAAACTGGCAATAAATATAGATACATATACAAATCTTGGCGGTAATATGTATGAATAAGTTTCCTAATGAAGAGCAAACCAAAATTCCATATTATGTAATACTTAGGAGTTACATGCAAAAATAAAAAATTCCGGGAGGGCGGCTTACCGGGTGAGATGACTCCTTTGCAAAAATTCAAATAAAAGAACACATCGTTTCGTTCTACTATTCTTTGGATTTTGGCAAAAGAGTCATCTCACCCGGCAGCCGGTAAGCCATTTCTCTCGGAATTACTCTATGCATGTCTCTGAATTTTTGTATTTATCTAACTTGCATTTTTCGGGTTAAATACAACTGGTACACTAACGGTGCAACTTTGATCTAATTTTACCGACTTCATCTCTTATAATAACGAAGATCCCAATAGCGAGAGTCGAAAACGGGCCTTCTTTATATGTATCATTTCTGTAAAATAGATGGTGAATATTTGAAGAATTCATTATTTTCTTTATAATAAAATTATTCGACATACTAATCGTGAGATTTTTTAAATATTTTTATATAGATAAAGGGGGGGGGGCATTTTGTTGGCTGCGGAAGGGCGCCAAATATCATACCGCCGGCCCTGGTTTTACTGCTTTGAAAATATTTTAGTTGAAACGGGCATGTCGGAAAACCCATAGATACCAACCCAGTAAACACGTTTCGATTTTGAAACATTTCAAAATGTTAACAATTTTCTTATCTCTGAAATAATTTTTGTTATGTTTTTTAGACGTTTTTGAAATACCCCGTTATTAAAAATCTTAAAATAATGTTTTAAGGATGTTTCCAATTTGATTTATAGAGAATGATTTCTGAAATGTTTCTAAGACATATCTTAAATGGTTCAATATTATCAATTTGATTATCCCTGAAATATTTTTGTTATGTTTTTAGGACGTTTTTGAAATGCCCCGTTATTAAAAATCGTAAAATAATGTTTTAAGGATGTTTCTATTTTGATTTATAGGGAATGATTTCTGAAATGTTTCTAAGACATTTCTCAAATAGTCCAATATTATCAATTTGATTATCCCTGAAATATTTTTGTTATGTTTTAGGACGTTTTTGAAATGCCCCGTTATTATAAATCTTAAAATAATGTTTTAAGGATGTTTCCAATTTGATTTATACAGAATGATTTCTGAAATGTTTCTAAGACATTTCTCAAATGTTCCAATATTATCAATTTGATTATCCCTGAAATATTTTTGTTTTGTTTTTAAGACGTTTTTAAAATGTTCCGTTATTAATAATCTTAAAATAATATTTTAAGGATGTTTCCAATTTGATTTATACGGAATGATTTCTAAAATGTTTCAGTGATGTTCTCAGAACATAATTTAATTAACAATTATTTCAAAATGTATCAAAGTATTGCGTGTGCTATTATAGCAGAAATATACACTGGCAACATTGCAGAGACGTTACGGAATGCAACTTGTACAACTGCGCAGTCGCACCTCGCTCCTGCAAGTGGATGCTTTAGTTCCGCCATTTCTTCTTGTACTTGTAACGTGCTGTTTGTGTTTTACGTCTTACTGTGACTATCGTTTTGTGCAAATATTTAAGTGTAATAGAAAACCTAATGGAATATTGAAGAGTGTATCTTATTTTCCACGAGTTCATTATATAATGGTTTAAAGGTATGTATCTTTTGTTTAGTTACGTAAAGCCATGTAGGTATATTAGTTTTGAAGGTTAACGCATGTTTTAAATTTTATGCATGCTGTCGTAGTCTCCAGTCTAAAGAAGCTCAAATATTTGAATTTTGCTCAAAGTTTTACTGGAACGAGAAGTAACATCATTATTTATATGTTCAACTAGACAAGATGTAAAAGATTTACTGAAAACTGACAGTAAATGACGATCATCAAATTGAGCTAAATTATGATTATTTTGCCCCAGCTTTATTACTAATACAGATTTATCGTTAACCTATTTTTTATTTCATTACAGGTGCTGTTAATAAAATTTCCTCAAGTCAAGTGTATCGAATACGAAGAATATATATTTGAAATTATGGTTTCGACAAACTCCACACCGACGTGCAAGAACCGACGTCAAACTGTTTAATCATCACTGATTTTAAATAAATATTATCAAAATTTTGTAATACAGTCTATTAATCTCGACTCACTAAAGGTAATCCATAGTGTAATTCGTAGGCCAGTTGCAGCAAAGGACTAGAAAGTTTTGTGGGTCACTTGTATAAAATTTGTATTTGTATAAAATGTATACTACATATTTATCAATAATATATTACTATGACACATTTTGTCATAAAATTAACAAAAACACATTTTCTTAAATACCCATTTCTATTTAATATTAATATTGCAGGAATATAGTATTAAAACGATTTATTTACATTTCAAAAACATATTTTAATTTTTTTATAGAACATTACAATAACGTTGAATGGTTTATATTATGAACGTTACGAAAACATATTATTAAACATTATCAGTACGTTTCTGTATTGATTCAATGCATGTTTCCGGGAGGTTACAGAACTATTTTGAAAACATTGCAAAAAATGTTCCTGACGGCGGACATAAGGAGTTCCAGCAATGTTTCTGGATCCAATTTGAAGACATAGAAGATAACATTACATTCGAAATGTTCACATTCCAGAAACATTATAGTAACCAAAAAATGTTTACTGGGAAATTTCGTAAAATAATATTGAATAGTTTTTAAAATAATGATAGCGTAAGCTCGTCGAGGGATATATATATATATATATATAATAAATCTCACAGCCTGGGTACATCGAAGAAACCTGTTGAGAAATTTAAAGGTTTGTAATTTACAGATAAAAATATTAGTGTCAAAAAAAGAGAGTAATCACTTTTCAAGAAATGTTAAATACGATATTTAGGCAACATAAAGTCACCACAAGACATTAAAATAAAGATCACGATTACTCTGAATTAACGGATGTAAAGAATAAACTTATGAACTCGAACTTGTGTCATCTTTCTACATTCATAACAGGTTTATTGTTCACGGTTATAATCACAAATATCTTCATTACTTTAATTTTAATTTGTACATAAATATGAATATAAATTACTCTTACTTCTTTTTCAGTTTTCTTGTTTACGGTTAAGAATGACTCTTTTAACGAGCGTATATAAACAGTTCCTTTATGCTGAGGTAATAAACAGTTTCAACACCATATATTTTAATATTCCACTATTTCAAATGGGTTCTAAAACATTCTACGTTTTTTCATATCATAATTTTTTTGAAAGGCACACTGTCGCTTCTAATTTACACCCTGTTTGTAAACTCGCAGCAGGTTATTCACCTTAAAAATGTATGAAAATGACAAAATCGTATTATAAAGCAATACAATTTGAGGCACTTTGTCAGGTGGAGAGAATAGCGTGACTGTACGGGTGAAGTGTCGTGAAGTATTTGATTAGAACCATCTATCATATATAAAAATACCCCTGCTTTTCTCTTGCATACCATGAAACGACGACATGAAGATGATACCCTTGTTTATTCATGTTTGTTTAGAACGCATTTCAACTGCATTGCTCATTAATATTGTATGCGGTTCTCTGTCGGTAAATAAGTCGTTATTTAGATACTGCATGTTTAATTTCTGAAGGAACGGAGATAATATATGAAATTGGAATAGCGTAAATATAGAATTTATTTTATGATGTACACAGGCCCGATCCTAGCAGCCAAACATTGAGGCGGCAAAACCAACGTAACTTTTTATAGAAAAAAAAATATTGAAGAATTTTTAAAATATCAACAATTTATGTAATAAGCAGATTAATAAATCATTATTCTTTTAAATAGTTGGTTTGGCTTACTGGTAACATATCTATTCTAATAGGTATTATAGTTTATTTTATTAAAAGACTGAGTAATGTCTTGCTCCCCTATGAGAAAATTTTCTGGGCCGCCTTAATTTAAAACGCTCCAAGAAAAAATTTAAAGGCAAAAATATATATATTAATTTTTACATTATACGGTGACAGTAATATAATCAATTTACGCAATTATTAATTAATTAATTTTCATTATTGTAATCAAATTTTCTTTGTTTTAATCAAGTTTTTCTTTGTTGTAATCAAAAATATTTAGGAAAAACTCTAAGGAATATAATCAGAGTAACATATTTTCATTAATTTACCCAATTCTTGATATAGACATACATAGGTACAGGGTGTTAATCAAAAAGCGGGCCATAGGCGTTTAACATTGGAAATAAAAGTTCCCAAATAATTTAGACAAAAATGTTTCAAATAAAATTTGTAGATAATTAAATTATACGCCTAATTCACTAAACTTGTTTTTAACATAGTATTAGGTAAATGATTTTATTTCTAATTCATTGCTCTGTTCCATTTAAGACATTCAGCAGATGGTGCTCGCATCAGCGCCAGTTTTAAGTAAACTTGTCTCTTGTCTCCAATTTTAAGCAATTAGAGAGGTCGAAACTATTCCCTATTCTCTGCAATATGAAAAAAATGGGGGGGGGGCGGCATTTTTATATAAGAACAAAGGCGGCTGATAGGTTAGGATCGGCCCTGGATGTACATTCAATAAGCCCATTTTCCATTAAAGGTGCATTCACAAACGAAAATTAGGTTTATGGTTTTTGTTTAGATTTAAAGTAAGTCATTCATAAATGCCAGTTTAATTTAAACTCTAATTTAGTTTTGATTGTACTGACATCTATGTAAATGCTTCAAAAACAAGATTAAAATATCGATAGAGCAATACTTAATATAATTGGTTATATTTCAGCAATTAAATTTTGACATTTATATGTTCTTCTTGCATTTGTTTAAAAAGCTGATTCACCAAGTGAATACTAAATAAAGATGTGTGTATATACAGGCTGTAAATGAAATAAGTGCATTAAATTTAACCAGTAATATAACTCGGCGAGAGTAACAATATTTCTTAATAACTTTTTCTCGAAATCGCATATTTTTTTAGCATTTTTACCACCCCGTAAATTGACGAGTCGTTCCAAATATTTTTGTGATAAATTAATGCAGTAGCAATAGCTATGAAAAATTTTGTTTTAGCAAATGACAGTCCTGGGGCACTCATGACATGAGGCGTTACTCTAACCATTGAGCAACCGGAGCTATAATAAAATGATGATTAAATTTTAAATACCGGGATAGAATAGAATTCACTAATCCAAAAATGGGGATTAGCTTAAACATTTTTGTGAATCGTTAATTTTTAATAATATAAATACACACCTACATATTTACTTATGCCGGAAACTGTATTGAATTCCTTTTCTATTGTTATATTTACTTTTTTCTTTTTAAAACGTTACTAATATTATTTGGAAATGATTAGTTTTTCGATAGTGGCATTTATCTGTCAGTTAAATACATTTGAATAACTGCGTTTTGTTTGTTTAAAGCGTAGGCTCTGGGATTTAAATTATAGATAATTTTATAAATTTATCCATAAAATATATAGAAAAAGTATTTATGCAAATCTATGGTAAATTTAATAATCTTTAATTTTTATAATAACATTAATCTCGAAAAAATAACAAAAACTATTTTGAGCTTCAAGTAAAGTGCCATTTCCGGTTATCCGATTTTCACCAAAATCTAATGCGCCTTTTACATTACAGAAAAAGTTCGAAATACAAGGAACATTAAAACGTGGTCATTTATCAAAATATATACCTCCCTTACCAAGGGTAGCGGGAGGTAAAAACAGTTTATATTTTACAAAAGTCATTATCACTTTCAGAAATATTCTGAATAACCTGTATCACTTAATCTGGAAGGCTTATTAACTTTCACCGAAGAAGCGTTCGTACTTTGAAGTTTTGTTAAAGAAAAAAAATATGGCCTAATGGTGCTCGATGCGCATCTGCATTATTGTACATATTACATCGCGCGTTTAAAATTTAAATAAGGTGATTTATGCGTCTAGAAAGAGGAAGCTACGTTGAAAAATTGTTATAAATGGGAAGATTTATGCCCCTAAAAGTGCCTACAAGTATTTCTGCTTATCTGTGTAATATGTAAGAAAGTAAGAGATTTATTCTTATTTGTCGCCAACAATGAGTATTGTACAAATTACAGCGTTGAATGCGTATTCAGTTACATGTGATATTTTTTCCGGGCGGATATACGGCGCATTCTTTAGCGACTTCCGGTTTGGGTTGAGAGGAAGTGAGCGCAGCAAATTTTCCTCATTTTTATGTGGCCATTATTTATTTGCATATTACAAAAATATACAAGAAAAGTTCCTTTCGCCAACAACGGTTCTGCTACCTTTGTTGCTTATATAATTTCATTACAACGAATAAAAATAAACATGAAATTTCGCCAGAAAAAAATATAAGAGAAATCTACGAAGATCGCAGAGATGAGATATTTTAGGCTACGACTACAGCCTAAGTACATATACGGGTATATGAGAAATATTCGTTTTCCGGGAATGGATTGTGTCATATTTTGAGTCAGAGCTCAACGTTTCGCCCGCAGTCGTATGCGGCATCTTCAGGAGCAATGGGGATAGTACTGTCTTAAACAAGGTTACCCGACGTGTCAACCACGCTAGAGGCCGAGTTTAAGCAACAAAGGGGGAGACTCAGTTTACAAGGTTACCCGACATGTAAACCACGCTAGAGGCCAAATAAACCAAGTGACGAAAGGAAGGCCGAGAAGACAGTTATATACTAATCTAAAGATACGGTAGATGAGCAAAGCTAATGAGGACAATGGGAATCTAGTTCGTAATGGTAGATTGGGCATGTCGTGTTCCGAGAATCACCGGTTTCCACATGTGGCTCAAGAAATAGCCATCATTCTCATTAGCTTTTGAATCATGTTTTAATATAGGTTTACAAAAAAATCTATTTTATAGCTTCCTGCAAAGTAGTACTCCCGGTTTATCAATTTTATAAAACATCTAGTATGTTGTTCTCATTAATATAAAAGTCTTAAATACCAAATTTTAGGATTGTATGAATTTATTTTTCACGAAAATCTGTTCAGAGTTTCAAATAAAGTATCACTTCCGGTTTATCAATTGTATCCAAAATCTAATATGTTGTTCCCCTTATATAAAAGTCTTAAATACTAAATTAGAAAAGTTTTGGAATATATCATAATATATTTTTCACGAAAATCTGTTGAGAGCTTCAAGTAAAATATCACTTTTGAATTATCAACTTTAGCCAAAATTTAATATGTTGTTACTCTTCATATAAAAGTGTTAAATACTAAATTTGACAAGTTTTGGAGTATATTATAATATATTTTTCACGAAAATCTGTCCAGAGCTTCAAGTAAAGACTCACTTCCGGTTGTCCAATTTTACCCAAAATCTAATCAACTTTTTATATGAATGTAGAAAGCTTAAATACGCAAAATAGAAATTTTCGGAAGTTTGTTGTAAGAGTTACCGTAGAAAAAATCGCCACGCACACACACACA
The DNA here is from genome assembly GCA_963082715.1 of Harpalus rubripes. Taxonomy (NCBI): domain Eukaryota; kingdom Metazoa; phylum Arthropoda; class Insecta; order Coleoptera; family Carabidae; genus Harpalus; species Harpalus rubripes. Next base: position 11,332,552 of record OY720462.1, on the reverse strand, counting down.
GACATCATCGTAAAAATAGTAAAAAAACGTGTTGTGAGGACCCTAATTCGTGCTTATTTACTGAAAACACCACCGAATTTTTGACACGATTACATTACCTCCCTTACCTACGGTATAACGGGAGGTATAAAGGATATCTTCTGTCAGCTCGTCTGTGTGGATCGTACGATATTGATTTCAAGATAGTGACACAATTTCTTCTCCTTTCGTTTTTCAATAACGCGGGCATTTCAGCTAATTGAGTGGAAAATAAACCTGTTGTCCTTGGCTGAATCCTTTTATATTTACGAGGGTGAATATAAGACACTATCAATATTTCCAGATATTACGTGTAGTAAATTAAAAAAGCTGTAATGTTGTCAGAGTAAATAATTAAGTACGGCCCATTTTGCGACCGCCATAAATTACTCTAACTGCCCTCATATTGTCTGGCGACGCCACGACGACGATGAAGACGCGCTTTACTTTGCTTTACACTCGGACTCGCCTTTATTCTTTATTGCCTTATGTTTGTCTCCATTCTGGAGAGATATAAGCAGCGAAGATTTTTGGTGGAGGCGACATTTACAACATACTGATTAATATGATGGAACTGGTTCATAGTCAGAACTAAAGATGTTATTTATTTTTCCAGGACTAATTTAGAAATATATTTGATTTAATATACATATATGTGACAAACTGAACAATAAGCATTATTTGTAATACTCGAGAACTATAAGGGATACGAAGTCAATCAGATTAGACAAAATTTTAGTTTGCACTTCTTTAGGACATTTTTATGCTTTCTAACGGTAAATAATTTTATTATCCGACGACCACTACGAAAAGTACATAAATTGACACTCTAAACTATTACTGAAAGTTGGTCATTGCACATCACTTGCAATACTGTGTGATATGAAGCTCGTTAGCCAATCAGATGCGTCCACAACAACTGTGTGATATGATTTTATCACACTGCGATAACTGAGCGAACTAACCTAAAAATTTGTATTTAAAAGTTTGACAGTTGCAGATAATTTGCTGAATTTACACGGATTAAGAAGGTTGGACCCTGATTTATCAGATTTTAACATAATTTTTGGTGAATTCTGATAGCAATGATGTTAACATAATCTGTTTTAATATGTATTTACAGTTATGTCAATTCAACAAATTGTGGTCGTCGGAAAAGTATCGTGTACAACACGTGCTGAAAGGGTATTTCATACTCGTGTGATTAAATCACTCGCCTTCGGCTCGTGGCTCAAACTTCACACTCGTGTGAAATATCCAACTTTCAGCACTAGTTATACAATATACTATTTCCATATGCATAGTTTCAAATGTTAAGAGTGCAACATTAATTAGATTTATTGAATGGAAACAATGGTAAATAGCAATAAAACAAATGAAAATAGAGCTGTATTTCCAATTTACTTTAAAAAATATGAACGCAATAGTTGAGAGAGAGAGAGACTATGTATTTTTTCTGGACAAACAGTACAACGCTAAAGGCGCAGTTACATCGCGCTTGATTTGTCGAAGGTATTGGAGGGCAATTTTTTTGGTGACGAAATAGATCCACGTTAAATTTCATTTTTGATATTATACATATATCGTCATATGTGACACATCCAAATAAGTACAAACTCTCTAAAATGTAATAATATTCAGGAATAAGTATATACGGAAATATAGAATTAAGAACTCTTATGAACTCAGAACCTCAAAATATAATACTTTCATCTTTTACGGACAAGAATGGAATTACGGGAACATTTATACGTTTCTCGTCGCTCGTCCTCAAAGTATGCACAAGCATTCAAAATAATTTCTTTACTCCGCTGTGATAATTTTTACCGCTCAAATTTTTATTGTGTTATATGTAAACACAGAACCGCTCCGTGGGTATAAGGCGCCTTTGTGCAAAGTTATATTTTAGCGCCCCTCCACCCATGAAGTAAAATTTGTAAATTTAAATTTAAACTATACTTTTTATTCTTCAAAAATGCTAGATTAATATATTGATGAAATTGTCTTGGTTTCATTCTTGTAATCAATAGGTTACAATCAAAATCGTTTGTTGTAATCAACAATTTTATAGTTATAGTTTGCAATATAACAATGAGAGAAAATTATCCGTTTAACAGAATACTTCTTTTACTTTTTAATAATAAATAAGGGAAATTCAATATCGGTAAAAAATAAAAATAAAATTATTTCACTAAGATTTTAGAATGGACCTTTTCAATTTAAAGAGATAGAAGATATGCGCAATGGGGATCTGCGCATAGTAAGAACAACTAAGATCTATGACGTTTGTTTCTAAAAAATTGAGACGTAAAATGTGAGAATATCTCAGAAAACTTTAAAAAATCTTATCGAAATAAGCTACAAAAGCTTTTATTGAAGTTAAAATGTCTAACGATACAAATTTTCACTGAGAATACAGGTGTTTTAATGACTGCAATATTTTTGACGTTTCGTTTGACAGCCCAATTGGCAGTTGTTCGCGCCATTTTCTTACTATTTGCAGCCATAGAAAGATAAAGATAAATTGAAAAGGTCCATTGAGTGTAGGTATATCATAAATCATTTGATTTTTCGTAAAATGCTAGTGGATTCATTCTTGTACTCGTTCTATACTTGGGTTATAATCAATATATTCTTTGTTGTAATCAACATTTTCACAGTTATTATTTCAATATAACAATGCTAGAAAAAAAAAACGATTGGTACGATAATTATTTTCTTTATAACTATAACTCTAATGGAAACAAATTTAAAAATATATTATTCACTTCTATCACGTTAATTTGTAAGTTGTATAAATTTTGTGTTTACGAATAAGAACAATTTATAAAATTTACTATTAGTTACTTTACTGTCTTGAAACGGCGCCCCTCAACGTCAGGCGGCTTTGTGCGGGGCACAACCTGCCCACCCACACGGAGCGGCCCTGTGTAAACATACAAATTATTCATATGGCTCAAGTTACGATATACGGAAACGAACTCTGCTTAAAAATAAAACAATTAAGACACATGTTGTGAAAAACATATGTGATATCTCTATAATGCTCTGCATTCACGTAATAACATTGGAATGGTAATCTAAGAAAAATTTGACTATACCACAATGTCTGAATAATTTGATGAACTTTGTAAGCTGCAATTCCTCTATAAAAATTCACTGAAAGAAAAAGAAGTATCAAATTTTATCTCTGTTCCTGCAATAAAAGAAAAAGGACCGAGTAACTATCGTGTTAATTAGAAGTCTATTCCTGAAAACATAATCCTTCAATTCAATATCGCTTTTTAGGATTGAAACCAATGAGTGTTTGAAAACGCGATTAGCCAGTTAGAAACCCTGAAACCATCTTGCTCTTTGGCATAGTGTCGCAGCTCACCGAGCTTATTGGAGTCTGGTGAGATTTATGGTTAGTAATCACAGGTTCTACGAAAGCTATAAGTTAAAAAGTACATAACGCCGGCTGAAAGACTTTGGCGCTATAATAGTCGATGAGTTCCCGGATAAAGTGGATTGAGCTGTTCTGCAACAACTATTCTATAAATCACATGGATGGAACATAAGGGTTATCATATAGGGCCTAATATGACAAATGCGAGAGAGGATAGTGCTCAACATTAATTCTTTCGGAAGGAGGAACGCTGTAAAACCATTCCATCAATTTTTTTAGATTTATGGAATCAAAAGAAATGAAAATGTTCTATACTTCGCATAAGATAAGAACGAATCATAAGTTTAGATAGAAAATTTATTTCTGCCGACTTGAAAATTGGAAATAAGTTTCAAGTTTGACGTGGATCAGAATCGAATCCTGGCCGTACGAATCACAACCGGTCACTTAACGCAAACAGCTAGGCTATCCCGATCAGAAACAAAAAATACTAAAATCCAGATGAGAAAATACTTCTTAACGGTTGTGTACAGGATAAAGGATAGAAACTTCCTTTTGTGAAGGCGAATAAAATAAAAAAAATCTGATGTGGCAAACACATTACCTTCTGTCAGTTCTATGTATTTTGTACAAATTTCATACAGAAAGTTCCTTGCAAAAGATTCTATTTCTTGTACATTACCTTCCGGCAGTTGTATGTATTTTATACAAATTCCATATAGTAAGTTTCTAGCAAAAGATCCTATATTTTCGGTAAAATTATAACACAAACATACTGTCAATTGCACCTGACACTGATATCTTTCAATCATAATTTTCTTAATATAGTAGCTGTTGCCATAGTTATAGCATTGCTGGCTAATTTATGAAATTTAATTTCTTTATAATTTTTTAACACTATATCCATTTAATAAGAAGTATAAAATGCAGTCAAATCGTATAGAGAATAAAATACTATTTAATTTATAGTAACGTTAAATGTGAAAAAAATATATTTAACATTGTAATTTCAAGAAAAACTGTTAAAATCTTCAAACGTGGGTACTTCCGGTTGAGCAATTATAACCAAAATCTAATCAGCTCCTCATATGGATGTAACGAAGAGAAATACGAAAGAATTATAATTTTTGAAATTGTAGTATTAGAGTTATCGCAGGGTAAATTTTTGTCACACACACATACGCACGCACACACAGCCATGCTCATACTCACTCATACTCACTTACACACACACACTCACACACACACGCACACGCGCGCGCACACACACACACGAGCGCGCGCACACACACACACACACACACACACACACACACACACACACACACACACACACATCGTATGTGTGTGTGTGTGTGTGTATGTGTGTGTGTGTGTATGTGTGTGTGTGTGTGTGTGTGTGTGTGTGTGTGTGTGTGTGTGTGTGTGTGTGTGTGTGTGTATGTTTTTCTTCGAAAAATACCTTTAAATGTAATTTTTTCGAGGTTAATGTTATTATAAAAATTAAAGATTATTAAATTTTCTATAGACTTGCATTAATACTTTTTCTATATATTTTATGGATAAATTTATAAAATTATCTATAATTTAAATCCCAGAGCCTACGCGCTTTAAACAAACAAAACGCAGTTATTCAACTGTATGTAACTGACAGATAAATGTCTAACAAAAACTAATCATTTCAGAATAATATTAGTAACGTTTTAAAAAGAAAGAAGTAAACAGAACAATAGAAAAGCAATTCAATACAGTTTCCAGCATAAGTAAATATGTAGGTATGTATTTAGATTCATAAAAATTAACGATTCACAAAAATATTTAAACTAATCCTCATTTTTGGATTGGTGAATTCTATTCTACCCCGGTATTTAAAATTTAATCTTCACTTTATTACAGTTCCGGTGGCGCAATGGTTAAAGCAACGCCTCATGTCATGAGTGCCCTCGGGGCTATGGGTTCGAATCCCACTAAGGCATGGATGTGTGTGAATGTGAACCCACTCTGTAATTGGGATTTAATCGTGTTGAGGGGTTTACAAAAAAGATAGTTACTTGGACTAGATTAAACTAAAAATAAAGATTAACTTAATCTTTTTTGTGACTCGGGCTGTTAATGGCGTGAGGAATTGTGTTGGCCACACCAGATTTTTATTTTATTAACCCTGAAAAAAGAAAGGTCCTAGGCCCTGCCATACTTATATTATTTATTATAAGACTTAAACATCCCTTAAATAAACTACTCTTACATTGTAGCGCATTGTCTCTGTCATACATCTCGCATTTAAATCTGTATCCCCCTGTTGTGGTTTGCAGGAATCCCGTATGTCAACAAACAGAAACAGTTGCAAGGGCAGCGCTTGGCGCGTCGGGTTAATAATGATGTATAAAGGGAGCCATTGTGGGAGACGGCGGCTATAAGACGCCATAAATTACACTCGGCGCGAGTAAAATTGATGCCCTGAAATGGCGCGGTGTACGGACCCACAACCACGAATTGCCCCAACCAGCAAAGCAACGGATGATTTCTGGATTTGTTTGACGAGAGGGTAAGATGTATTTGCAGATTTTTAAAAATAAGTAAATAATGATCATGAATAAAAAAGGTAGGTATATACAAGGAATGGCAGAAAAGTACCTAATGAGACTGTTTTATAAAAAGATTTATTTTTCAATGTCCGTATTTTAAAATGAGATCAAAATCAAACGAATTTAAATTCCAACAAACTTTTAATATTCAATGAAAGTATAGTCATAGACATTAATAATGGAAAATAATATCATTGAGATTATCGCCACGACTGTGTTTGACGGATTGCGTACGAGAATTCCAATTTTCAATCTCATTTTGGAATAGTGTAACACGAGGGGAGTCTTCTTGAGCTGGATGCTACTACTGCATGACTGCTGCTTACTGGTGATTACTACCGATTCCTTAATGCTCCAACGATGATACACTGACTCTAACTGGTGATAAAGACTTCGTGAGAAGGAAGAACACACATACACATACACTTTACACTGATGAACACTACGGACATGAACAAATACTTGTTTTTAATAACTAATAACTAAACTTTATTTACATGATTATTAATTAACACTAAGCCTAACATACACAACTAAGCAAGTACTAATAAGTAACATTCCGTAACCCAGCGGGCGAGCGTCGCCCCAAAACTAAAAGACACTACATGTCTCTTCAACAAAACACGTCTGCCCGACGCGACGAACCCCATGGCTCTCTAAACTCGACTCTTACATGTTAACTCTCACGAGTATCTAATCCGACTCTTACATGTTAACTCTCACGAGTATCTCATCCGACTCTTAAAACAAAACGCTATCTTCAGGACAGGATTATCTTAGGGGTACGAGGTGCATTGGCTAGGTCTTCCAAAGTCACGCACGTATACATAATAATTTCCAGACTTAATTATCAACATATAAATGTCGTGACTATCATAATACAATATGAATTTCTAAACTGAATTTTGACTTAAATAGATAAACAGAGTTAAAATATGAATATTGAAACTATAATTTAGAAAAGTTTATAAAAACTTATTTATCTCTTTTATTGCTCTTACCCTCGCCTTGTCACAATAGTTGTAACTGCACACAGGCTATTTCGCATCGTATATGCTACTATTGATGTGTTCTCAGCTTATTGGTGTACCCGAATGGCTTCACATAACTCCAGAGACAAAAGTCTAGAGGTGTTAAATCAAACGATCTTGGCGGTCAATTCATATCGTCGTTTAGTGACATTAGACATCCAGGGACCCCCCCCCCCCAATTATATTAGAGGTCCATATCAAGCAAAAAAAAAACACAAAAAATCATTTAGCATTGCTATATTTATATCTCTATTGATGGCCAACGGTTTCAAAAATTAAGGGCCAATGATGCCTCCAGGCCACAATAGGCACCAAAGAGTGATTTTTTCTGACTTCAATGAGCGCTCCATGCTTTTTGTGAATTATCTGCAACCCATATACGGCAATTTTGCTTGTTCACAAAACAGTTCAACCAAAAATGTGCCTCGTCGCTGAAAAAAAATTTTTGGCCGAAATTACAAACAGAACGTGAATATTCATATCACTGTATAATTTCTATGTATTGTTAGACTGTGAACTTTTCCATGACTAATTTTTAAACATTAATGGTAATGGTGGCACGAAAATCCGGCTTTGATAATGATTCCGGCATATCCGGTAATTTGATTGAAACTTCGGTTCCGCCCGAATCATTTGGGGAATCCGGTCGAATCGTAATAAATTTTTATGAAACTTATTTCGGTATAATTAATATTTTTAGTGCATATTTATTGGAAAAGAACTTTTATTTAGAAAATGTTACTCTAAAAATATAATACACTCCAGGTACTAAACATAACAATATTCAAAATTACACTTCGACAAATTGCGATGGTGATCAATGAAAAGTAATTTTTCTGCGTTGACTAGTTACGTAGACGTCGTTCTTCTTTTCGAAAATGTGCGTTCGCTCTAAACGCTACTTGCAGGCATGACAAAAATCGCTGATCTTTTTTGCTTAATTCGGGATACAGTCCACCATGGTCTTTCCACCAAATAATCAGAATTCCTATCTATTATTGGTAAATTCAAAAATGAAAAATAATGAACGATCTGGCGGCCGGAATTCCAAAGATCCGGTTTAGCAAAAGGCCGGAATAAACTTCACCCACAAGATTGAATATGCACTTCAGTCCCTGAGTACATAATATACTATTTCTTGTTCTTATTGCAACTTGTATATTCAAATTTATATCAAAGTAAAAGTCTTAACAATTGTTTGTGTTCGTTGATTTACCGAGATTTGATATTTTTTGAAATTCATAGTCACCAACCTTAAAAAATTAAATTGTACTAATCAACTAATTTATTAGAGCACTCGAATGTGCTATTAACAACTCTTAGATAAATATATTGTAACATGGGACGCCCGCCATTGTCGCCACTGTAAGCGAGTGTCTATTTATAGCGGTGACGTAATCGCGCTAGTAGCCGGCCGATGTAAACAGACTGGTCGCGACGTGTTTAATTACTTCCGGTCGCCTGAACCTTTTGTGTTCATTGTTATTATTGTTCAAATATTCTAGACTGTTCTAGAAAATAATGGGAGCTGTATATAAGGGACGTAGCTATGCTCGAGAGTAAGTTAGTTACATAGAGTCACACAGTCAGTGACACACAGAGTCATAGAGACACATGGAGTGTTAGAGAGTAAAGTGTTAGTGAAAAGCACAGCAGTATCGTAGTGAGCGTATGCATTTGGTGTCGAGTAGGTACTCGGGAAGTTACTGGTATATTGGGATAGCTGTGGATGTAAATACTCGGTAGTGTTGACGAGTATTGGGAAGCTATAGTGTGCAAGAACAGTAACGGCGAGTGGGAAAGTTACTGGTATACCAGGATAGCTGTTAAAGAGAATACTCGGTAGTGTTGAAGAGTATTGGGAAGCTAGGTATATGGGGACAGTAACGGCAAGTGGAAGCTAATAATCGGCATTGGTGTTGAAGAATTGTGGCATACGGAAAGTCGGTGATACGGAGGCTGTGGAAGATAGAGAGAGTTACATAAATAGACAGATAGTGAGGTGAAAGGTGTGACTTCTGTCCGAGCAGTTGAATATACAGACGCTGTTGAGTCAGTTGAGTATATAGACGCTGTGGAGGTCGGTAGGCGGACAGTTGAACATGATATAAGTATATAGTGATATAAATATCGCGTAAACAGTCTACAAGAATCTGCAACAGACCGGCAGTCTAAGATTGGAACGCGTAGGAAATAAATAATGTCGTGGAAATAAATAGTAGTGTTAATTGGTTAAATAAATAGTGTTAGTGTTATCTAGTTAATTATAGTTTTAGTCTTAATTAGTTTTTAATAATTGTTTAATATTAGTAATAGTAACTTTCTTTATAGTTTAATAACTTAATTTTAGTTAGTAATAATTGTCTAATATTTACACTTCACCCAGATAAATAAAAACGTTACAATATTAAAAGACTCATTATAACGAACCAAGTAGAGATGGCATCTAAATAAAAGTGACGCAGGAAAAAATGCAAAATAGAAGAAGAATTATTGAGACAATCAAATCTAAGTAAACCTTTTTGCGATGAATAAATCAGATATTTATTCAGTACAAATACAAATTCCGAACAAAACATTATTTCAGGTATTGATTACGCTGATATACATATTTGAAAATATGTATTATGTATGTATAATAAGCATGAATATGTACAAAATATTGGTAAGCTGTCATATAAAACTTTAAAGAATATTAATTTCAACATATAAATGAAATATGAGTTATGAAGCGAGATAGCCATCTAGTGAAAAGTGTATAACCAATATGTTCATTTCCTGTAGGTTTTCGCTTGGTGTATATACGCAGTATTAACCCCAGTTTTATGGATAATAATTCTTGTAGTGGGTGACGAAACGCTGGGAAGCAAGAAGAAAGAAAAAGAATGCGTGCGTTAGGGTTACAATGTACGCAGAGAGATGGCAATGCATTAAACATGGGTGCTCAATCGTGCGCAACGGGAATAAAATTACCATAAACATGCAACACACTTCATTAAAAAAACCCAGAGCTCCGTGCCGCGAAATTGAATAAAACAAAAGCTGCGCGTATCCGAGAAATCTCTTTGAGTCTCCAACTCCAGGTGGTCATTCGGAAAGTTGGGAGTTTATGGAAGTTTCCAAGACGAAACACGCCTGGAAAAACCTTTAACGCCAGCGATTCATTTTCCACTTAAGAGGGTTACACAGCTCAAAGAACAACTGACATCCTCCAGACCCAGAAGGAAATATTTGCTTTGCTCCTACGTAAAGGAACAACACAATTTTACCAATATCAATTATTTACATTAGTATATCTAACTAGGTACACTAGAAATTCAAATTATAATTATGCTGAGAATAGATTCTTGGATTAAAATAATGAATAAAAACTAAACTAAAAAATATTTCAATTTCATAATCCTCAAATTCAAATGATGAAATTGTTAAAAAACCAAAAATACATACATCGACCACATGTGGAACTTTTTGATAAATGGAATGATGTTGAATTTTACAACAGATTAAAGTCAAATAAAGAAACCCTCCGTTTTTTTACCTTCCGTCATCTTTTGGTAAGAAAGGTATTGTCTTTGGTCAAGAAATTCTGTGGTGTTTTTGATGAATAAGCACGTTTTCGAGTCCCTGGAATAATATTTTACTATTTTTACGATGATGTATGTATGCATGTATGTATTTATGTATGTATATATATATATATGTCTTAGGGCCGGTATTTCCATCTTCGGATAAAGTGCTGGATAACTTATCTGTCGGATAAATGAACAATATCGCATAAAAAAATGACATTCAATATAATTTACCTCTTTTATGCTCTTATTTCGATGCGATATTTTATCATTTATCTGACGGATAGTTAACTTGAACTTTATCCGGAGATGGAAATACCGGCCCTTAAAGGTGTACATAGGAGATTAACATGGGAAATCAGTTTTATGCTGCTCGCCTAATTATTTTAAACAAAAACGCGTCAAATAAAAGTTTTAGGGCATAAAATTCTGCATCTAAATGCATAAACAGAATTATCTTTACCTGCTTTGTAACGACAGAAATTAAATATGAAAATTTCGAATATTACGTTGAAAATATCGACAGCCATGGAATTGAACAAAAAATAAATAAATGCTTAACGTTTTATCAAATTGTCAGAAACGTGTATATATATATATATATATATATATATATATATATATATATATATATATATATATGTGTGTGTGTGTGTGTGTGTGTGTGTGTGTGTGTATGTGTGTGTGTGTGTGTGTGTGTGTGTGTGTGTGCGTGCGTGCGTGCGTGCGTGGGCGTGCGTGCGTGGGCGTGCGTGTGCGTGTGTGCGTGAGTGCGTGCGTGCGTGCGTGCGTGTGCGTGCGTGTGTGTGTGTGTGTGTGTGTGTGCGTGTGTGTGTGTGTGTGTTCAAAAAGTTATAATTTTTTCGTTTTCCTTTACTCTACATCTATTTGAAGAGATGATTAGATTTTGGTTATAATTGGTCAACCGGAAGTACCCTCATTTTAAGATATTAACAGTTTTTCCTTGAAAAAACTGTTAAATATAATTTTTCATATTAAATGTTATTATAAATATTAAAGAATATTCTATACGCTTTGATTACATTTTATATTTCCTATACAACGGATATAGAGTTAAAAAATTATAAAGAAATAAAATTTCATAAAGCAGCTAGCTATGCTATAACCTTGGAAACCGCTACTATATTAAGAAAATGCTGATTGACAGATATCAGTGTCAAATGCAATTGACATGTTTGTGTTATAATTTTACTGGATATATAGAATCTCTTAGGTACATGAAACTTTCTGTATGGAATTTGTACAAAATACATAGAACTGACAGAAGGTAATGTACTTGAAATATGGAATCTTGTGCAAGAAAATTTCTGTATGGAATTGGTACATAATATATGCAATTGACGGAAGTTAATGTGCTGGCCACATCAGTTTGTTTTTTATAACGAAATAGATAATTTATTTAATCTACCAACAAACAAGTAAGTAATTAATATTGAGTAACTTTTCTTTTTAGATTACATGTACCATTGTTATATAAAATATCAGGGGGGCTGTAAATCAGCACAATATCAACATTTCTTAGTTTTTAAATTTTATGCTACTGGCTACGTCGTAATATTTACAGATTTTGTAAATGATTTAAAGAATCTGCATTCCGAATAATTAAACGCGTGTCAGCTACAATAGCATTCCTACGGGCCTATTCTATAACTCAGTGGCTAATTTTAACCACTGGTTAACATTTTTATTCAATAGATATTGATTTCACAATTAAAAATCTGTTTTTTGTTATATGTCAGCATACTTGATTGGTTAGAAAATTTAACCAGTGGTTAAAAATTAACCACTGAGTTACTGAATAGGCCCACTAGACCGCTATTTATAAATATTCTAAAATCAACTAAAGAAACAAATTTATAGAATATAATTTTACTTTTCTCTCTTTTATATTATTAGTAGTGATACGAGTATAGGAATTTGAAAGGTGTTATTAACTTTAAGTAGTTTCCAAATTCACAACCTAGAATTCTATTGTACTGTTAGTGTTAGATATTTGTCTTCTAATTCCTTAAATTGTTACAAAAGCAGCTTTACTTAGGATTCATTTAATTTCATTGGCTTCTTTTGTTGATAGTTTGTAGATCAACAGCGTGAGAAACAATAGCAACAATTACATGTAGACCACGTAGTCGGTTCGAATGTCGCGGAACCGGAAATAAAATCAACGTAAACATCTGTAAATGGGTTGCACGTCGTTATTTTGTTTTTTTATCCGCGTTTTCGATAGCAACAACATGGCGATATCAAATAATAGAATATCGAATGTTTGCGCTCGCGTATCAGATATTGAGAGCGCAACACTTGACACCCGTATGTAAACACGTCGGCTTTTATTGATTTCGAGAGATAGTTGATGTGGTGCTTTACGCAGACTTTAGTGGGACTTACACAATACTTGTCACATTAACTCTGCATGACAACGTACATAGAGACATCACCACACAATTTAAATAAAAATAGATACACATACAAAATACGTAGCATTGGGTTTTGAGTGACATACATCGATTTCTCGAACTTCATACTGAGCAATACCGAAATTAAGGGAAATGATTGTTTTTATACGGACAATATTGCAGAAGTCTCTAATAATAATGCCAGATATAATCAAAAAGCCAAATTCGTAGCTAAGGTGTTGGTTTGATGCGCTATTTCCACATGGGGTGTATCCAGGACTTATGTGGGCCGAGTGAGGTGAAGAACTGAATAGTCAAAGGTATATCTCATAAAATAGGTTAATTTTATTGAAGAACACGCTAGGGATGATTTTATATTCTGACTAGATCTTGCGTCCTGTCCAAGGATGTTCTAATGAAACACTGGATAGCTGACATACGTTTAACATGTGAGGCAAGTGGTGGGGGTACGGCGCCATTTGCAGAAAAGGCAAAACGTTAAACGTTCGTTGGTTTATTATTGCATTATATGGTAGTTTTCTTGAATAAAGTGGTGTTTGTGTTGTGTCCTTAGTGAATAAATACTTTAAGTGAGATATTTCCATAATAACAGGCAATATGCCGTCTTCTTGTAGTGCTTTTGGGTACACAAATAGACATAGCAAAGATAACCCTCGACAATTTCTCAAGTAAGTATTATTGTTCATATATATGTATACATATTTATTCATACTATTGTTTTAAATATTTTACAGATTTCATTTAAATAATAGTGGTATATTACGATTATGGATGTCATAAAATGAAAAGATTTCACACCTTCAAAAGCATCAAAAATTTGCAGTGATCATTTTCTTGAAACTGATTATTTGAAAAGGCCTCGAACATATATAAGAAGATTAAAACCAGACTCAGCACCTTTTGTATTTCCAAATTTTCCACCACATATGCAAAAGGCATCTTTTTAATATGCAAATATTATTTTGAAATTCATAGTCTTATTTTATTGTGAATTTGCTATATATGTAATAAATATATATTATATTATTAAAATAATAACTATATTTTTTTTAAATATATGCAATAAATATAAAAAATCTGTTAATTCATCTATTAATAATTTTTTCTGTACTATGTAATTTTAAATTTGGCGCGTATTTTGCTTTTTCTGCAAATGACTGCCTTCCAGTTGCTTGCCTCACAGATGACTACGTGCACAACATACAAGTTAGCAATCCAATGTATATACATATTATCCTTTGTCCTGTCACTATGCAGGAAAAACTCAAATTTGACTAACAGGCCCATACGTATCATCTATTACGCGAAACAACAATCCCCTAACCTTCCCTAGGTTCGTACCATAGAAGATTTTTGGGCTCTTTTATCCAAAACCTAATACTAAATGCAAATATTTCAAATTTTAAATGGCACAAAATTAATTCCTTTTGTGCACTCTCCACGCCAGCAATGAGTGCCCGTGAGGTGACGCCAGATAAGAACCCGCACGGTGCAAATATTTCATCATCATTACCGATATCTGTGTACAAAGCAGATTGGCACACCCAGCAATGGGTAATAAGCCGTGATGATATGTATATTTTATTTTAATAAATTCATGAAAAATTATCAATAAGACAAGTAGAAATTTAGTAATCGATGAAGAAATTAACAGGATCTGCAAAATAGTGTTATCGGGGCGTGATACAATATCTGCCATGTTCTCGGCTTACAATATCGTCCTCTTCGAATCTCATTTTCATTCTATCTGAAATCACATCGCTGGCCCGTATGGCCGTATAATGAAACCCTTTTGTAGGCGGCTTATAGCCTGTATCCAACAGCGTTTCTAATTAAATTATCGAGGTTTTACAGCAGTCGGCCGCAGTCTGTAAACAGAGTGTTGCGGGAAACCGGAGCGTCGCCTTGTCAGGATCAAGTTATGCTACGACTACAAGAACCGAGTTACACGCAATATAGGCAATGTATGGCAATGGCAATACTATATATGAGAGAACAAGGATTCTCCCCTGTACTTCATTAGAAATAAACCAACAATATAGTAATTTTACCGCATATACGAGCCTAATGAAAATGATTTTCGTATCCTTAATCCAAAAGCCTTAGTCCTGTATTTATGTTAGGGTTGGCACTGTTTCATACAAATACAGTAAGAAGCGGCTGAAAAGTCTTCAGTTGTCCAACTTCATAAAAATCATTTTTCTATTTTGGTTCTTTAATAAGTACTTTATGAAACCCATTTGGATGTCATAAAGTACTTCTTTATGGCAGAAAGATCGTTTTCAAAATAGAAATTAGTAAAAAAAAATTAAGGGATATACAGGGCAACAACGATTATCATTATCAGGCATCTATTATTTTAATAGAATACGAAATTGCCAGAACAATAGATGTATCTAACATATAGCCTTTTCAGCTTCGGATTTCAGTGCGCACTAACGTGCACTGAGTTCTCGTTTTGTTTTCATTACTTATATATTTACACTTTCTTCGTGGTAGCATTTTCGACTTGTCGTGAAATTGCACTCAGTTCGCAGTGACCGCGCACTTTTGTGCACCGACTACAGGAGCTAGTGCACGAATATCAGTGCAAATAATATAGCTTCAAAAAATAAAATCATATTGACAATTGCCAGGAATTACTAGAAAGTTATTCAATGTCAGATAGTGATGAAGAGTTATTAAATCAAATAATAAAACTTTATGTTGTACATAAATATACAAATAAAAAAGTAAGAATGTAAACTCATGTGAGTTTTTAAAATAAAATTATTTTCGTTTTCAGTTCAAAGATACTTTTCAGGTACAAAGGAGTACTTCTTTGAAATTCATAGATAATTTTGAAAAAGGCGCCAAAACTAACAGGCTCTCAGACTTGCACTCATTTATGGTCTCGTTTTGAACTTAAACTTGCATTAGAATAGTTAGGGTCGAAACTGATTCCATGCATTTACGTCACACAGTGCACTGAGTACGCACTGACACCGCGTAAGCCGAAAACGCTAATATCAACTTTTTGCAAAAAAAAAGAAATCAGTAAAAGATGTTGACATAAACGTACAATATTGTCTTGGTTTCATGTTTATTTTTTGATTAAATTTTATTTAAAAAAGTATTTTTTAAAGTGTCCTATTTTGGGATCAGTAAAACTATTTTCTTATCTACATAGGGGCCCGGATTGACTCGGGAACACAGGCCCATGACTGCATTGTTACGCCACTGGAAGAAAGTCAAATGGACAGGCAGATCAGATACCACTAAAATCAGTCTGAAGATCAGGATACAAATAAGATCTGTCCGAGAAAATCAATCAAAAACACTGAAATAACTCTTATCATCGTGGGAACAACAAAAGTCAATTTAAGTAAATTCCTTCTTACCCAACACCAGAACAAACTTGACACAAAACTTCCTCTAAAATATTAACCACAGTTCCATCAATAACATTAGTGCGTATCGATGTCCTTGTCTTTCCTGTTTGTTCACTCCAAATGGAGAGAGATAGGCAGCAAAGCACGAATAATCGAAATTGAAACAAACGCAATTTCGTGACGTCGGTGTTTGCACACACCGATCCATCAACAAATGACAGTGAGGAGAGAAAAGAGAGATAGACAGGGAGCGGACCTCTTTGTTCAACGATGAACAGCGAAAATGGAATACTACATAGTATCAGCACAGTATACACAACATATGCCGGAACTTTTGATACCAAAATGAGTGACCTTGAATGAAGCCGCCATGTTTCTGTTGCGCGTAGTGGCGCCAATTCAAATGGTATCTACCGCTACGTATAATATCGTATTATACTACAACCAATTATACAATACAAATAAAAATATTTTACACGGTAATAATAGTATACAACATGACGTTTTTTACAAGTTATACACAAATTTTGTCTCCGGTTTTATTATCGTTCAAGACTATTATATTTCCGCCTTCTGTCAGAATCACTGAAAACATTGCCTTAGGCGGCGATATCAACAGGAAGACACAGATGCATATTTTGAGACTTATTTTAGGTACAAAATATACTGAAATTTAACTTAATTGTTATAAATTTAAAATATATGACCGTTGAATATATTTTATGTACAAATAAATAGTTGTATTGAATATTTTAATTGTGATAAAACTCTATGCTCATGTTCCAAATTAAAGGGACGCCATGTTCTCGTTGTGCTGATTGACGCATGCGCACTGTGTATAATACTTTTTATACTGTGGTATCAGTATGAAAAGTAAAAATAAATATTCAGCATAGGTATATCGTCTGTATGAATCTGTACCGTCATCATCAGAGCCAAGCTTATCATAACTCAAATGATTAGCAAAAAGCCCTGTTTTATAAAATTAGTAGTAATTCAAACTCAGAAATATAGGATGTACAAGATAACGTGCTCAACATGGGGTCATGCGGATTTCGGAAATTAGAATAGATAGTAAGTCAATTAACTCAGAAAAAAGTTGTGCCATTAGGAAGCCATTTCAGCGTTGTATTATCTATAAATAATGCATAGGACCCAAAATAAGATATAAAAACTTTTCAACGATGTTTAAATTATACATGGACAAATTGCCCATGGTCATTTGTTTCATACAACAAAAATTCAACAATTATTAAATTTACATGGTAATTCGAAATCCAACAACCATAAAAATTAAGCATCGAAAGAGTATAAAGAAGGACAAACCAAAGTCAAGTATTATTTCATATTTGAATTATTTAAAAAAATGCAAATTTACATTTCTGCAAGATGCACGATGTTTGTCGATAGAGTTTCCAAGACAGGTTTTATTTACAAATTACTGATCGGTAAGTGTCTGATTACTTACCGACCGAAGCGAGGCGGTATATAAATAAATATAACGAACAAAGCTTACTTTAAAAATGACAACGAAAATTCCTACCTTCCGTCACCTTTAGGTAAGGAAGGTATTGTCTTTGGTCAAAAAATTTGGTGGTGAGTTTTTAATCAATAAGCACGTTTTACGGTCCCTAGCTAACGATTTTACTATATTTACGATGATGTCTGTATATATATATATATATATATATATATATATATATATATATATATATATATATATATATATATATATATATATATGTGTGTGTGTGTGTGTATGTATGTGTGTGTGTGTGTGTATGTGTGTGTATGTGTGTGTGTGTGTGTGTGTGTGTGTGTGTGTGTGTGTGTGTGTGTGTGTGTGTGTGTGTGTGTGTGTGACAAAAGTTTGTTCTGCGATAACTCTAATACTACAATTCCAAAAATTATTCTTTCGTATTTCTCTTCGTTACATCCATATGAAGAGCTGATTAGATTTTGGTTATAAATGGTCAACCGGAAGTACCCACATTTGAAGATTTTAACAGTTTTTCTTGAAAAAACAATGATAAATAACATTTTTTCACATTTAATGTTATAAATATTAAAGAATATTTTATTCTCTATACGTTTGTCCGCATTTTATACTTCATTGTAAATGGTTATAGAGTTAAAATTATAAAGTAACTAAATTTCATAAATTAGCCAGCTATGCTATAACTATGAAAACAGCTACTATATTAAGAAAATTCTGATTGAAAGATGTCAGTGTCAAGTGTAATTGATAGAGTATGTCTGTGTTATATTTTTACTGGAAATATAGGCATTTTATGTATGGAATTTGTTTAAAACACATTCAACGGCCGTCAGGTAATGTACAAAAAATAAAATCTTTTGCAAGATGTGCGGCCACATCAGATTTTTTAATATGTGAAAATAATATTCGAATATTATTTTAATTTTATTTGTCGATCGTGGAAGAAACATAATAAGCATTGCGGCCAGTAAGTATTCTTCTACCGGTATCGGATGTATTGAAGATTTCGATCTTCGTCTCGATCTCCAAAATTATCCTCAACCGGTAGGAAACATCTACTGCCTTTAATACTTATATAACTATTTTTCTACATCTAATGATCCATGTATTTTACTCAGCTAAACTATTGATAATACCAGAAAAAAATTAAAACAATAATGTTTGATTTGAACAACTTTCTTAAAACTTTGATAAATCCCTATCATACATTTTTATAGTTTTGATATTAATGACACGTAATCTAATTTGTAACTATGGTGGAGGACCCCATTTCCATTGCAGAATCGTTTCACGGCAATTTGGTCATTGTACTCGTATGCGAAAAATATTATACTGCCTGTTGGCCTACGTTGTTGCTGTACTTGCGTGAGATCAAATGGGGGTTAAGGTCGTTATGTTTTATACTCTATATTGCTAACATTTACTTTCTACCCATATACGATTCAAATCCCTTAATGTGAGGGTAATATATCAGACTGTTTGCTAATCAGTTCCCACGTGGTAATTGTGGTGGAACAATACTTCTCACCCCGTTATGAACGGGTCAAGCCCGAACAATGGGGATGAAAGATGATGCAGGGATACGAATGGGGGTTTACCGGCAAGAAAATGAAACGCCGGAATAAAGTGTGCCAGATTAAGGGATAAAGGAAAAATAGGAGGGACTAGCCACAGCAGAAAGAATATTTTTATAGGGTGTTTTATGGTGATTTTCTCCACTTCGATTATTTGAAAACACGGGAGAAATGTGGAGGTGACACAAACAAGATTTTCTTTTGAAATGTCTACATATTTGAATAGTGATGCACGTGAGGCGAGACGAGACGAGAAATATAAAATATCGATTTCGTCTCTTTTTCTGCTCTGTAATCTCAATTTCGCTTAGTGATGCACGCGAGGCCAGACGAGACGAGAATTATAAAATATCGATCTCGTCTCGTTTTCGGACCTGTAATCTCGATCTCGCTCTCGTACATTTTTTGGGTCTCGTCTCGTTCTCACATGAGAGTCTCGCGAGAGTCTCGCTATAAAAATAAGCGCTTGCGCACTATGTATTTACGTAATAATTTATAACCATACTAATGAGACGGGACACTAAATTCTGGTCATGAAATTATTTCAATACGAATATAATGTTTATTCATTTACAGTCACCAGAAAATGTGATAAGTTAGTAAATAATTTAATTTATCTCTAAAATATCCAATTTTCACCAAATTGTGATATGTAAACTATTTCAATACAAACATCTGTTAATACATTCTATTATCAGTATACGAATTAAAGATTAAAAAATTCCTTTTTGTAACTAAAAGTACCTTATCATTAAATATATGCCACTATTTAAGTAAGATTTAGTCATAAAAAAAACCGCTACACTGGTAACCCGCCGGAAACCAATCACTCTGCTTCTCTCTGTGTTGGCTCCCATTGACACTTAGGGGCTGTCCTTAAATTACGTAACGCAAAATTAGGAAATTTTTGATACCTCCTCCCCCCTTTGTAACGCACCCGTAACGCAAACATGACCCCCCCCCCATATATTACGTAACGCAGTATTTGCCCCCCCCCCCATTTTTTTTCCTGGATATATGGCCTCCTTAATATCCAGTTAAAATTTGAAACAGAAACTTGAATTAATGTACATAAAGATGAAAAATAACAGAACAGAACAGAAACTATTTAAATTAATGTACATAAAGATGAAAAATAATGTACTACTCTTACCCTACGGCTTGTCACCCCAATTTCTTTACTGGATATAAAAGTACATGGCCTCCTTAATATTCAGTTAAAATTTGAAACAGAAACTATTTAAATTAATGTATATAAAGATGAAAAATAACAGAACAGAACAGAAACTATTTAAATTAATGTACATAAAAATTAAAATAATGTACTACTCTTGCCCTACGGCTTGTCACCCCAAATTTTTTACTGTATATAAAAGTATATGGCGTCCTTAATGTTCCGTTAAAATTTGAAACAGAAACTATTTAAATTAATGTACATAAAGATGAAAAAATAACAGCACAGAAATTAAAAGCATATGCATTTCCATATGCTTTTAACAAACTACTGAAAAGTTTTTTCTTATCAACACTACTTGAATTCATGTTTTAATATGAATTGCATTGCACGAATGAAAGACAACTGGCCCGAATTTGAACTGTGCTCGACATATTATGTTGACTGTTATTGAAAACAAACGACTGCCTATGCATATACGATTTAGCACCGCGAAATTTGAATCTTTCAAAACTATTAAAGCAAGTTTAGCAATATTTTTTATATTTTATCGTTACGTAACGCACACATTAACCCTCCCCTACCCCCTCGTAACGCTGCGTAATGCTACTCATAAACCCCCCCCCCCTTGAAGCGTTACGTAATTTAAGGACAGCCCCTTAATAGCCGGTTTAGAATTAAATTTCACACGTTTCATCAAACAATACGTATAGGTTCTATGAAAATGTCAAACACAGAAGAGAAATTAGTTCTTCTGGTTTCAAAATATAAAGATCTGTACGATATAGGATGTGTCGAGTATTCTAATCAGACATTGAAAGACAACTGCTGGTTAGAAGTAGCAGAAGAAATGAATATAACCGGTATGATATGCTATGTATATTAAGTTTATTAATTGTAAATATCACAATGTACATTACAAAATGCTGAATTTTAAGCAATTCATTAAATATTTGATCCAATAGATATGGATATGACAACTGAATATGTACTACCACTTAAAACAAAAAAACTAAATATATTATTATAAATAAAAATGAAGTCAATTAAAAAGGAAATTACCTATTTAGTTATACAATGTAGAAGAATTTTTCAAAAAATTTAGTTCTGAAAATTCCTTACATATCAAACGATTTCTATTGTACAAAATAGTATTGCAGACTCAACAAAAAAGGAGATTAACTACTTGGTTACAGAATGTAGTAGAATATATCAAAAAATTTAAACATTTTTTCGGTCTCTCTGTACCATGGAATCTTGCCACTGCACTGAACCTACGGATGAAACAAAATAATTTGTAAATTTGTCTCGTATTGATAGTGCCTGCGTTGTTGCATTACCTCCGAGCTGTCCATCTTTTGAAGCAAACGCGGAGGTTTCTCATTGAAAACTGCTCGCAAGTGCGCGTTGGTTCTAAAAATGACTCTTCGCCGCTCTTCGCTTCGCCGCGCTGCGCCTCGCTCAAGTGCGCGACGGCCTTGATACTTGTTTTTTAATGTACTATTATGATCAGTATTTTAAATTAAGATTTTTAATAAATAAATGTATAATTTTCTGAAATATTTAGTTGTTTCTTACAAATATGTAATTATTTTGAATTGAACTGGTCTACTTATTCAGGGTGGCAACTAATAAATCCATTGTCTCCATCAATTAATACCAATATAGAAAACGTAGTCCACACGCTCGCTTTTGTTAGCTAGTCACGTGACACATGGCATCTCTTGTTTGAACAAATGACAACGCAAAGAGCATCGTTCAATGCGATGCGAATCAAACGGATCCATGTTAATTCGTTTAGCATTGCGTGTTAATACACTTTGACATGGAACATGCACAAATGTTTGTGTGGTGTCTCGTTGGCTTTGATGAATTAAAAACATTAGGCGATTTACAGATGTCATGCTCTATAGGCCACCGACTCATTATGGAAATTTTCATTGTATTTGGATGCTGATGCTGGTAAATGCTAACCTGATGTCATTTGTACATCCATAATTCCAAGCGGCAGATTATGATATTATGGGGAATTTATTTCTATCTACAAATTTGCAGTGTGCTATTTATTTTTCCAAATGCTTCATAATATTGTTTTAAACCCATTGAAAATTATGTATCTCGGTTAGAAGTTTGTAATCTGTAAAAATGTTCCACCCATATCAATTTTGCACCAAAATGCGATTAGCTGTGTAATCAGTTAATAAAATGCTATATTTTTATATACCAGAATAACCAAAATCAAAATTAGGTGGTCAGAAATTACGAAGATCGAAATTCCCTGATATTTCTATGATTATCAGTGCCAGAATATTGACAGTATTTGTTTTTCCGTTAAGCCTTAGATCAAATGCATCGACGAAAGTAAATCGTGTCGCATAATTTATGATAATAAAGAAAAGTTTCTTTGTTTTTATAGCTTCTCATTTTCATAAAAATATTGTATTGAGCCGGTTTCACATTTTTTTAAAAGTAGTTTAAATGTATGTTTATGCAATATTTTATAAAAAGTTGTTATTTTCGTAAATAATTAAATAATAAGATTGGCGCCAAAAACTGTCAAGAATAACAAACTTCCACTCCTGTGACATCAAAGTTCATACGACACGTCATTCTTAGCCAATAAGAAAACAGTTTGTCCATCGTTATTTATATAATTAAAAGAAGGGCGATAGTTCGTCACATGTTAAGCTGCATGTATTTTGACCTCACATCTGTTTTAGATCACGCGTGATTTTATTAAAAATATTACACAAATTTCAATAATAATGGATATTTCGTGATATATTCAAATTTGAGGCTATTTATAGCTATTAACATACCTACACTCTATCTGTTTTAACTATAGAGTGGTGGGAAGATAGGTGCAGTTTGATCTTGTTGTTTGATTGGATAATATCGGCATATTATCCAATCAAAATACAAGATCAAACTGCAACTATCTTCCCACCACTCTATAGTAAAAACGGATAGAGTATAGGAATGTTATGAGTATCATAACTGCCGCAGATGTCGATTTGAAATCCGAACTCGTAGAGCGAGAAAATGAAGACATTATTATTATTATTATTATTATTATTATTATTATTATTATTATTATTATTATTAAATATTCTTTTATTAATGTTGATTTCAGAATGCTACGATAAACGGAACAATTATTTTGACATGTCAATATGACAAATCTCCAAGTTAAGTGCTTTATTTATCATGTTCATTATTTTAGATTAAAATAAATCGTGTTAAGAAAGATGCACTAACGTTATCTGTATGTATTAATAGACAGCATTATACTTTCCTTTTATTATATTTTCATTTTGTAGACTGTTGTTGATAATATTACCGTACAGATACAGTTATTACTTAGTTACCAATCTACTTTTGTACATGTAACCAAAGGCTTAATCTCCTGAAACCGATAAAAGAATATACACATAATCCGAGACTCCCCGAGCCGCACATCGTGGAAAGCCGGCTTATGGGCGCCGCGCGCACCGAGCCGCACTGTGATAATTTTTTTTGTTGCTGTACGTTCATCCATCCAACGTATCGCCTGCTCAGATATGCTGATCTCAAAGCTGACACTCTGATCACACTGCGGTACTGCCGACAGTATTGTTAAAGAACACTATTTAAAAAAATTCAGTACTTAGAAGGTATATAGAAATTATTGCAGCAGCCTAAGATCTTAAATGAATTAAATTTAAACATTAAAAGAAAAATTACTATTACTTTAAAACAGAAATACATAGCATATACGTACGTTCATATGAAGTTTACCTCATCTTTTTGATGTGTCGAGTCTCAAAATACATACATACATACATACATACATACATACATACATACATACATACATACATACATACATACATATCATAACAACATAAAATCACAAATTTTCCACTTAGGGCCACTTTTACAATCATTAGATAAACCTCGTATAACGCTATACCAGGTATAAAATTGGAAATTGTATTTTACAAACCTCGGATAAACCTCAGATAGAATAAGCACCACTATTTCTTATCCCATAGAAATCGGTCGTATATAAACCTCTGATAACTTTATCCCTGGTTCTTATGGAAACCACGTAAACACAAACGATGTGTTGTTATTCATACGTTTGACAGATATCAATCAAGTTTTTCGTCATCACTGTCAGAATCAAAAATAACATTTATATGATCTAACATTGTGAGAAATGCAAATTAGAAGGCAGAAATAATATTGAAGAAAAAAAGAAAAACAAGAAGATAATTTTATTGTGTCAATACCAACCTAAAGTGATTTAACGTAATTCCTGGTGTAATCTGATAAATAAAAATGCATTGTAAAAGACAGTTTTGTTTATTGAAAGTATAATTGCTAGGATAAAGTTGTACCTCGACTAGCTATACCATAGTTTATCCATCACTTGTAAATGTGGGCCTTAGTGGGTTAGCACAAACCCGAAAGAATAATAATAATAATAACAACCACAAAAATAATCACTCTCTCGTTCAACAACATTCTAACTAACCTGACATCATACAACAAATATTCCTCACTCTTAACATATTAAAGTGACCGATTTTCGGTAGCGAAATACCGCAACAAGACCACAATAATAGTTACGAAACAATCATCATTCGCCACACATTTCTGTCTTATCACACTTCTTTCGTCTCAAAATAGCGACTATTTATTTAAATACGTGTACTTTACTACATAAATATATAATTATGACTAGGTATATAAATACGAGCAAGTATACGAGATATTTTCCAGTTTTAAATGAACTAGTATATATTTACATTTTCACAATATCAAAAGCAAATATTGTAGTAATTAGAAAATATTAATTAAATAGAGCAAACATTACACATACATTGAGTTGCATGTTTTATTTATCATCAATTAACATTACTGGTCTTGATATTAATTTAGCAATATATTTCATATTATTTCAATCTGAAACTGTATTTCTAATTAATAATAATTAAAATACAGAATTTAATTTATAATGTTACCATATAGGTCTATTTCAATTTTATAAATAAACTAATGAAGGCAAATGATTAACATCTTCATTGAAATGAGTTAACTATATTGTATGGTATGACTAGCGAATGAAAGTTGACGTTTAAATTATTTTATAGATGTGGTTTCTTTTGAAACCCTAGAGAAGAATAGAATGCTACGAAATATTCAGGTATGAAATTATTGCATGAACCCATTTAAATACTAGACTAGGAAAGCACAGAAATACATTACTATGTCTGGCTGAAAATAGATGGCCGACTAGGGTAACTGAATGTCAAAACAAGGGTGCGTTTAAAATATTTTAAACATTTTTCGTTTATGTTGATTATAACAAAATATTTTGATCTTTAAACTATTTAGTTTGGCAATTCTATGAAATAGGATTATTTTTAATTTCCTCTAAAAAGTAATTCCGACTCGACGGTTGCTTACACCTGAGACGAACGAACTAGAATTTGCGGTATTAAATTTTTTAAATACATCCCTGAATCCTGTTGCTAAGGTCATTTTAAATGCCTCCTGATATTGAGTACAATTCTAATCCTCAGGGTCAGTTTGATGTGCTAGACGCAGAATTTAATTCTCTAAAACTTTTATTTATTTCTAAAATCAAGATGAAACCGTTTTATTAAAGAAAAACTGTTAACAACTTCAGGTAATATATCACTTCCGGTTAGCCTGTTTAAACCAAAATCTACTATGTTATTCCAATTGACATAAAAGTCTTATATACCAAATTTGAAAAGTTTTGGATTATATTTTAAAATAGTTTTTCATTAAAATCTATTATAGACTTCAAATAAACTACCATTTCTGGAAATTATGTAATGACCAACGGCTTACCGTTTTTGAGTTATGCGAAATTCGTAAGCACGTACGTACTTACGTACAGACGTCACGACGAAATTAGTCAAAATGGATTCAGGGATGGTCAAAATGGATATTTCCGTTGAAATCTGAAAACCGAAATTTTTCGCGATTACAATACTTCCTTTACTTTGTACAATACAAGGAAGTAAAAAACTCAATTCTAGAATTTGAATCCAGCTGTATTTAAAGTTACAAAATCGAGGCCCAGAAAACTTTTAGTCACTCGTACTTTACGAACGAATAATATTTAAACAATTTTTTTTCTCTAATACCCAATTATACATATTTTTACTGTCTTATGTAAGATAGATAAATTTTGATTATGGTATATTATCCTATTCGGATTTGGAAATGATAATTTTTCCACAGTAGGTGATTAGCAGACGTTTCTGAAAAACACAAACAGGGAATATTTTTTGCAATAAACACCAACAGCCGTATGCATAAGTGCAAGCTTAAAATGGTTTTAGCAGCATTTTACGTCGTGGCCAGTAACATCAGATAAAATGCTATTAGCTGGATGGTATGCCTAGTTGTACTTTTACTGGTCACTACTAAATAGCTAACTTGCAATATATTTAACCTGGCAACATTGTAATATTTGGTTGTTTATTAAGCTGACAGCTGTCAGTTCTATATGTTCTGTGGTATATAGAGTTAAACACAATATAAAATGGGAGAGGGCTTGATGAATATAAGAGAGGAGATGGAAGAAATAGAAGCAATACAAGAAATTATTGGAATAAATGACGAATTGTACCCTCGTCATAAGGTTTACTTAAATCTGTCTATTGGATGAAGTTAATTTGCGTTTGTCTTCTATAGCGTTAATTAATGGTTTTACCGCATTTAATAATGTGTATTTTTCAAACACATCCCAATTTGATGTCCGAGGACGTTTGTTTTTAACATTTATCTAAAAAATCTGATGTGGCCAGCACATTACCTTCCGTCATTTCAAGCACCGGACAGCTAAATGAATGTGCCAAAACACTATCATAGTTCCAGGAAGCAAACTGTAGAGGTGCGACAGTGTTTAAATTTTAAGAAAATGGATTAAGTCACCTTTGTGTTCGAAAATTGTTGCAATATTTTGAATTGTAAAGTCACATAAGTCATCACACATGTCACTGAACGTACGCTTTAACATCTTTAATTATTTGGTAATTCAATTTGTAACAGTTTGTGGTTTTAGTTATAGTGCCAGTAGTGAGTTATTTCGTGATTTCTCCAGTTTTAAAGTGTATTAACTGTGTTTATTTTTTGACATAATATAGAATTGAAATTCAATAAGCTGATGAACATTCGTTGTGCTGTTTCATATAAAGTACAGTGCAAAAAGCAGATAGACGTTTATTTTTATATTTAATGATGAAATGTCGCCCATTTCCAATACCCTTTTATCTTACATATAAATAAATATTAAAATAGAAGTGTATGTTTACGTGACAAGTAATTTTAAATTTATTTAGAAATAAATTTATAGTTATTGTTTTGTAATTATTTAAAATATATGTATGTACCTATATACAATTTTCTTGTCTTTTATTTTTAAATTCAAAATTTCAATATATCTATATATGACATGTCTCATATATCACAAACTACTAAGCCGACCAAACCATCACAGTGTGCGTTAGTTCATGGAAGCAATCTGTAGATGTCACTATTTTGTATTTCGAAAAATACATTGAGTGTCTTATCTGTAGTTGAGGTGATCCGTGCGTCAGTTGTATGTATTTTGTATAAATGTCATACAGAAAGTTCCTTGCAAAAGATTATATTTCTTGTACATTACCTTAAGGCAGTTGTATGTATTTTATACAAATTCCATACAGAAAATTTCTAACAAAAGATCCTATATTTCCAGTAAAATTATAACATAAACATACTGTCAACTGCACTCGACACTGACACCTTTCAATCAGAATTTTCTTAATTTAGCAGCTGTTTCCAGAGTTATAGCAAAGCTGACTAATATATATGATATTTAATTTCTTTATAATTTTTTAACTCTATGTCCATTTAATATGAAGTATAAAATGCATTCAAATCGTTTAGAGAATAAATAATTCTTTAATATTTATAATAACATTAAATGTGAAAAAGTGATATTTAACATCGTTTTTTCAAGAAAAACTGTTAAAATCTTCAAATGAGGTTACTTCCGGTTGACCAATTATAACCAAAATCTAATCAGCTCTTCACATGGATGTAACGAAGAGGAATACGAAAGAATTATAATTTTTGGAATTGTAGTATTAGAGTTATCGCATTAGAAAATTTTGTCACACACAGACACACACACATACATACACACACACACACATACAGACATCATCGTAAAAATAGTAAAATCGTATTCTAGGGACCCTAAAACTGCTTATTCATCAAAAACTCACCACCGAATTTTTTGACCAAAGACAATACCTTCCTTACCTAAAGGTGACGGAAGGTAAAAACAGTAAAAATATTAGCATATTTTCAGTTATAAGTAGTATGCATAAAAAACATTACCTCCATTTTGCTACTCTACTACTACTCAAACCGTTGTTTAGAGGCTGACTTTAAAAGTGTCTTAAACATGCGTCAGTTGGTTACTAATACTTAGTTGCCAACTAACAATTTAAATCCTACTAAATTTCACTATACATAAGGTTTTGCTTAGTGACATTTTAAATTGTTTTTAAAATGATCTTAGTGACCACTAACAAATTTATGCATACGGCTGCAAATTTTTAACGTAGCTCTTCGATCCATTCTACAATGGAATAAACTTTGGCAATTCTATAATTCCTATTCTTCCACAGGTTAGCATGTCATCGCTCATACTTTCAAGTACGATGTCCCCGGTTCTGCACGAAGCTAAATTGATTAGCGTTTGTAATTGCCCGGCTGGCTCTGCTGTTTATCTAGATAAGTGGCACTTCATTGTTCGTCTGTCACGGGACACCTGCGTAACTTTTATACGCGACAAGCCGAATTTGCTTGCCAACATGCAAGCCCACGACATGATAGATAGGGCCAGAGGATATTTATTTATCGCCGAGAAGTAGAAAGCGTTTGTAATTTGAAAGTGACAACGTGCTTCCACCAAAAAGTAAAAAATAATAATTCTGAAGAGGTAGTTTGAAATAGTCTGAATGATGGTATTTAAAGTGATTCTATCATGACAGTCTCATACAAAAATTTTGCCAAAAAAAATAAAAGTTTAGGGTTATTAAGAAAATTAAATTGTTGTTTCAAATGTCTTATAAAAATACATTAAAAACAAAACAATAAGTATATTTAAGAATATATAAATGTTTTAATAAATGCAAAAATTCCCACGAAAATCATATATTTTCCATCTGTGATAAGGCCATGGTAAGAGCAATAACATATAAATAACTTTTTTCTATTTCGGTGTTCTTATGTTTCTATAAAAGCACTGTTTATCACTGAAAACACGACGTTTAGAAAATCTATAAGCGTACTGTTTTTGGCGCCTTTCGTATTCTAGAGGTGGTAGTCATGACAGATAAATTTCATATAACCTCAAAATGGTAAGTTGTTTATGTTTAAATATTACTTCTAATTATTGACTTTATCTTATCTCCAGGTGATAGGACCATAGAAAGAAGAGAAATTTATAACTATAGCTGTATTAGTTCAGAAAGAAGAAACTGTAAAGTTAAAATCTTGCAACTTAAAAATTATGAAACGAAACAATGCGTTCAGATTTGCTTTGTCAAAATAATTTAAACGGTAAGTTTTATTTATTACAATTTAATTTTATGCTAATATTGCAATTTTCAGCTGATTGTATTGTTATATCAGGCGGGTTTTGAAATGTATGGTGCACGTTACTTGAAATGTTGACACTGTCAACTCAATTTGGGGCTACTTACAAGTAAATATGAAAATTTTACGATCCATGATTTCCAGTTCCACGTCGAGGCGAACTGTCGAATATTAAATTTTTAAATATGATTTAGACATAAGTGTCATACAAATGCAACATATGTTTTGTATTGAAGAATGTAAGAATAGTTGTTGCTATTATGTCTGCAACTGAGCAGTCAAAATGATGGAATTTAAAACTGTAGATCAATAAATTGTTCATTAATGTATTTCATTATTTAAAGAGTTTTATTTATGATAATAACTAACACGAACCAGCGATCCTGATTCGTTATTTGATAAATTTACCTTTATTACAAGATATGTCAAATCAGGTGGTTCATTAATAAATCGGTGGAGTACATTGTAAGTATTGGTTTTCGTCTTCCATAATTATACAATGCTTGATACAGTGTTTTAATGTAAACAATCAGTTAGAATCACACAATACCCAAAAAGTCAAAATGTGAAATTTCAAATGTTAGCGGGAAGCGCTACCAACATAGCTGACAAAAAAAAACCAAGACATATTTTTGACAAGTTCTTTTTAAAAAATTTAATTGTAAACTTACCTCAATAGAAAAAATAGTATAAAAAACATGTATCATAAGGCCTGTTAACGCACTCGTCCTTTGTAAAACTCGCCTAGCGGCTCGTTTTCCAAACTTGGACTCGCACGTTAACAGATTGCCTTATGATACTTGTGTTTTAATGTACTATTAATAAACTTTTCTAAATTATAGTTTCATTAATCATATTTTAACTCTGTTTACCTTTTTAAGTTATAAATTTCAAAATTCAATTTAGAAATTCTTATCATATTATGATAGTCGCGCCTGGGTTCACCCATGTCATACTAAACAGTGGTAATAGATATCCAACGGTGTCTCTGTCTCTATAGTCACGACATTTATTTGTTGATCATTAAGTCTAGAAATTGTTATGCATACGTGCGTGACTTTGAATGCCCTATCATATGCACCCTGTACCCCTAAGATAATCCTGTCCTGAAGATAGCGCTTTGTTATAGATAGTCAGTATTAGTTTGTCACGTCGAGAAGACGTCTGTACTCAGCTAGTAAACATGTAAGAGTTTTAAGTTTTGGCTCACGTTCTTCGTAACACGAGTATTTTAGCCTAAGGATGCAACGGCATCTTTAGGATTTAGTTATTTTAGTTTTAATTAGTAAAGAATAAGTTAATTAAGTTCTAATATTTACAGGTAAAATGTAATGAAACTACCAAAACTTTCTTTTTTCCACAATTAAGCTCTCTGCATTAATATAAAGGATTGATTTGATTTTGGATAAAAGTGGCACTTTACTTGAAGCCTATGACAGTTTTTAATCAAACACTATATTAAAATATTATCCACAACTTTACTGTATTTGAAACTCCGAACCGATTTTCGGGAAAAATATATTACCTATGATATAATCCAAAACTTTTAAAATTTGGTATTTAAGACTTTTATATTAATGAGAACGACATACTAGATTTTTGCTAAAATTGGTAGTTTGCTTGAAGCTCCGAACAGATATCCTTGATAAAATGTTACAATAGGATCCATAACTTCTCAAATTTGGTATATGATTGGAAACAACATCTTAGATTTTGACTACAATGACAAACCGGATGTGGTACTTTCGAGGAAAACAATAAAATATAATGCAAAGTGTTACACACTTTTCTATTTATTGGAATAACAAACTATATTTTACTTAAAGCTCATTGCTATTTTAAACTTGGAATTGGCGGGAGGTCATGTGCTGGCCACATCAGATTTTAAAGTGCACGGCAAATACCTAAATATTTTCTCGAGTGTACGAATGTGCAAGAGCGAAAATATTCTGATTGTATTTGACGTGCACGAGGGATATATTGGTATAATATTTCCCGCAAAAAACTTCACATTCGATATTTTCAATTCTTATGAATATTGTCAAATCTTTAATACTGTAATTTTAGTAAATAGTTAATTTCTTGTTAATGCGTTTCTTGAGTTTACAGTTATTTTAAATATTCGGGTAATACACTTTTGCAAATACCCGTGCAAATATTCGCTGATATGGTATGACTAGCGAATGAAAGTTGACGTTTAAATTATTTTATAGATGTAGTTTCCTTTGAAACCCTAGAGAAGAATAGAATTGTACGAAATATTCGGGTATGAAATTTTTGCATGTACCCATTTAAATACTGGACTAGGAAAGCACAGAAATACATTACTGTCTGGCTGAAAATAGATGACTGACTAGGGTAACTGAATATGAAAACAGGGGTGCGTTTAAAGTATTTTAAAATTTTTCGTTATGTTGATTATAACAAAATATTTTGATCTTTAAATTATTTAGTTTGGCAATTCTATGATATAGGATTATTTTTAATTTCCTCTAACAGTAATTCCGACTGGAGGTTTGCTTACACCTGAGACGAATGAACTAGATTTATCGGTAATAAATTTTTTAAATACATCCCTGAATCCTGTTGCTAACGTCATTTTAAATGCCTCCTGGTATTGAGTATAATTCTAATCTTCTGTAATGGAATACATAAGGGTCAGTTTCCTTTCAAATCAAATATAGAGAAATGTTTTTAAAAGAAACCACATCTATTAAATAATTTAAACGTCAACTTTCATTCACTAGTCATACTATATTCGATTGCCATTGGTCGAAATTAAAAAATACTGTAACGTAATTAGTTGAAAATTTTCGAGTGAAATATTCCGAGAAACGTGTTCTTGTGAATATATCGTACAATAAACTCCCTACGTATTCATTTTCAATGTATCTATTGTGATTAGCAGACTACCGGATTTAAGCAATACCGGTCCCCTACTGGGAATACCTTATGGGAAGCGACACGCGACGACTCTGACGACACTCCGGGACGCTCTTTTATAAGCGACGCCCGGAATCACCGGAACACGACCCGGAACCCGCCTGCTGCGATGCCTCCGGGCACCGGAACGTATTGAGATATAGGAAAGGCGGAAGGGACTCAGTGATATGTTAGAAGGATATAATTAGCGATAAAATACACTATTAGAATCCTGCAGAGAAAGGTAGAATGTAATAATATATTATATAACAAGTTTTATAAATATATCGAGTTTTATTTGCAATCGTAGATAAATCGCACTCTAGTGGAGCAAATCGGTACTACGGAAAGCATTTGTACAAGCGCCATATTGAATAAATGACAGCTGAGTGGGTAGTGTAATAATTAATAATTAAATATTTAAACTTATTGCCTTCATCTAATTAATGTGAACAAATAAACTGTCATACGTCAAACCAATCGTATGGCGGCCACCTTGTTTCGAATATCAGCTCCACCAACGTTAATTTCGATTGCAAATTGACACTAACTTAGCGAGTATATAGAAATGAATGTCTCAATAGTTTATAAAACGATTCGCATAGTAAACTTTTTCCACGACTATAAATTAAGACCACAGAAATACACTTTTTAGGTTATTTATTTCTTACATAATGACAGGTGTCAGATAACTTCACCCCGTGCTTAATGAATCTAATGTAAGTGGATGAAATTACAGTTTCAGCAAAATCATAAATAGGCATTAAATTTTGTTGCATTTTGGGAAACTATAAAAAGTGACAAAAAGGCCCCTAAGCCGCAATGAACTTGTATACAAGTTCAATCAATGCCAATTTTTGAACAAAATAAGATCCAATATGTAATCGGCTATGAGCTATTACTATTAGTATTGACTAGCATTGTTTTTTTCTCTATTAATCGTTTATGGATTATTTTGGAGAAGAATACTTCAAATAAAAGATGCATACATATTAATCGGCACCCAATCAATGTCTTTATAAAATAAATAATTATTATAATCGGGGAGTTTTCGAATTTTTGATTTTTTTTATATGTTAAAATATTTTTAAATTTAAAGCGTTTTTACTCTTATATTTTGTAAAATTTTAAAAATACCAGAGAAAAAAATGTTAAACTTTTGCAATATTATCTTCCCGCCAATACGGCGTACTTAACATCAACTATGTACGAATTAGGTCTCGACATACGTGCCCAAAACGTACTTCATAGAAAGAGACAGAAGCAAAACACGGCCACCTTTTTATGTTTACATTTGACACTTGACAATTTAATTACTGTGTTTATGTATTTTCTAGGTTGTACATTTACATATATAAAATAAAATAAATTGCTTTTTGCGATTTGACATTGAATTTAAATAAATAAATAAAATAAATATATCATCACGGCTTATTACCCATTGCTGGGTGTACCAATCTGCTTTGTACACAGATATCGGTAAATATATATTTGCACCGTGCGGGCGCTTACCAGGCGTCACCTCACGGGCACTCATTGCTGGCGTGGAGAGTGCACCACAGGGATCAATTTTGTGCCATTTAAAATTGGATATATTTGGCGGGATCGAACCCGGTTCTCCTGATTCTCGACCTGTCACTCAGGCACGCGGCCACGATACCCCATTTGACGTTTCAATATCAAATGCAGAACAAATACATTCATGTTTTCATTCTAAACTAGCGCTCGTTATCGTATTGCGGGCGATTTAACTAACAATAAATTTAATATCGTTTGTACAAAAAAATACGCTATATTTTATTAATTTTATTGCATTAATAGTTATATTGCATATAGTAATGCGGCAATGTGGAACAATCATTACATTTCAACATGACTAAACTCCACCATTAAAACCAATGTAGACATCTCAGAAAAATATTGAAGCTTAAATCATAAAATAAGTAATATTATTTGTAATCAACATTAATATCTTGTCTTTAGACATAAATACATAATAATTGTTTTACAATATAGCATATCACTTTAATATGTTAAGAGTGAGGAATATTTGTTGTAGTAAGAATGTTGTTGAAAGAGAGAGTGATTATTTTTGTGGTTGATGTTATCATTATTATTGTTTCGGGTTTGTGCTAACCCATTAAGTGGGAAATGCGTTATTTTATGTATGTATGTATGTTAATATTGCCAGAAAAAAATTCGAGAGGTGTTATATAAACTTGAAATACGCAAATCTGTCAATAGGATATTTGGACAGATAGCCGAAACGTAAAATTGTTAACGCTATTGGTGATCAAAATGTTGAACAGGCGACTATATACAGGAATGTGAAAACAGTGTAGTACGTATTAATTTACCAAAAAGTGGGCGACTCGAACTTCTGTCCTCAAATCGGATCAGCAGAATCATTCAAAGTACTCAAGACAAAGTCAGAAGAATTTTAAGATAATTGTTAGCAGAACTTTGGTCAAAAACGATTTAAAATTTTGAAAAAGATTGAGCGAATCTACAGATGCTGCAGATCATTAAGGAGCCAATATTTTATAGAAAATACAGAGAGAGTATACTGCCCCTCAAATGTTTCTCAAATACGATTGATTAATGACTTTTTCTTAACAGAAAAGTATACAATAATGGCAGCGAATAACAAAAGAACAACAGTTACAGACGAAAATATTTCTGATGATCCGGAAAGTAGATTCAAAATTGTCCAAAGACAAATGAGACAAGGTATTAAAAAACTGCATCGCGTTGAAGATAATGGTCCCCTATCATTGTTGCAAAATTAGATTTCTTAACTCCTTAATTTTTAGGAACAACCCCGTATGTCAACGTTTCAATAAAAAAAACTCTTTCTATTTGATGAAAATGTCTAAACTTTTTCTTATAACTTTTGTTACATACGTTAGTGCAGAATTTCAAGTTTCATATAAATATATTTGCGGTGCTATTAACACTGACAGTTTTTTGTCGATTCTGAATCACTCATCGATGTTGTCCTTGTATAAGGCGGCGGTCTCACTGATAAAGTTGTGTCGTGTAGTGTAGTGTCGAATCATGTCGTGTCATTTAAAAACTGAAGGTCTGGTCTCACTGGTCGAGTTGCATATATCATTTGGTGTCGAGTATACCTAAATATATTAATCTATATTAATTTCACTCGTGCACCGCTCTTTCTCAATAACCTTTGTTGTTTCTATTTTCATGAGTACTTCTGTTTGTCAGTGTCAAATTAAATGAAATTTGAATGACATCAACTAAATAAAGAGGTTATGTACATTTACGCATGCGTCAAGGCATCGAGTGGAATCGAGCATCGAGTAAAAATCAAATCAACTTGAAAATCAAACAAGTCGACGGCACTCGATAGAAAACGATGGCCCAATGTGACACATGCTATTAGAATACACGTGTTTGAAATATACACGACAGTAAACGATTGATAGTACTCGGTCAGTGAGACTGCCGCCTAAGGCCACAGATATTATTGATACATACAAATAGCAATAAATTGAGAATTTTTTTTTAATGCGTTACAGAGATTCTGCACCCGCAGTCACTCTATAACCCTAACCTATCTTTGGAGTTTTAGCTGGCAAGCGCACGGCATCTAACTTTCATTGTGGCTGGGCTGCACGTCAATATCCTCTTCTTATCTATTTTATATCAACTTGAACTTTATTTCTACTGAAAGTTTCCGCGATAAAACTGCGAACGCGAAGTGTGAGATTGAGAATTTTTCACAAATAAAAGCAACGAGCTTGGCTACCTGCGAAGCCACACTGTTTTACGTCCCAGCCAACTGAGATTCTATGAAGGAAATTTTTATTCACCGGATAAATATCGGAATCTAATAAAATTTTGCAACATTTCCATTACATTCAAACAAAATCAAATCACATTAAATAATTTGTTGTTGTTTGTCGAAATGATTATATTCCTAAGGCCTTTTACCCATGAGACAATCCGTGGTTCCACCGGTAGCATCCACCAATAGTCGAATAGACGCAACTATGACGACTTTAAAAACATTATACACCAAACCACCGGTCTCACTTTGAGTTTTTACTATGGCGATTACCAAGGAGCAACTGTTATTAATTAGAAATATGTATTAAAGAAAAAATCAATTTAGGAAACAAAGTATTTGGATGCATCCCTTAACAGAGAGGCAACAAAAGGGACTATATAATATATTATACGAAAATTTAAGGAAAGATGGAACGAAATTTTTCTAATACTTCAGTATTATATACATACAGTGTGAACACTGAAAACCGTGACATAGGCGTTTAACATGCGAAAACAGTTTTTTACAAATATCATCTGTCCCGCAAGACTATAGTGGTAGTTTTTGATATGGTTAAAAAGATTATTTAATTTGGCATTGAAGAGTATCTAAGTACTTCTAATTTAATGCCTTATTATTGAAATATTTGCGAAAGTATAATGCAGTTTGACAGTTATTACTTTAAAATGTATAAAAAACAGTAATCATGGAAACGTATTCTGTAGCTGAATTGGTTAGATCGGGGCATTTTAATAATTATTCACGAGTTCAAATCCTGCCCGCCTCATATTTTTATAATTTTTTATTTTATTTTTTAAAATGTATTATTAAAAAAAATACAAAATTAAAACACAAATTCATGATTTTTTTATTAATTTTAATTTTACAAGGTGCCTTAGGTACAATAATTTTTTTATTTTATTATTTTATTTCTCGTAGATGTATTCTATAAAATACTTGATTTACCAAATAATTTAGATTTTCATTTTATAATTTATTTAATAATACATTTTACAAAATTTAAAAAAAAACTTGTGAATAATTATTACAGTGCCACAATCTAACCAATTCAGCTACGGAATATGTTTCCATGATTACTGTTTTTAATAAATTATAAGTTATAACTGTCAAATTGCATTATACTTTTGCAAATATTTCACTAATAAACCATTAAATTAGGAGTATTTAGATACCCTTCGATGCCAAATTAAATAATCTTTCTAACCATATCAAAAACTCCCACTATAGGCGATGTGCATATTTTGAGCGTCAGCGCCTCTAACGGCTACTTTGGCGTTTTTGGGTACCTAATAAATTTTGACATTTCGAGAAAATGATACAATTTACAATTTTATTTTGAGTTTTTGCTGTTGTATATGAATATTATACGTCATAGTATATTGAAATGAATAAAGAAATTATTTAAAATGTTATATGTGAATCAAAAAAGTAAAAATACCAGCGAAGGTACTGTGACAGAAAATATAATTTTTCTCATAATATATGTGATTTCTGTAAACTATTTTATCATGATCAGTTGCACAAGCTCGGAAAGGAGAATACACGAAAAATACGAACCCTGTGCATTTTTACTTTTAACATTATCTTACATGTACAAAATATATAATAAATAGACTAATTATATCAAAAATAGACCTTCTAAATGATATAACTGCAAGTATTATACAATTTTAAGATAATTTTCTACTTCTTTTATTATATTTTGTTCAAATTTTAACTTAAGAAACACATTTTTATATAATTCATTGTTTCAATCATACGACCATTGTTTGAATTTTATTCATACGATAAGTATCTTTTACAAGGAGAAAACATGTAAACCTAAAAGAATTATTCATGTAAGTAGAAGATATCTGTTGAAAAGTTATTTTCTTACGTATATATTCCTCATATAATATTTGACGTGAATTTATAAAATTTCATACTTCAATCGGTAATTTTGTCAGAATTATTACATCTTCCACTGCATCACATAATATTTGACGTCTTATCATTCGCATTCATAGTAAACATTTTATAAAATAAACATTTTAAAATTATTCTGACATAAAACATAACCTTGTTATGTTTCAATGAGTAACCACTTTTGTCATTTTTGTCCGCTGTCGGCGCTGACTACTTTTGTGCACACCGCCTATAGTCTTGCGGGACAGATGATATTTGTATATATATATATATATATATATATATATATATATATATATATATATATATATATATATATATATATATATTATATACTTGCGCATATTTTTAATGACAGATGGCGGAAACTCAATTGTATCACGTGAAGTTAATTGTAGTTACAAAACAAACTAGTCCTAAAGTTAGAACTTATAATTAATCTATACGCGATGTCAGTAATGACAGCATATTATTATTTTTATGATAAAATTTAGTTATTAAAGTTACAACAATTTCTCGACGATTTTGAGATCTGTAATACTAGTCAAAATGGACGGAGGTACGAAAATATTATTTTTTGGAAAAACTTATTTTTAGATTTTAATTTATTAAGAAGCTGGTTCATAAATACTCGGCTTTACAATTCCAGAACTTTTATAACGTAACAAATTGCGCAGAATATATTTCAGATTATAACTTCTTTTAGTTCTCTTTATCATACCACGAATTATGGCACATTATTTACATAACACCCAGTAAGAAAGCATGTTTTTATTTGGTAGTCATCATCTTACAAATACGCGTACCTATTACAATGTACAATACATCTTTTTTTAGAATGTAGGACAATTCTGATTTGAATCTCGTCGTACTTCCAACAAATTCATCTTCCCCGGTTGTTTTACAGGCAGTGGACAGTGTAAACGACGCTTAATGAGGCAATAATGGGCGTATAGCTCCCCTTTTTCGTTTTGTACCCTACACACATATCTCTGCCTCGTAATTGGCCATGTTGAATATTTAAAACAAGGTTCAGGTGCACATGCTACAGCCACTGTTCATAGCGTTTAACAAAGAATTATTTCCTTTTTCGCATTTGTTTGCACACCGATTGTAGACTGCAATAGTTTCATCTTGTTTATTTGCAGCATTTTTATCATTATTTAACATAGTTTTAATTAAAAGTTTTCCCTCCTGTTGTCCCCGAAAAGGAGGTATGCTCGTAGAGATCGTGCTAAACATTGTATGTAGAGATGAGGGCAAATAAATTTTCATTACTTATTATTTGGTCGTAGATTTGATATTTAATATTTCTACATTTACACGAAGAGTAGTTTAGTTTCTGGTAATTATTATTCAACAAGACGAGGTACTTTATTTTGAGCTCTAACAATATATGCTGAATGTAAAGAGACTCCGAGCTCTCTCATTCAGTAAAATGGTTTTCCTCATCATCATACATACAAATTTTAACTGCTGGTCTTTATATTTAAAAGTAGAATAATGGTCTACTTGCGTGGTACTAAAAATCTGATATCTATCACTATATACCAATTGTTATGTTGAAAATGTATGTAAAAATATAAATTTTACTTTAAAACAATATGTTTTTTTAGTAAATTAAGATAGATCATTTTCTGTGACGTCATTATTTTGCACTGGAGGACGGGAAGCATATTTAGGAATGTAACGTGTAGATGGCGTGCAAGAATTTTTTTTTCTGAAAATACACTTAAAAACACGTACGAATATATACAGGGTATTTTATTTAAAACAACCAGCGCTTTTTTGGGCGAACTAACAACTTTAGAGAAAAATGTTTTATACCAAAAATGATCAAGAATAAAGGGATAATGTATCAATAGTAACAAACCGAATATTTAACCAGTGGTTCTCAAACGGTAGAACAAAATTATATTTTTTTAAATGGCAGCCTATATAATTTTTAGCCCTTTAAATAGAATATTATTTTCTGATTTCAACGATATAAATATAGCATAGGGTTGTATAACAATTATTTCGAGAAAAATGGTATTAAAAACTAGAAATAATGTACCTAATAAATGTGTTTACTACTAGCGTAACTAGGCAACAGATGTACCTGTGTATTGCATAGCCTATTGTAGTATTATAACATTATTTTTCTAAAGCGTGTGCCTCACTATCGTGTATTTGTGTACAAAAGTTTAATAATATTACATATTTTCTATGTATATATGCTTAATATTAGGTAAATTTTTTATGTATGAACGAAAAATCTTCTTTTTTTCTTTTTGGTATAACCTCACTCATTTTTTTTTCGTTATTTGCAATTTTCGAGTCTTCTGTTACTTTTATTATGTATTTCGATTTGTTAAACAGGATTTACAAGTATTTTAACTTAGCTTATACTTGTACAAGATTAAAAATACAAACTAAAATGTTAACCTCCAAACTATTGTTCAAACGTCAACCAGGTGAACTGTAATATTAACAATGAGTTATCTTACATATTTCTCAAGCACACAACATGGTTTTAAAGTTTACATATTTTGTGGTTTTATCAAATAAAAATTTTTGTTAAATAATTATGACTTAGGAACAAAATACTTCGATTCAAAATAGGTTATGAGACAATACATATCTGTGTGTCTTTGGTAATAATAATGAAAAATAAAATAAAACATCTATGAAATATACATGCTATTGAATGTAAAATGTATAATTCTATAATACTCATGAGATCTACGATAAATTATTAGGAAACAACTTTCTACAAAGCGCACGAAGGAAATCTTTATACTGACCTTGACAAAAATTTACGTCAAAGTTCAAGAAACATGTAAGTAAATGGAATACACAAATAACATATTAACTAACGGGTTCCCAAACCAACGAGAAATATTTTCCAAAATGTCGTCGACTAAAAGTACACAGCGAAAAGTAGTGATAGTCTAACAGTCCTCACACTGGCGCGAATTTACCGCGCAAACATATAAGAAAGATATGTCGAAGTTTTCAAAATCACAGCTTATGATAATACACGTATTTTCTATTTCAAGTGGTGTTTCAAATATATTTTACACTGACAAAACGGTTCGTGTATATATAAAACTCCATTCTACAAGTAAGAAATCTTACCCCGAACTACTTAACGGGAAATCCGTCAGATGGCGCGGCCAGCGACACGGAACAGCTGCTTGGATAGCCTATGTTCGCCGTCTATTAAACAGCAGACTAGCACATATGACTCACCGCTAAGTAAATAGCACAGTAGCACAGCTGCACGAAGCGCAGCTGCACGAAATACAGCACGGAGCAGGGAATAGAGCTGAGCTAATGTTACGCTCTACGCTACGAGTCGTTCAAAACATATGACACTCGCGAAAGTGAGTACAGCAGTCACAGCACACATGAAGAGCGCTTGTACGTTTGAAAAGAGTCATTCAAGTGAACGACTTACATTGAAAGACTCATTTTAGGGAGCGGAACAAAATAAACTGACTTACTAAAATTGAACGAACGACCCACACTATCCACGCAGCACTAGCCCCCGGCCTATTAATATAAAATATTTTGTTAATAATCTTGTCGCCATGACAAAGGCCTATTTCAAATAAAATGGACCATTTAACGCCGGCACAAAATCATAATATAAACATTCCAAACATAATATGTATATACGATCATCCTGCTATTTTTTCTTATTACTTTCTCTATATCCATAATTCTACCCCTATATTTTCCTACAAAATGAACATTTCGGAGTAAATACAAGACAAATGTATTTGTGGCGGCAGGAGAATAATGGCGAGAAGAGAAAAACCAGCGTACAAAGTGCAGATGCGCTAAGTAGAGTTTTGTGTTACGAAGGGATAATGATATAAGACATCTCGTGATCGATAAGCGAAGATTCTTTATCATACCTTGATAAGCATTTATCTTCATTTTACTTACGATATAGAAGGGGGGAGATTGGACGTGGTTCCGTACTCACCTGCAACAAAAGAGAGATATTAGATTATGATAAAGTAGACAAATAATATAAGAAATAATATTCATAATATTCATCGTTACGAGTATAATATTAAAATATTATGAACAACAAAAATAGGATAAAAAGAAATCATATAGTAGGTACTATTTTCTTAAGGTGATAAACCTCATTTCATCTTATTTTCGAAATAGAATACAATACGTTTTTATTGAAAGATTTAAGTCGCAGAATTATTTAGTACCTTCCGGCGTCCCTCAAGAATCTGTCCTTGGCCCGCTATTATTTATATTGTTTATAAATGACATTGTTGATGTTATTCATTTTTCTAACTGTCTGATATATGCGGATGACTTCAAGTTATTTCATACTATTTTAGATTTAAGTAATTGCCGCGAGCTTCAGATAGCATCTACCAATGGTTTTTACGTAATAAATTATTTTTCAACTTGGATAAATGCCATATTTTGAGTTTTTCAAGAAAGGTTGAAACTATTTATTACAACTACACAATGGATAATTTAAGTGTGGCCAGAGTCAATTCTAAAACTGACCTGCGTTTTTTATTTGACAAGAAAGTTACTTTTCAACCTCACATAGAACAACTTATAAGAGGTACCTACAAGAATCTTGGATTCCTATTTCGCGTAACTCGTAATTTTAATAATAAATGGTGCTTAGTGAATATCTTTTTCACTTTAATTAGAAATAAACTTGAGTATGGCGGCGTGCTTTGGAATCCATTCTATAACTATCAAATTACTGCTCTAGAAAGTGTTCAAAGAAAATTTTGTAAATATTTCTATTTTCGTATTTACAGCTCCTGGCCTGATATTGATTATTATTGCTTACTGCAACAATTCAATTTAGAAAGTTTGTCAGCTCGTCGTTTCAAACAACAAATTTTATTTGTTTACAAAATTGTGAATGGTTTTATAGATTCACTTGAGTTATTGGGACAACTAAATTTTCATATACGTCCATGTAATACAAGGAACTCTGTCACTTTTGTTTGCAAATTTTCTAGGACAAATAATCATTTGAAGTCTCCCATGAATGCAATGTGTAAAACGTACAATATTTGCTCATTACTCTTAGCTTATCTGTGTTTAAACGGAAAGTATCGGAATTAGATATGTAGATTTGTAGTTCAATTTGTTAAATTCCTTTTTATATCAACCATATGTAATTTTTATATATGTGTACTGAATTTAGAATACCTATTTCGCTGCTGTTTTATAATTCATACCACACTACTCTGGGTTATATAATTTTTTTGCTGTGTAATTTTTAAATTAATGTTATTGTTTATTAAATTCTCACTTTCTCTTTAATGTATTTACATACATTATTCTGTTATTGGGATGTATCCTGTTGAATAATGGTAATAAATAAATAAAAATAAAATAAATAAGGTCAACTGGGGTAAATACAAAACAAATAAATAATTTCTCATAGACTAAGTTTACCTCGACAATTCAAGCGGCTTCAAGTATATTATGACTTGAAAAATCCTATTGGT
Organism: Harpalus rubripes; assembly: GCA_963082715.1. Classification (NCBI taxonomy): domain Eukaryota; kingdom Metazoa; phylum Arthropoda; class Insecta; order Coleoptera; family Carabidae; genus Harpalus; species Harpalus rubripes. The sequence goes on along the minus strand of OY720462.1, from coordinate 11,288,098 downwards.
TTATTTCAGCGGATTGAAAATAGGATTCAGTTATTTTCAATCTCCTTTAAATTCGTATCGACTAAAAAAAGATAGTTAAATATTAGGTTATGCAGACAGACAGGGAGAGGAGTATGATCTAATTTCCTACTGGATGTACATATAACCTCAAAATCTAAAAATTATCATTTTGTTATTTGTTTTCACTTTTAAAAACATTAAAAAATATTTGTTTCTTCCTCACTTCAAATATTTTGCTTTTGGATAATTTTACTGATTTTTGTGTCGCGACTTTTATAAAATATGGTAAAATGCAAATAACCTACAAATGATATGAATTTAGTAACACTCTAACATATTGCAGATGTGCGTATGCGTAGTTACATTATTTGAACCTTTGTTTATTTCGACACAAGTTAAGCCGCTTCATAAGTCCAAGCCTGTTATTTTATAGGCTTGACTTGACATTTTCAAGCGGCTTGAAATATTCATATCGATCGTTTATGTCGAAGACTGAAAAGATATTTACTAAATTCAAGCGGCTTGAAACGTCGAGAAAAACGTAGTCATGATATTTTTGAGTTCCTAATTATGTTGGACGAGTGTTAAGGTAGGGCCATAGTAATTCGTATGCTAATGGCTTCTAAAATGTTGTCTTGGTCGTAATTGAATTATTTTTATAACTTTTTCAATTTAAATATGAAAATGTAACTTAAAATATAAAAGTGTAGCTAACCAAGTTTAATGAACTGATAAATGTAATTCATATTCGAAACGTCTTTGTTTTTGTATTCGTGGAAAAATAAAATTTAAACCAATAGGCTACTTGCGTGGTACTGAAAATCTGGTATCTATCACTAAATACGTAAAGTTGAAAATGTATGTAAAAATACATATTTTATTTTAAAAAATTGTATGTTTTTTTAATAAATTAAGAATTTCTTTGACGTCATTATTTTGAACTGGAGAAAGGGATGCATATTTAAGAATGTAACCTGTAGATGGCGAGCGAGTTTTAATTTGATTTTGACATTAGTTCATTTTTTTGTCACTGTCTCTTTTCTTTATTATTTACAATTTGCGTAGTGTCTGTTACTTTTATTACGTATTTCGATTTGTAAAGCAGGATTTTGATGGATTTTAACTTAGCTTATACTCGTACAAGATTAAAATGACAAACGAAAATATTAACCTCCAAACTATTATTCAAACGTCAAACAGATGATCTGTCACGTTTAAATTACCCGCACATGCCGTTGCTATTGGACATACTGATGTTAATGCTTTACGGCCATTCATTGGTTCGGCGTAATTTTAAGTCATACATGGTGGTAATTTAAATATTAAAATTTCATTAATTTTTCCTGACCAATTAATGAAAATTTGGCAAAAGAAAAAATTTGGGTAGCAAGTTTTTATTGTCTCTTCAAAAATATTAAATAAAAAAAAGGCACGCAAGTAGCCCATTCATATGGATTACTAAGACCCTACTTTACAGGCCTGTGTCCACGATCCTAGAAATCGATCCGAGTTCTCGGATGTAGGCCGCAATTCGATATCTCGGATCGTGGATACTACCAACTCGGACGCAAAAATCGAATAGAAAACTAGAATGGAAAAATGCGTTCTGTCTCATTTTTTCGTACAAGTTGCTAAATTCATTTAAATGTTACCAATTTAAAATCTTGACGTTTGGTGTTTGATAAGCTTGAAAATGATAAAAGGTAAAAATATTAGGGTATTCTCTGAGGATCACTAATATTAAAAATTTATTAAAAATATTAGTGTTGATAGGTAAACAACAGGGAAAAAACAAAAAATCATAATATAAATTGATTGTTATAAAAGATATAAAACATTTAAATTTTGCTGATGTACTAGTTGACCTTCCAATGGGAGACCAGTTGAAATCCCTACTCCATATTCGAATGTGATAAGACGCCGCATGAACCACTGATAGCACACCGCTAGTACTGTACAACTAGTACGTCACTATCACGTGACACAAGAAAATCAAATTTTAAAAATTAATATCTCGCTTATTAAAAGGAACTTTTTACTCGGGTTTTCACAGATACTCTTAGATATAACTGTTCTTTAAGATAAATAAATAAAAAAAATATGAGAGAATACCCTAATAGGTACTCATTTTTGGTATTGATTATAAATAATTACTTATAAACAAATTAATATATTCGTTGTAAATATTTAATTTACTTTTTGCCGAGATAATTTCTTGGTTATGTTTTATTAGTTTTTAGTATTGGAAGAAATGACTGGAACTAACTTCATAAATTCGACCAACCTGACATCTGTAGTCATACAAGTTCAATTTTTATGATCAAAAAAAAATGATCGAGAACTCTGAACGATTTCTAGCATCGTGGACACAGGCCTTAACACTCGTCAAATAAATAAATAATTACAAAACTATAGTTACAAGTAACCAAGGTAATATATAATAACATACCGCTACATTGGTTGAGATTATTATTATTATTATTATTATTATTGTAATGGTTTTATAAATCTCTATGGCGTAATCCGTTGTTGCGGCGTGTAGGTTTTGCAATAATTGTCTATTATTACTGTCGTTTTATGAGTTCTGAACGATTTGCTAAATTTGCAAAATATAAAATTTCAGTTTTTATTTTCAAAGTATAAAAGTCTACATTTTTTCGGAAAAACAAAATACAGTAACTATTATCTAATTTAATCAACTTTGTATTTCTTTTTTTATCTGGATATCCCTGTTGAACAAGTTATTTGGTTCTCTTGTGTATGAATGTACCTCTATTCAAATATTTTCTATATTTTTTCATAGCACTCCTTCTGAAGTACAATCCCCTATCGTATCCTTATGAATTCCAAGGCGCCTTGAAGTGTCCTGCATCCTTTGCGTGTGCGTCCTGGCATATGTGCGTCGGCAGACAGCGGCGGAGAAGGATAAAACCACAAAGGGGCATGTAAAGAAATCGCAACAAGTTTATTTGATTTGTTTGCTTTTAGCAATCCCTTTGAGAGCAGCGTTTGAATATTAAAAGGACTATATAATGCGGTGCTAACGGTACGTCCACTTTTCCAACCGGTGAATTGCAGGGGTGGTTTCAAAATTTTCCGATACAAAAACCCCAGAATTGTTAATATTTTAAGTTTAAACCATTATAACTACAACAGAAGATATTTTTAAAGGAAAATTATATCCAGATTTAAGTAAAAACCACATTCTTATGTTTGAAAATTTTAACTTTTTTTTTTTTACCTCCCGTTACCCTTGGTAAGGGAGGTATAGGGATCGTGCTAAAAATCGCATATCGAGATTTTGGTAAATGTCCACATTTTAATGTCCCTAGAATCTAATTTTAACATTTTCACGATGATGTATGTGTGTATGTGTGGAAAGAAGCCATTAGATTTTGGTGTAAATCAGATAACCGGAAATGGCACTTTACTTGAAGCTCAAAATACTTTTTCTCCGGAAAATACCTTTAAATGTTATTTTTCAAGATTTGTTATTATAAAAATTAAAGATTATTAAATTTTTTACAGATTTGCATTAATACTTTTTCTATATATTTTATGGATAAATTTATAAAATTATCTGTAATTTAAATCCCGCAGTCTACGCTTTAAACAAACACAACTCCTTGGTTACACAGTTCATATCTCAAATATGCAACTGACACGGACAGGTAAATGTCACTGTCAAAGAACTTATCATTTCAAATTAATAATAGTAACGTTTTAAAAAGAGAATAGTACATAAAACCATAGTTATATGGAATAGTACTTAATACAGTTTTAAGCATAAGTAAATATGTAAGTATGTATATTCGAATTTATAAAAATTAAATGGTGGGAGGTATCGTGTTACCCACATCAGATTTTTTAAGTAGAGTATAATGAAACGAACATGCTTGCTTCATTGACATTGTTGATTATAGAAACTGTACGTGATAATTGGGCACTGGTCAACTAAGCGATACTCAAATGGGCGATGGTCATGTGACAGAAACTTATTTTTTTACATGGTTAAGAGACTGTGGTGTGGATACGATGTTAACAATTACTCGTAATCTTAGTCAAACTACATTATTATCAGAACACCGACGTTTCGGTGCACACTTACAGTGCAGCTCCATTAAGGACTACAGGTTGTTCATTTTACTTTGTCCACTATTGCTATCTCGTGAAGTATAAGAGCTACGAGGTCGGTTAAATTAGCAAACAATTTATATTTTACTAGACTTTTTTAATGAGCGTAAAATTATTATTTTTTCGACTAATTGATACTAACTTTGTTATTTTAAATGGGACCATATATGTTTTATTTACTTATTAAATAGAAAATAATAATTTTTACCTTCCGTCATCTTTAGGTAAAGAAGGTATTGTCTTTGGTCAAAAAAATCGGTGGTGAGTTTTTAATGAATAAGCACGTTTTAAGGTCCCTAGAATACGATTTTACTATTTTTATGATGATGTATTGTGTGTGTCAAAAAATCGGTGGTGGGTTTTTAATGAATAAGCACATTTTAAGGTCCCTAGAATACGATTTTACTATTTTTACGATGATGTGTGTGTGTGTGTGTGTGTATGTGTGTGCGTGCGCGTGTGTGTGTGTGCGTGCGTGTGTCTGTGTGCGTGCGTGTGTGTGTGTAACAAAATTTTCGTCTACGATAACTCTAATACTACAATTCCAAAAATTATAATAATAATTCGTATTCCTCTTCGTTGCATCCATATGAAGAGCTGATTAGATTTTGGTTATAATTGGTCAATCGGAAGTACTCTTATAAGAATATTTTACGATTATTGCATTATTGATTTGACTGCATTTTATACTTCATAATAAATGGATATAGAGTTAAAAGTTTGTTATATCAAATTTCTAACCTGTTTTAAATTCTCATTTTTTTTTAAGGTTATGGATCTACCCTGTTTACCACTTGCGTTCTTAAAATATCGATTCCGGTAGCTATAACCTGATAAACAACTGTTTACCGGTAACAGTTCACCGGTAGAATTTTCGTAAATGCCTCATATAATTGACTGAAGGTAATGTGCTGGCCACATCAGATTTTTTTGAGAAAAATTCAAATATTTTTTTTTATTAATTTGACTACAATAAAAGTGCTGCGAATACATGTTATTCTTATATAGAATTAGAGTGCCCTGACAGAAAGAAGTGATTATTTTGCTCAGATCAAACTACTTCAAGGCAAGAAATTCAAATTTTTGTAATTGACACATAAATGTCACTGTCAAAAATATTTGTATGCCACTGTCAAAAATATTTGTACATCATTATGAAGATTATGAAAATAAATAAAAAGTCAACAACGCAAAAGAATATAAAAGGAAAAGGAAAAAATTACGAATATAAAGAAAAAGAAAAGGAAAAAAAATCAGGATACTGAATATAAAGAAAATATATGTATTGTACATAATTTATATTGAAATATCCCTTAGATTTTATGCGTACAACCAGGTAAAATATCTGGCGAGAGATTTTTTCCTTTGGCTCTTGGCAGTTTGATGTTGGAAAAACGATTTTTCTTTGTTGAGATTGGCGGTTTTTAAAAATTAGCAAAATGTCTTAAGTCTGACTGGTTCAGTTGATCGTGTCCGTAAGTTCTACTTCAGTTCTTGGGTATTTATTTGTATGTCGAAATTATTTACTTCATAAAACCCCTGATTTTGTGAACAGATTTTTAAATTTCTAGAAGGTAAAAGACTTCCTTTTTGCAAATGACCACGACTTACTATTTAATTTACTATTCTTTGACTCCCTTCCTTGTTGAATATTTTATTTACCGTAAAAGCTACTCTATAAAATATAAAATTCCGGGAGTCCAATTCTGAAGCGATAAAGAAGTACCACGTATTAAAGTTTAACCCGGGTATGAATGTGATTTCTTTTTCTCTTGCGCTGCCTGTTAGCGTCAATTTGTTTCCCTCACCGTTTGTACCATCAGGCGTCTTTAGCGCAGATATTTTTTCACTGTAATTCACTTACCCGTCTTGCTTTGTTTTCGTTGTGTTTTACTCTCTGCTCTTTCTCGTTTTTTATTTTTTGAGAGGCACGCGGATATTAACAGGAAATTGACAAAGACATTCTGACGGATATTATTTTATTTCGTTAGGGGCATGCATGATACAGTATTTGTAGGTTTTACTCGATGATGAACCACAAAATGGATTACGATGTATTTGTTGGTATTTTGCATAAATCTCTAAATATATCTAACTAATGTGTAATTTTAAAACGTCATAAGGTGGAAGTCATTGGACGTTTTGGGCGACAGAAAGAGACAACTAAGGATAGAGATATGTTAAGTCTCCTCACGGAGTATTCGCTAGATGTCACTGCTTGTTCTATTAACATGAACTGTATTATATTTGAAACATTTGAATTATTATTAACGAAAAGCAATTATAAAATGTATGAAACAAATTGATATTAGTATTAGGAAAGGATAAAAAGAATTGTATATAATTAATTATATTATTCTATTGATTTTTAAACAATATTGTTTTTATGTACATGCTTATTATTCTATTTGTAGTTTTTTCTAAATTTATTTTTGAGGTGGATCCAGATTTTGAAATATATGTCTAAAATTAAATTGATCAATTGAATGTCATGTTTATTTAATGGATCCTGGTCCAGGATATGGTTATGAATACAGTCCAAAATTCCCGTAGGTAAATTTCTCATGGTAGTGTTAATTAATTGTTTTTTTAATTAATACGAGTTTTTAGAATTACGCACATTTTACTTCAAAACTCACTTGAAAAAGGCAGATTTATAGAGAATAATGAAACTGTAAAACTTTGAACAAACAAAACTGGGCCTCGATTTTCTAACTTTAAATTCTGTCTGATTTCAAATTCTGTCGGATAAATTTCAAATTTGAAATCTGACAGAATTAAGATTTCCCCAATTCTTTCTCCGGATAGTTTTCTAATTCTACTGATCTGGAGCAGGGAAAACCCAATTCTGACAGAATTTGAAATCGAAACCCGAACGACTTCACAACTTCCAAAGGAACAAAATGTCACAAATACATTATAAGGACCGTAGAGACATCTCTCGACAAACTATAGAGTAGACTTTATGTATCTCTATCTCTAGTTGTCTCTTTCAGTCAATTATATTGAGAAATTGTCTGGTTTGGACCAGAAGGAGTCGCCTGTTCTGAACCGAACCTGAGTCAAACATATTCACCCCTATTTTGTAAGGAAGTTGTTAAGTCTTAGCAACGTTGCTGTAAGTTTTAACCAACAGAAACAAATGTAAAGCCTATCATTTTCATGTTTTATTCAGTGTTCGCCGTTATTATTGGTTATTTGCTATAACAAGGTTGCTAAGACATAACAACTTTTTTACAAAATAGAGCTGACTGGATTATGTGAAAAATCAAAAGGTAATTTTTTTAAAATTATGCTTAAGAAAACTAGTAAAGAATACATTCAACAACTTTTTCCCACTCCCAATATCGTAAGTAGGCTATAAGGACATTGTTTGTAGGGATTTACGTTTATTTTACTGTCAAGATATCGGTTTCCATTAGCGACGGGAAGTGAAGATTGTCCTTACTTTCCTACAGCTGAACTTACCTTCCTATTTGTGAAATACCAACAGTTAGATATTTTAAACTTGTGTAAAGTATTTATTCATTCTTATAATTTATACATTTGAATTTAATTTCTATCAAATTGTCCTCATTTCATAAATATTATAAGTTGCCGTTGATGTGACAAATGACAGCGTTTTCTTCTTAAATTTTCTGTGGAATTCTTTTTACCTCCCGCTACATTTGGTAAGGGAGGTATAGGAATCATGCTAAAATTCGCATATCGACATTTTGGTTAATGGCCACGTTTTAAGGTCCCTAGAATCCAATTTTAACATTTTCACGATGATGTCTATGAGTATGTGCGTGTGTGTATGTATGTATGTGTGGATCCTTCATACTCTAACTCAAATACTATCATTCAGAAAATTTTAAAACCTTGCATTTCGAACTTTTTCTGTAATAAAAAGAGGCCATTAGATTTTAGTGAAAATTGAATAACCGAAAATGGCAATTTACTAGAAGCTCAAAATAGTATTTCTTCGAAAAATACCTTTAAATGTTATTTTTTCGAGATTAATGTTATTATAAAAATTAAAGATTATTAAATTTGCTATAGATTTGCATTAATACTTTTTCTTTATATTTTATGGATAAATTTATAAAATTATCTACAATTTAAATCCCAGAGCCTACGCTTTAAACAAACAAAACGCAGTTATTCAAATGTATGTAACTGACACATATATGTCACTATCAAAGTAATATTAGTAACGTTTAAAAAAAAAGTAAATAGAATAATAGAAAAGGAATTCAATACAGTTTCCAGCATAAGTAAATATGTAGTTATGTATTTAGATTAATAAAAATTAACGATTCACAAAAATGTTTAAGCTAATGCTCATTTTTGGATTAGCGAATTCTATTCTATCCCGGTATTTAAAATTTAATCTTCATTTTATTATAGCTCCGGTGGCTCAATAGTTAGAGCAACGCCTCATGTCATGAGTGCCCTCGGGGCTCTGGGTTCGAATCCCACTAAGGCAAGGATGTGTGTGAATGTGAACCCACTCTGTAATTGGGATTTAATCCTGTTGAGAAATTTTAAAAAAAGGTAGTTACTTGGATTAGATTAGACTATATTTTAAAAAATAAACTGTCAAAATTAGAGTAAAATTCGCTAATCCAAAAATAAGGATTAACTTATTTTTTTGTGACTCGGGCTGTAAATGGCGGGAGGTATTGTGTTGGCCACACCAGAATTTGTTTAATGTATCAAAATTCAACTGTATCCCTTGACAGCCTTGACATATCTGGCATTGAAAATTAACAGGTAAAAAATAAATCATCGGGAGTGGAAAAAATCTTATATGCAACACGAGATGTAGGTACATTTGAACACTCTCGAACTATCGGTCGGGCGCAAAGTCGTCCTCGATTAGTAAATGGTACCTACATCTCTTGTAGCATAAATAACTAATATGCTCTGTTCTATTTAAGCCATTCAGTAGATAGCACTGGCAGTGGCGGCAGTAAGGGGGGGGGCAGGTTGGCCACGTGCGGCGCCTTTTTTTTCGGTTACATCTGCATGACCTTTAAAGACCCCCCCCCTCTGATGTCCACTCGTTTTTTTATTGTGCCTTGTGCCCACCCTACATTTACATCCTGGCGCAGCCACTGAGCACTGGCAACAGCACAAATCTGAATGGCTTAAATGGAACAAGGTATAGGTAGTCCAGATTTGACAACTTTCCCTTATTTTCTGAATATACAAACAGCCAATTACACGTACGAAAATAACTATTTTGTTTTAAATCAGTGTGCTCTTTTAAATATATTTAGATTAGAAATTCACTTATCTGTTTGCGTACACCCATCGTACATCGTAGCCCGTACCCAACCCCGTATAGTGTACTTTAATCAGGCAACAGTTTATTTGGCGGGCGTGCGGTTTTGCTCCTGTGCTTCGGTCACCGGAAACCGAATTACGATAACCCGGAGTCCTGCATGCTACTTGTACTGGAACATTGATGAAATTTACCTTTGTGTCCCGGAACCACAACTGATGCCTGTTCATTTGCGATACGGTTTTTGCCGCTCCATGTTTGTGTTTATCTGGGTCTAATTGTTTTTGCGCTGCAAATGATTTCACTGATTAGATTGAGAATACTGTGATTAATAGTAGATGATTTCAAGCAAAAAATGTGTCGCAAACAGGCAACGTGTTCATTAACCAATGTACAGTTTGGCAGAATTCGCTAAGTGATTTAAAATTGTACCTAATACATATTTTGCACGAACATGTGTGCATTAAAAAAATCTGTTGTGGCCAACACAATACCTCCCGCATTTGCAGCCCGAGTCACAAAAAATATTAAGTTAATCCATATTTTTGGATTAGCGAATTTTACTCTAATTTTGACATTTTATTTCTTAAAATATAGTCTAATCTAATCCAAGTAACCACCTTTTTGTAAACCCCTCAACAGGATTAAATCCCAATTACAGAGTGGGTTTACATTCACACACATCCATGCTTTAGTGGAATTCGAACCCAGAGCCCCGAGGGCACTCATGACATGAGGCGTTGCTCTAACCATTGAATCACCGGAACTGTAGTAAAATGAAGATTAATTTTTAAATACCGGGATAGAATAGAATTCACTAATCCAAAAATGAGGAATAGCTAGAACATTTTTGTGAATCGTTAATTTTTATTAATCTAAATACATACTTACATATTTACTTATGCTGGAAACTGTATTGAATTCCTTTTCTATTGTTCTATTTACTTTTTTCTTTTTAAAACATTACTAATATTATTTGTTAGTTGATGTTAAGGATTAGTTCTTTGATAGTGATATTTATCTGTCAGTTACATACATTTGAATAACTGCGTTTTCTTTGTTTAATGCGTAGGCTCTGGGATTTAAATTATAGATAATTTTATAAATTTATCATATATATGGCCGGTTTTAAAAACGTCCAAGTAAATTTACTTGCAGAGTAAATTTATTCCATTGAACAAATGCAACGCAATTTTTTGACAGCAATAATTTTAATGTCATAAGAACATAAAAATTGATTCGATTTTGTTCATTGGAATAAATTTACTCTGGAAGTAAATTTACTTGGACGTTTTAGGCCAGGCGCTAGAAGCCAAAAGAGGACGTGTTCGGGAAATAATTAGAGGAAAGCTGCAAATGGATTAAATCGCTTTATTTAAGGTCTGGAATGAACATATTAAGTTTTCCCCCTCGAAAGACCTGAGCGTTGGCCGCCATATTGGAAAAAAGGAGCAAACTTGGAGTTTTTCGCCAATATCTTCGTTTATGTTAGCCTAAAAGTAAAAATACCTATTACCAATATTAAAGACAATTGAATTCTCTACAAAAATGGTTTTTTGTACTTTTTGCTAAGACTTATAGTTTGGAAGCAATATCCGTGAGAAGTGTGTTATTTTCGCGCAACCGCACGAAACGTCGAATTTCGCACGCCGTATTTCGTTTTCTATGTTAAATACGACGCTGTTTCAATATTTTAACAAAAACCAACAAATTTTTCAGTGAATATATCAATATTTCTTACCAGTTAACAGTTTTTTGTCTCTTTTCCGCACCACAATCAGTTCTTGTAAGTTAATTTTCTTCGTTGCGAAGTTGATGGTCGGCAGAGTTCTTTATCTTGGTCGGTCTTCTTACTTTTGTCATATTGCTTGCCCATTTCGCCGTCATTTGTTGCCTCGTAAACTATCTCATTGTCGTCGGATATGAAGTGGTCCAATTGAATGTCAATTTCGGTGTCATCACTGAGTTCATCTAAAATGTTTTCGATATTTGTACACGATTGTCCCCGACAATTGTAACAAATGGCAGAACATCGAAGCCCAACTTTCCGGCAACTGCAGGCCGCTTTACATCCTTTTGTGCACTTGCAAGATATGGACTTTAAGAGCGATGGCGGAGCTGGTTCCTTAGTTGAGGTAATCAGAAGAAGGCCGTCTTTGGTCTTCTTCCAGCCCCAATCTAGCGGGGTTTTGTAGTTGCCGTACCACAGCTGAATTTGGTGGTACGTCCGTTAGGAATGCTGACGTGCAGCTGCCTGAGTAGGTGGCAAAGAAGCTAGACTGAAAGAAGATTTAGACATTGACCTGGCAAATAGTTGGAATCTCAGGTTATCTAACGAGTTTTGATCACTCTTGGCTACGTAAAGAGCTGTAATAAACTGCTGTCCTGCGGCATCAATTCCATTCGGAGTCGCATCTGGGTCCTTGAAAATCTGCACGGTTGTCTGCAAATTTCTATCTTTTTCCAATATCTTAACGAACTTTAATTTTCCCTGTCTGAACAATGCGGCAGTGGTGTCGCAGCCACTGATATAAAACCGCATAATGCGACAAAAACAAGTGCAATGTTGACCAAGGAGCACTATGTTGACCAAAGTATTTGGCGCCACAGTATATCACGTGATTCGTAAGGTGCGTCTGCGCGTCAGAACGTTTTTAATTTTCAACTATATTTGCAGTATTTGAGGTTATAATATATGTTATATTGAATTAAAATGTTAATATCAACACAAAATTTTGGTGGAAATCCTGGAACATTTTATTTCTAACAGTGTACCACACTTCTCGGGGCTATTGCTTCCAAACTATAAGTCTTAGCAAAAAAGTACAAAAGACCATTTTTGTAGAGAATTCAATTATCTTTAATATTGGTAGTAGATATTTTTAGTTTCAGGCTAACACAAACGAAGATATTGGCGAAAAACTTCAAGTTTGCTCCTTTTTTCCAATATGGCGGCCAACGCTCAGGTCTTTCGAGGGGGAAAACTTAATATGTTTATTCCAGAGCTTAAATAAAGAGATTAAAGCCGTTTGCAGCTTTCCTCTAATTATTTCCTTTAAAAAACCTCTAGCGCCTGGCCTATTTATAAAACCGGCCAATAATATAATAAGTGGTAAATTTTTGTCGGAAAATTTTTCAGATTATTACGAGAGCCGGTTGCCTAGCAATTTATTGAGTGGCATTGACAAAAAAATCACGAGTTGTTAAACGAGTGATTTTTGATCAATGTCACGACATAAATTGGTAACAGGCTCGAGTAAAGCAATCGGAAAATTTTTCCAGGATAAAATTTAATCACGAATGATATTCGGATGACTATTTCCAAAATGAAAATAAGATAATCATTTATATATTTTTTTCTTGACAAAAATCTTGTGTTTTGAGGTGTTATATTTAAGTTTGCTTTTTTAACGTTTTAAATAGATTCTTGTCCAAATCGACTCGTTTTTAATAAAAACTGATAACACTGAAAATATACACACTTTGACAGGTACGTAAACAATATGTTTCTAAAACGTCAAAAAATTTTCGCTTATCAAAACTCACTTACTGGTAAAAATACGACATCTTATTGGCTTAAAGGAATGCGAAAAAAATTTTGTGATGGTGTTTTGTCGAAATGAAACTTGGTAACTAGGTAGAATCCTGAATTTGGATTGGCTTATACAATTATGAGTGAAATAGTCCATAAAATATATAGAAAAAGTATTAATGCAAATCTATAGAAAATTTAATAATCTTTAATTTTTATAATAACATTAATCTCGAAAAAATAACATTTAAAGGTATTTTTCGAAGAAAAACTATTTTGAGCTTCTAGTAAAGTGCCATTTCTGGTTATCCGATTTTCACCAAAATCTAATGGGATCTTCTCAATACAGAAAAAGTTCGAAATACAAGATTTCAAAAATTTTTGAATGATAGTATTTGAGTTAGAGTGAAGGATCCACACACACATACACAGACATCATCGTGAAAATTTTAAAATTGGATTCTAGGGACCTTAAAACGTGGTCATTTATCAAATTCTCGATATGCGATTTTTAGCACGATCCCTATACCTCCCTTACCAAGGGTAGCGGGAGGTAAAAATTAAAATGTCCGCAACATGCCAATTATTTTCGACATACGAACATTTAAAAAGCACTAATTTATCCTTAGCTTTCCATCTCTATATCGCGTCATCCATTGTTTCCTGAAAGCCGCAAAGTAGGCGATGGTTTAAACAGGATTCTCCAGACAATATGCAGGATATGGAGAACAAAAGAATTTGTGTACAGACTAGCGCGGTTGCTTTTGTTTACCAACACGGAGGAGTTTTTAATGTACTCATTACACACATGAGAGCGCGGGATAATTGGCAACATTGGAGATGGTATCGGATTGGAAAGCAATGGAGAATATGTGCATATTTGATTCTACACGTCACAGAAATAAAACAAGGCGCATATCTATGTATCTACCATACTAATGTTGTTTTAAATAAGAAGCTTTCTATTTATATTTAATATACCGTGTGTCTGTCTTGAAGGTGTACGTAGGAGATTAACATGGGAAATAAGTTTTTTGCTATTTCCTATTCACCTAATTATTTAAAGCAAAAATGCGTCAAATAAAAGTTTTAGAGCATAAAATTCTGCATCTAAATCAATAAACAGAATTACCTTTCCATGCATTGTAACGACAGAAATTAAATATGAATATATCGAAAATTGACGTTTTATCTGTCACAACGTAAGTTAACATTTTTGACCTTTCTGACAATTTGATTTTGTCTCGTTTTATTGTCTGAAATAATTAAAAAATGAACATTTATACGAATGAAGAGCTAAATTCTTGACAAAAATTTAAAAAGACTGCTAATGTGTCTTAAAAAAATACACGTGACGAGCAGAACATACGTCACCCTAAGAAAGAGTGTTAGGTACGATAAGTGTAGACCCCTGCTGTAGTACCAAGGTAGATGTATTGAGTTGAGAGTACATAACAGCATCATACATAATGTTGAATTTTTGATATATTTATATTATTTAAACAAAACTGTATTTTCTTAACTTTATTTTTTAATTTTATATTTATATTATTGCCATAATTAACGATATTTGTGCAAATCAAATTGTCAGAAACGTCAAATAAGTTGTGTTGTGACAGATCACGTGACAGATAAAACGTCAAGCATTTATTTATTTTTTGATCAATTCCATGGCTGTCGATATTTTTAACGTAATTTTCGACATACTTAATTTCTTTCGTTATAAAGCATGTAAAGGTAATTCTGCTTATTGTTTTAGATGTAAAATTTTATACCCTAAAACTTTTATTTGACGCATTTTTGCTTTAAATAATTAGGCGAACAGGAAATTGCAAAAAACTGATTTCCCATGTTAATCTCCTATGAACACCTATAAAATAGACACTCGGTATATAGGTGTCCGTTTTTCGAGGCTCAGTATTGAGTTCTCAGAATCTATACGAGATACGAAATTAAGGCAAAGTTGTCCCTTTAAGAGACGATTTTAAATGTGTATTTGTTTTTCCCAAAAATTCATAGGTCACTAGACAAATGCATAAATTCAAATTTTGTTTTTTACAAATAACATCAATGTGAAATTTTGGTTTGCACTTTATTATTTTCTTTCGAACGACGATGTACAATGTTTTTTATCACTGTTAGATTTTAAGTTTTGGCGTCAAAGTTATGATTTTTAAGTTACATCGTTGAAAAGAGAATGAAACATAATTGTAAACTATAAGTTGTCCCTTTAAGAGACGATTTTAAATGTGTATTTGTTTTTCCCAAAAATTCATAGGTCACTAGACAAATGCATATAAATTCAAATTTTGTTTTTTACAAATAACCAATGTGGAATTTTGGTTTGCACTTTATTATTTTCTTTCGAACGACGATGTACAATGTTTTTTATCACTGTTAGATTTTAAGTTTTGGGGTCAAAGTTATGATTTTTAAGTTACATCGTTGAAAAGAGAATGAAACTTAATTGTAAACTATAAGTTGTTCATTTTCATTACTAACTTCCTAGTTAAGTTCGCAAAATTTTATTCAGTTCAATTAATTTTAATATATATATTTTTTTGCTCGTTATGCAAATTTCATTCTCATGAGTAATACCATACATTACATGCTCATTGTATAATATATTACCTTACTGAAAGTTTCTTGAACTGAATGAGACAAAATTGCTAATTTTACACGGATAATAAATTACAAATCAACAGCAGACATTCATAATCAAATATAGTAGAGAAATAAGGTAATAAATGTCTGCGCATGAATACCAACACGCAGTAAATGCATAGTAAGCAAAATACTACGCATTTCTATTAATTGAAATGTTCAATATGCAATAAATATAGTTTATTATCTGCCGCAGCGTCTGATAGCATCGAATTAAAATTCTAAATCGATTTATCTATCGGAATAAACAGTTTCAATTTAGGTTCCCTGCTGCGCGAGGCAATCGTAAAATTCAACTGTTATTTCTTCATAGCCGAGTAAAAACATTTACAGAAAATCACAAGAAACGCATTTAATACTAGAATGTTTCACTTCTATTTAATAAATTGAATTCGTTCCTTCGAAGTAAAAGTGGAGAATGAGGCAGAAAATTCACAGACATCTATTTTTGCACTGCATTTTAACACTAGAAATGTTAAACAAGAAAAACTAGTGGTGGGAACCAAATCTGGTTTGAAATATATAGGACACGGTTATTTGAATGTACAGGCTGAGGCCTAGAAACCTCCTTTTTTGAAGGGGTATAATGTAACACGAAGGGGGGGTTGGGAAGATGATGATGATACTAATGCTTCATACTGTTTACTTATGATTACTGTTTACAGTTGCTTACTACTGCTTCTTAATGCTTACTCCAACGATGATACACTTTATCTTACTGACTGATAAGGATTTCGTGAGATGAAGAACACACATATACACTAACACTTTACACTGATGAACACTTACATTCGGACATGGATATTAGTTTATATTTACTGACTACTAATTAAAGTTTTTATTTACATGATTACATTCCGTAACCAAGCGGGCGGCCGTTTAGCACGCGCCCCAAAACTAAATGCACTACTTGTTCCGACAACAATCTCGACTCTTCATGTTTACTCCATGAGTAACTAATGTCGACTCCTAAAAACAAAGCGCTATCTTCAGGACAGGATTATCTTAGGGGTACAGGGTGCATAAGCTAGGGCATTCAAAATCACGCACGTATACAAAATAATTTCTAAACTTAATGATCAACAAACAAATGTCGAGACTATCATAATACGAAAAGAATTTTTAAACTGAATTTATACATTTATAACTTAAGTAGATAAACAGAGTTAAAGTATTATTGTTGAAACTAAAATTTAGAAAATTTTATAAAAAGTTATTTATCTGTTATTACTTTTTCCCTCGCCTTAACACAATAAAATAAAAAGTATGGCGAATTTAAGGAAAATGGTCCAGGTCTAGTTTTTTTATAATAGGTTAATAAAAAATTCAATCGAAATAAGAAACATTTTTCATTCAACAATTAAAGGAGTAAGAATGAACAATATTCGTGGTTAGAAATAATATTATTTAAGGTTTTGATTTACAAATGTTCTCAAAAATTTAAAAGTGCCTATTTGGTTTTTAACATTTACCAGATTACTGCCCCCAATAGGGATGTAGTCGGACCAGGCCGGATCGGGCTTTGAGGTTTGGTTCTACTCGATGCGAGAAAAAAATAGGCAGCCAGACTCAAACATCGACTCAACAATAAATAAGCAGAGCCTCTATACTTGAAACTTCGTAATTGCTTTCGTATTCGTATCAAAACGAACGACGATTGTGACTATGGAAACGAATAGTATGAATAGTGTGTATTTTGAGCATTCGGATTGGCATTCGTTTATATTCGTTTCATAAAACCACTAAATTCACTTATGTTATGACATACGTCAAATCAGCTTACAAAATCTGGTTTGACCAACACAATACCTCCCGCCATTTACAGCCCGAGTCACGAAAATATTGAGCTAATCCTTATTTTTGGACTAGCAAACGTTACTCTATTTTGGCAGTTTATTTTTTAAAATATAGTCCAATCTAATCCAAGTAACTACCTTTTTGAAAATTAAATGAAGATTAAATTTTAAATACCGGGATAGAATAAAATTCGCTAATGCAAAAATATTACATATTACATACCTACATATATACATATGTTGGAAACTGTGTTGAATACCTTTCCTATTGTTCTATTTACTTTTTTCTTTTTAAAACATTACTATTATTAATTTGAAATTATTAGTTCTTTGTCAGTGACATTTATCTGCCAGTTACATACGTTTGAATAACTGCGTAACCAAGGAGTTTTGTTTGTTTAAAGCGTAGGCCCCGGAATTTAAATTATAATTTTTTTTATAAATTTATGCATAAAATAAGTAGAAAAAGTATTATTGTCAATCTGTAAAAATTTAATAACCTTTAATTTTTATTATAAGATTAATATCGAAATAATAACATTTAAAGGTATTTTTCGAAGAAAAACTATTTTGAGCTTCAAGTAAAGTGCCATTTCCGGTTATCCGATCTAACAAAATCTAACGGGCTCTTTGCATATTAGAAAAAGTTCGAAATACAAGGTTTCAACATTTTCTTAATGATAGTATTTGAGTTAGAGCGGAGGATCCACACATACACACAGACATCATCGTGAAAATGTTAAAATTGGATTCTAGGAACATTAAAACGTGGTCATATACCAAAATCTCGATATGCGATTTTTAGCACGATCCCTATACTTCCCTTACCAAGGGTAGCGGGAGGTAAAAATGTACATATTTCTGATGCATTTGGACTATTGACAGATATCAATGAGGGCGGGAAAACGTTTATATACACAAGTAAAATATGTAATAATTAAATATTCTTACCTTTCAGGCAATGTTCCAGAGTCAAAATGAAGAGAACTACCACCAAAAATTCATATAGATAATTCAAAACCTTCTACGTCTCACAGAAAATCACACACAACATTTGATTTTAACACTGCAATAACAAAAAAAACCTACTGATATCTTTCAAATGAGATTCATTGAATAAGTTTCCACTAGGCGGTACTTTTTGTTCTAACAAGTCAGTTCGTTTATTGTAGCATTGAGTCGTGTTTAAATTTAGTTTATTGGTATCTCTGTCTGTGTATACAACATTTACGATGTGTCTAAATGTTATTAACTATTTCTATTGTTAATAATAGTGTTTTTAGTGTGTAAATAATATTGTAGCGTTCATTGTTAGTGGCAGTAACAATTAAATAGTGCAGTACCAGCTTGAAATTGATAAGTTGCAGATATTGTAAGTTACTTTGTTTGTTACTAATAAGTAATTATTCTGTTTTAATATATTGTTATTAATATGTGTTAACGAATAAATTTTAATATTATATTTGTATTAAAACGTATACAAATAGATACCTATCCAAAGACCAGGGCCGCTCCGTGGGTATAAGGCGACTTTGTGCTATGTTATATTTTAGAGCCCCTTCCCCTTATGATGTAAAATTTGCAAATTAAAGTTTAATCTGTACTTTTTGTTCTTCAAAAATGCTAGATTTATGAAAATTTCTTACATTCATTCTTGTAATCAATAGGTTATAATCGAATTCCTTTGTTGTAATCAATAATTTTACATCATATTTCAGAATTGTATGTGCATTTGATTCTTCGCAAAATAATAGTAGGTATTTAAATATTGAATTCATTGTTGTAATCAACACTTTCATAGCTATTATTTCAATATAACAATGCTAGAATAATAACGAACCGAAATATATTGTTCACTTCTATCACGTTAATTTGCAAGTTTTATAGTAATTTTGTCTTTACGAATAAGAGCATTTTATAAAAATTTACAGTTACTTACTTTACTGGCCTAGTTTACACCGTAGACCTATATTCGACCTATACCCCAAATTCGACCCAAATGTAGTTGGGTCGCCTGGTGTAAACTCCTAAAATATGGAGCGGCCTGGCTTATATATATATATATATATATATATATATATATATATATATATATATATATGTATATATATATATATATATATATATATATATATATATATATATATATATATATATATATACTAGGCCTCGGCCCAAATGTATTTATTGCAGTGTAAACAGCTTAGACCTAAAATAGTTCGAAATTTGTACGGTAGAGTAGATGTCGGTTAAATTGAGAATAGTGACAGTGATTTACATACATGCAAGTTTTGTTTGATAGTAACTACTGTGAAATTCCGTATAATATAAACATGAGTGATAAGCAAATAAAAGGAAATAATTGTTGTTTTTTTATAAATAAAATTAAACCGCTAGGTGGTACAAACTAGTACCTACCTATATCCCACCTATCCTAGGCTCTAAAGTATGCGGTGTAAACAAATCGATATTTTTTTGACATTGTCCTAATCCGCTTAGGTCATACGGTGTAAACTAGGCCAATGTCTTGAAACGGCGCCCCTCAAAGTCAGGCGCCTTTGTGCAGGGCACAACCTGCCCACCTGCACGGCGCGGCCCTGCCAAAATCTTAATACAATATTATATTATATTATTTTAAATCATATATAATCTATACATAAATAATAGATAAAACTGTCCAAAAGTAATGAAACGAAAGACTCACTAATCGTTACGAGTCGAATGAAATTTTCATTTGTCTCAAGCGAATTCGAATTAAGCCAAGAATAACATTACTAGTTTTTCGTTCGTATTCGCGCGAATACGAGTTACGTAGGCAAATGCGAATGCTCAAGAATGGAGGCCCAGGTTTGGCTCAAAATTTGTCACGAAATCGGGTTGCAGGGTTAATTTTGTACTACCCGAATATTGAAATCATTTTCAATTAAATTCCGATCGGATTTAATTCTGAGCCATCAAAACCTCAAACTATCACATAAGAAAATACTACAAATTTTTGGCTTCGGTTGGAATCTAAATCGAGTTAATGCAACTCAGGATATTTATCTTACCATCCCCACATTTTCGTGTATTTAAATACATCATCTTCTGTTCTAAACAATCTTTCTGTTATCGTCTTGTTCATTGCGATTGATATTCAGTACAGGCGTCACGTGTTTACATTCAATCACCCCCTCCCATTCACCACAACACGGGTATGCGTGTTGCAGGCTCAAGCTCGCGGCAGCAATGTTTTGCCATCACCTGTTTGTTGTTTCACTAGAAGAAAACGAAACGCCTAAGGAAGTTGTGATGCTAGAATAACACAACTGTTGTTTTGAATTTTGCAACCGTGTTTGGATGAGATTTTTTACTCGGAGTAGTTCTAGTATGAATAATTTTCTTAAATGAAAGTATTGTAACGTTTTTATTTATTTGGGTGAAAAGTAAATATTAGACAATTATTATTAATTAAAATAAGTGTTTATTAAACTATAATGAAAATGACTATTACTAATATTAAACAATTATTAAAAACTAATTAAGACTAAAATTATAATTAACTAGATAACACTAACACTATTTATTTATTTAACCAATTAACACTACTATTTATTTCCATAATATCACTAATTATTTATTTCGACTATTTATGTCACTTCTTTATTTATATCACGATCAACTGTCCACTTACCGACCTCCACAGCGTCTATATACTCAACTGACTCAACAGCGTCTGTATATTAACTGCTCGGACAAGTCACACCTTTCACCTCACTGTCTGTCTATTTATGTAACTAACTTTCTCCTTCCACAGCCTCAGTATCACATGCCACAATTCTTCAACACCATTGCCGAGTATCCACTCCAACTCGCTGTTACTGTCTTGTATACCTAACTTCACAATACTCGTCAACACTACCGAGTATTCACTTCCACAGCTATCCCAGAATACCAGTGACTTCCAGAGTCGCCGTTACTGTCTTCGTACACTGTAGCTTACCAATACTCGTCAACACTACCGAATATTCACATCCACAGCTATCCCAGTATACCAGTAACTTCCACTCGACACTTTACTGCATACGCTCACTACGATACTGCTATGCTTCTCAAACTCACTAACACTACTCTCTAACACTCCAAGTGAATGTCTCTATATGACTCTCCCTATGTAACTAACTAACTAACTAACTAACTACCTATGTATGTAACTAAGTAACTAACTCCCGAGCATAGCTGCGTCCCTTACTATACAAATGCCATTATCTTCCAGAGAGCTCTAGAATGTTCGACCGCATAATAACAATGAACACAAAAGGTTCAGTCGACCGGAAGTAATTAAAGACGTCGCGGCTTGTTTGTTTACGTAGCCCGGCTGCTAGCGCAATTGCGTCATCGCTATACTTAGACGCTTGTTCAGCGTAGCAGCGGGGCTCACACGTTACAGTATGAATAATATACAGTAGTAATTTATTCTTTTTACCTCCCGCTACCCTTGGTAAGGGAGGTATAGGAATCGTGCTAAAAATCGCATATCAAGATTTTGGTAAATGAGCACGTTTTAAGGTCCCTGAAATCCAATTTTAACATTTTCACGATCATGTCTGTGTGTATGTGGATCCTTCACTCTAAATCATATACTATCATTCAGAAAAATTTTAAATCTTGTATTTCGAACTTTTTCTGTATTGGAAAGAGCCCAGTAGATTTTGGTGAAAATCGGATAACTGGAAATGGCACTTTACTAGAAGCTCAAAATAGTTTTTCTTCGAAAAATACCTTTAAATGTTATTTTTTCGAGATTAATTTATAAAAAATTAAAGATTATTAAATTTTCTATAGATTTGTATTAAAACTTTTTCTATATATTTTATGGATAAATTTATATAATTATCTATAATTTTAATCCCAGAGTCTACGCTATTAACAAACAAAACGCAGTTATTCAAATGTATGTAACTGACAGATAAATGTCACTATCAAAAACTAATCATTTCAAAATAATATTTAAAAAGAAAAAAATAAATAGAACAATAGAAAAGGAATTCAATACAGTTTCGAGCATAAGTAAATATGTAGATATGTATTTAGATTAATAAATATTAACGATTCACAAAAATGTTTAAGCTAATCCTCATTTTTAGATTAGTGAATTCTATTCTATCACGGTATTTAAAATTTAATCTTCATTTTATTATAGCTCCGGTGGCACAATGGTTAGAGCAACGCCTCATATCATGAGGGCCCTCGGGGTTCTAAGTTCGAATACCACTAAGGCATGGATGTGTGTGAATGTGAACCCACTCTGTAACTGGGATTTAATCCCGTTGAGGGGTTTAAAAAAATGGTAGTTACTTGGATTAGATTAGACTATATTTTAATAAATAAACTGTCAAAATTAGCGTAAAATTCGTTAATCCAAAAATAAGGATTGACTTAATCTTTTTTGTGACTTGATCTTTAAATGGCGGAAGGTATTGTGTTGGCCACACCAGATTTTTTGTTTTACAATATAATGCTTATGTGTTTCGTAATTTACAAATCCACTATATCTTTGTTTCTTACATTTTTTAATGGAATGTTTAAAATTATATTTCTTCAAAATTATTTCTCCCAGAAAACTAAGTTAGGACTATATAACAAACGATTTCATAGATCGGAGTATCGAAAGTAACCACTGCTTAAAGCTTTTATATTCATAATAAATAATACACATCATATTTTTTATTTCATTACCTTGTGGTCTTTAGCTAGCCTGTGTATTAATCTAGAGGGTGTTAATCGTCGAGATCAATAGGATTGTTGCAGTGCAGGTCCTGCTAAAGGAGATTTTTATCTAGGAGTAATGGCGAGCGCCGGCGACAGATGCCGCAGATGTCGCGGTCTGTGCACGGAATCAAAAGCACCCGGCTTACGAGAAAACAAACGATGCAAAAAGAATTGTGTTGGAGTTTACGTGGCCAAGTGATCGGGGATTACTTCATGCACTGCGCGGACTGCCAAATTAAAGGGGAAAGTCAATTCCTATAAAGAAAGTGGACAAATACGTACTAGCCCAGTCACATATGTATTGGACCAAGGAGTTTTGTGCCAAAGGTTATTTTTTCAGAATTAAAATTTATTATATGCAGGTTGACTGCGGAGGGGCAGATAAGTGTATCAAATTCACTATAGTTTTAGCAATTAAATTATTTTATGTCTCACTAAAGTATTATGAACTGTTTATTGCTAGGATACGGTGTATATAAATATATCTATAACAACCGGGGCATAATGGAAGGGCATAATAGTTCATTATGCACTCATTATAATTCGATCATCGTTTATGGACTTAAATTAGAAATAATATGAACGGTATATAATGAAAATGTTTTTAAAATTATAATTCAATACAATAATAATGATTGATTACAACAATTAATATGATGAAAAAACAGCTTTGAAAGCACAACGCAGAAATCATTTTTAATTTAATTATAATACTTAAAATTTATTATGAAAAGGGTCTTAAAATGCAATTTACTTTCACCACACATGTAAATAATAAGTACGTCGAACTGCAGACTGCAATGTTTCGTATTGATTTTGGACGGATGATGGATCACAAATTTTTTTGGGGACGATATTTATCCACGTTTGAATAGATTTTTGATATTATTTGCCGTCACATGTGACATCCAAAGCAGTACAAACTCTCTAAAATATAATAATATTAATAAATAAGTGCCTAAGAAATAAAGAACTGAGATCTGTTAGTGAAAATAAACATCAAAATATAATACTTACATCTTTTACAGACGAGAATGGTATAATTAGGAAGAACATTTATGCGTGTCTCTTCCTCAACGTATTCAAAATAATTTCTTTACACCGTTTCGATAAAATATCTTCATCAAATTCACTTATTCAATAACCTCCAACGGTATAAAACGTTGATGTTTTAAAAATAAATAAATGTTGATAATAAACAAAACAAATAAACAATATGGTTAGCAACGCCAAAGCTTAAGCATTTTTATAAGTAATTAAAATTATTATAAATGAAAACTTATTTTACATATTCTAATGAGACATAAAATCTTGTACGCACCAAGAGCGTTACTAGATGATAATGCCCATCGGACATCTATCCCTCGGGCCAAAGACCCTCGGGCTAGATCCTCGTCGCCCTCCTGGCATTATCATCATCGTAACGCCCTTGGTAAAAAATACTATTTTCAAAAAATGCATGGCTCACTAGATAATGACGAAAAACTGTTGTTAATTAATTGCTAGAACTACAGTGAGTTTAATATACTTGTTTGTTTTTCTATAAATGATTTGTATATAATAAATTTTAGATTTGAACTTTTTAATTTTAGTATTAAAAAAAGGTATAGGGATCGTGCTAAAAATCGCATATCGAGATTTTGGTAAATGACCACGTTTTAAGGTCCCTAGAATCCAATTTTAACATTTTTACAATGATGTCTGTGTGTATGTGTGGATCCTCCACTCTAACTCAAATACTATCATTCAGAAAATTTTGAAACCTTGTATTTCGAACTTTTTCTATAATGGAAAGAGCCCATTAGATTTTGGTGAAAATCGGATAACCGGAAATGGCACTTAACTAGAAGCTCAAAATAGTTTTTCTTCGAAAAATACATTTAAATGTTATTTTTTCGAGATTAGTTATAAAAAATGAAAGAATATTAAATTTTCTGTAGATTTGCATTAATACTTTTCCTATATATTTTATGGATAAATTTATAAAATTATCTATATTTTAAATCTCAGAGCCTATGCTTTAAATAATCAAAACGCAGTTATTCAAATGTATGTAACTGACATATATGTCACTGTCAAAGAACTAATCATTTCAAAATAATATTAGTAACGTTCTAAATATAAAAAAGTAAATAGAACAATAGAAAAGTATACATATAAAATACAGTTTCCAGCATAAGTAAATATGTAGATATATATTTAGATTAATAAAAATAAACGATTCACAAAAATGTTTAAGCTAATACTCATTTTTGGATTAGTGAATTCTATTCTATCCCGGTATGTAAAATTTAATCTCCATTTTATTATAGCTCCGGTGGCTCAATGGTTAGAGCCACGCCTCATGTCATGAGTGTCCTCGGGGCTCTGGGTTCGAATCCCACTAAGACATGGATGTGTGCGAATATGAACCCACTCCGTAATTGGGATTTAATCCCGTTGAGGAGTTTAAAAAAAAGTAGTTATTTGGATTAGATTACACTATATTTTAAGAAATAAACTAGATTATAGAGTAAAATTCGCTAATCCAAAAATAAAGATTGACTTAATTTTTTTTGTGGCTCGGGATGTAATGGCGGGAGGTACCGTGTTGGCCACATCAGATTCTTCTCTTTGAAGCTCTTCCAGGGTATGCAACTAATTTTCATAGTCTTTATACTCCAAGTAGTAGATATGTTTCTGTTTTTGTTGATTACGTATTTACAACCATAACATCTTATGCATCAATATTCTAAAATGTTAAATGCATCTAAGTTCTGTTATATGCTTACGCTAGTTCTTATATTTAAACCCTGGTTTGCAGTCTTATTTAAGAATCCCAACTGAAAATAAAGTAAAAAATAAAAAAAATTCTTCCTTCATCGATTTATTTTTAGTTCCTGTCCTTCTCAACTCCCTCTTCATTGGTCCTTCAGAATTCTCGTATCACTTGTCTCAGGACCCGTACCTGTATGTATCCTTTTGGAGTCCAAGCATACAGTGGGAACACAGTAAGTGTTTAACAGGTGCTAACGATGCTCCTGTTAACTCGATAGGCCATTTCAAGCTAGATTAGCCGACATACGGACTGCGAAATTGCACACACTATTCCAAACTGTATAGAACCTGCTATGGAAGGAACGAACATGGCTTCCCAAAATGTTCGGAAGAAGGTGTGCCAAGAAGAGAAACTAAGTCTGCACCGCTTAGTTTCTGGTTCGAGGTGATATGTAGACCTACGTCTCATCAACGGTTGTTGACTCAGAAATGCGTCTCCATTCTTATAACGTGTTAAATGAGTTTTTTCAAAACACTTACTTGACACGGCACCTTTTTTCTTTTTCATTTTTACCTCTCACTAAGACAGGTATTGAATTCATGATAAAAATCGCATATCCAGATTTTAGTGAATAAGCACGTTTTAAGGTCTCTAGAATCCGATTATAACATTTTTACGATGATGTCCGTATGTGTGTGTGGATGTTGGAGCCACGATTTCTCAAATACTATAAGACTTAAGACATTTTTAACTACGGATTCCTCAATCTAACAATAATGGGAAGAGTTGATTAAGTTTTGGTAACAATTGGACAACCGGAAGTAGTAGTTACAAGAAAAAAATCATCTAAATATTATTTATCGAAAATTTATGTGAATACTTATATTAAAGAACGTTAAATTCTTTATTCGATAAATATAAATTCATTATTATATCTTCTATAGATTTAGAGATAAAGAAATGCATATAAAATAATTTGATGTAGAAATTCTCAGATCAAACTACTTCAAGACAAGAAATTCAAATGTTTGTAATTGACACATAAATGTCACTGTCGAAAATATTTGTATGCCACTATCAAAAATATTTGTACATCATTATGAAGATTATGAAAATAAATAAAAAGTCAACAACGCAAAAGAATATACGTAAAAAAAGAATATAAAAGGAATTTGCGAAAAAATGACGAATATAAAGAAAAAGAAAAGGAAAGTAGAAAAAAATTCAGGATATTGAATATAAATAAAATGTATGTATTGTACATAATTTATATTAAAATATTCCATAGATTTTGAAAATATATGTGAGAATTATTTTGTAGTGAGACATGAATACATGTATTTGTATTTAAAAATATTTTTCGTTTTATGCGTATAATCAGGTAAAATATCTGTCGAGAGGTTATGTGCTGGCCACATCAGATTTTTTCTCAAGCCTTACCCTGTTTCCGTACATATTGCGTCTTATCATTTGATTTCCATCTTCGTTTGGTCAACGAATACTTCTACGTCCTCTTGATAGTGATTTGCCGCCAAAAAATTCCCGCCGAGAATTTGTTTTTTCCCCGGGAAAATTCCCGGAAATTCCTTCGCCACGATTTGCGGGAAGAAATTTTAGTAGGTTTTTTTCCCGGAATTTTTTAGAAAATTCCCGGGAATATTATTTTTGGAAATTTTCCGGGAAATTTTAAAAGATATTTGACCTTGATGTCTTGTTGCTTGTGGAAATTGCCCAATATAGAGCACATAGAGGAATTTGGCCCAAACAGTTCATATGGAATTCTGCGAAAAATGATAATATGAGACCCAGCATATGGTGGAAGGGAATTAATGGTCAACGTAGTGTGCTGTCCAATATTGCTGTAAAAATTTAATCAGTTCCAGCTACCTCATCTTCTACTGAGAGGAGTTTTTCTACATTCTCAACAATTCACACAAAAATCGAAATAAATTATCTTCAGATCGTGCAATAAAATTAACACATATTGCTCACTTTTGGAGAACTAAGTTACAAACTCAAAAACGAGATATTTCAGACTTCGATATACCACCGAACCTATCGGTAACTGATCCAGGTCCTTCAATGTCTTCAATTGATATTAAATCCACAAATGAAATGAATATATCTTCAGAAGGTGAGGAAAGCGAAGACCGCTTCCATTCTGAAATGGACTACTCGTACAATACTGATTCTTATGATTCTGATATTTAATTATTCGTTTACATTTTGAATTACTAATAATTTTTTTATATTACCCATGTACACTTTCTCGATATTAATATATATAAAGGCTGTCTCACAACTAGCACCACAGAGCGAATGAGGAAACACGAGACTGTACTCGGATGTGTAATTTCGAAAAAAAAAAATTGACCAATCAGAGACCTACACCTTTAACGTGTGATTGCCGTAATTTTACGTTACTAGGGTATTATACAAATCAAATCTTCTTTAAAATGTGTGGGCGACTGTAGTTTTCGAAAAATGTCAGTGTCAAACCATTGTATAAATTGCATTACAATATAAACGGTTCTTTTTAGAACCACCATTTGTTGTTTTAATCTCAAAGAATTCAAATAACAATAATATTTTCGTTTAACACATTTTACACAGCTGCTACAACACGTTGCACTGTACGATATAAATGATGATCTCGGATGACACCTTCGCTAACCTAAATTTGTT
This sequence comes from Harpalus rubripes, assembly GCA_963082715.1. Lineage (NCBI taxonomy): Eukaryota > Metazoa > Arthropoda > Insecta > Coleoptera > Carabidae > Harpalus > Harpalus rubripes. The sequence continues at coordinate 11,259,506 of OY720462.1, read as the reverse complement.
GACAGTGAAAAGTCAACTCTAAAGTGACAAAATTACAGTAAGTCAAACAAATTTTGTAACTCACTAGTAGTATTTTTAAAACCTACCAAACAGTTTTATTCATCACACCTCAAGATATCCTTCCGGGATTGGTGGATTAAAAAGTCTTATTATTATTTTCTTCTATTTGCTGGCAACCTATTGTCGTCGGCAAGTGTCAGTTTCGTCTGGGGCGCAAGTTGTGAGACAGCCTGTATATATATATATATATATATATATATATATATATATATATATATATATATATTTATATATGTATGTATTTTTACCATAATTTCACTGCAAAATAAAACTAAATAAAGCTACATCTACAATTTTTATAGAGCGCGGGCAAACAACTGTTTTAAGTGTCCTTGAAAACATGTGTGCTGGAGTCCCACTTGTCAAAATGACAGTACAGCCATTTTGTTGTGTTGTGGTGTTTGTCGTTTGTGTTGTATTTTTCTGGAATCTCAGTATTTATTGTGAAACACCACAACACACAACAAAATGGCTGTACTGTCACTTTGACAAGTGGAGCTCCAGCACATGTTTTCAAGGACACTTAAAACAGCTGTTTGCCTGCGCCCTATATACATTAGAAATTCCTTTGGGAAATTTCTTGAAAGAATTTCCCTGAAAATTCCCGGGAATTTTCCCGTATCTTCAATTTCGGTAATTGACCCATCTCTACCTCTTGGTAATTTATATCTCCCAATTTTTAAAATCCTTTTCTTCTATTCTTGTTGAAAAAATATTTGCTTGTGAAGTGATTTATATATTATTTCGCCATAATAACATGTAGTGATGCACGCGAGACGAGACGAGACAAGAAATTTAAAATATCGAGCTCGTCTCGTTTTCGGATCTGCAATCTCGATCTCGTTCTCGCACATTTTTTTGAGTCTCGTGTCGGTCTCGCGCGAGACTCAAAAATATAGTGAATTTCATATAATTTTCGCATGCACGCGTTCTATGCACAAATTAGCGTGGACTCCACTCCTTGCACGGTGCATTTTTCATTGAATTTATGAATCAAAGCAATAAAGTTACAAATACTTCTTATGCGAGACTCTCATGAGAATCTCGCGAGATTTCTCGCTTCTCGCAGTTGTTATATCGATTTCGCCTCGAATTTTAAACTGCAATCACGCTCTCGTTCTCGTCTCGCATAATACAACGAGACGAGACGAGATGCTAGAGTACTCTCGCCTCGTCGTGCATCACTAATAACATCGCTTAAAAATTAACATAAATTCACTTCCTTGTTCATTTTTTAATAAACTTTATGTCAAGCAACGTGAAAATAGTTGGCTAAACTGTCCACATGCATCAGATGTTTAGATAAAACGACGCCATCTTAACTTGTATGAAATCTAGTATGTCTTTTGCCGAAAAAAAATTCTAGAATCTAGTATCGAATTTAGCTAGAAAAAGTGTAATGTAATTCAGGCTTTGGACAACTCGCTCTATATATTGCTACTGCTTTTGTAATTAATCTCTGGAGGTTTCACTTATTTTCACATTTCTTTCTTAATGCAATCTGACCAATAAATAATCTTATTTAGAAATATTCGTTTTCCGGGAATGGACTGTGTCATATTTTGAGTCAGAGCTCAACGTTTCGCCCGCAATCGTATGGGGCATCTTCAGGAGCAAGGGGGGATAGTACTGTCTTAAACAAGGTTACCCGACGTGTCAACCACGCTAGAGGCCGAGTTTAAGCAACAAGGGGGAGACTCAGTTTACAAGGTTACCCGACGTGTAAACCACGCTAGAGGCCAAATAAACCAAGTGACGAAGGAGAAGACATTTGTATACTAATCTAAAGATACGGTAGATGAGTCAAGATGAGGACCAATGGGAATCGAGTTCGTAATGGTAGATTGGGCGTGTCGTGTTCCGAGAATCACCGGTTTCCACATGTGGGGCAAGGAATAGCCATCATCCAGATTGATGTTATTAGGATGTTTCCATATTTCTAAAGTTTTCCTGTATTTACGTCTGTAAAACTCAGGGTCAGGAGCTAAAATGCGGGAATTTTCAAATAAGATGTTATGTCTTGTGTTGTGTTGGTGTTCTGCGACCGCAGATGTTAATAACATACCATTACGCAAACAGCGGTTGTGTTCTGACAATCTAGTGTGAACACTCCTTCCTGTTTCACCTATGTATACTGTGCCGCAAGAACAATGAATACTATAAAACCGGGTGACGACAAGGGTTCGCGTTTATCTTTAGTTTGAGGGAGTATTTCTGAGATTTTTTGTGGAGGTTTAAAAAAGACCTTAATATTGTTTTTATTAAGAATTCTACCTATTTTATCCGAGAATCCTTTAATGTAAGGGATAGATGCAAATGTTTGTTGCTTAAACTCGGCCTCTAGCGTGGTTGACACGTCGGGTAACCTTGTTTAAGACAGTACTATCCCCTTTGCTCCTGAAGATGCCTCGTACGATTGCGGGCGAAACGTTGAGCTCTGACTCAAAATATGACACAGTCCATTCCCGGAAAACGAATATTTGTCATGACTCAGACTGTGGAAGCCTACGCAATTATTTCAATACTCTTATTTCGTTAAGATAAAATGACTACAAAACAGAACTAAATAATGAACCACCTTTCTTAAAATGCAAAGAACTTTGATGTAATGATTAATGATGGCGTATTCATTACTGCCAACCACACAATTGGGAAAACCAAAATGTCCCTTTGGTTTTGACTTCGCTCTATTTTCACTATCCACTATTCATCCTCGTGAACCTGTTTGGAAGCACAGGTGTGTATCCTTCCCTGTCCGTTTGCCAGTGATGTGCGATACGATTTCCTCGGTCCCGTGTTATAACCACGAGTTCTCATTAACAGAAGAACGATAGGTAAGTAAGGGAGATACATCTGATAGCCTTGTACCGGGATCATTCCGCTACCTAATGTGGCAATGGCAAAAGATAAACATGTCCACTAGGATTATTAGAATTAGGGGAATTTCATTTATTCTACGGAATTAGATGACTGTTTACTCTAGCCACAAATAGAATAGGATAGATAAGCTGGGGATATGGTATTGCACAAATAACTAATTGAAAAAGAATTTACGAGTGGGAGATTATCTCACATGTCCGAAAGAAAATATACTCATTTAAAAAAATGCATCAGAGAGATCCACTAAGATAAACACAAAAATTGCTTTAGGTAATGTAATTAAAACATAGCATATTTTATGTATGATCTTAGTTCTTCTATTTGAATTATAAAGTACAGAATATGCTGTTTTTGCCACCAACATTTGTACCGAAAACTTATATGCCAACATTTTATATAAATTACAAAATATTTAAGGTGCATTCACAAATGAAAATTAGGTTTAGATTTATACTTTAGATTTAAAGACTGGCCGCATATTGTGTAATGACTCCATACACACTTCAGAATTTAGGATCTCTAAAGGTGCATTCACAAATGAAAATTAAGTTTATGGTTTTTGTTTAAGTTTAAGTAAGTCATTTATAAATGTTTAAATTACCTGAAAATTAGTTTTGATATGTACAGACATCTGTGTAAATGCTTCAAAAACAAGATTAAAATATCGGAAGAGCAATACTCAACAAGACACCTGTGTACCGTGAAACTGTCATTCGCTTGGCATTATTGGTTATATTTCAGCAATTAAGTTATGACAATCTCCATGTTCTTCTCGCATTTGTTTAAATAGCCGAATCCACCAACTGGATGCTGAATAAAGATGGGTTTATATATATATATATATATATATATATATATATATATATATATATATATATATATATATATATATATATCATTTCAGACTCGTTCTCATTAGTGAAGTTTGTGACGTCAAACTAAATCATAAACCTAAGGATTGGACCTTGCAGTGTTTAGCTTTATGATTTGGATTTAGAGACCCTAAATTCTGAAGTGAGAATGAAGTCATTACATAACTTGCGACCAAAGTCTTTAAATCGAAAGTATAAATCATAAATCTAAACCTAATTTTCAATTGTAAATGCACCTTAAATCCAAATCATATGGCAGATAAATGTCACTGTCAAAGAACTAATCATTTCAAATTAATAATAGTAACGTTTTAAAAAGAAATAAGTTTCCAGCATATGTAAATATGTAGGTATGTAATTAGATTAATAAAAATTAACGATTCGCAAAAAAGTTTAAACTATTTCTCATTTTTGGACTAGTGAATTCTATTTTATTCGCAATCGTAGATAAAATTTCCCCTCTCATGGTGCAAATCGGTACTATGGAAAGCAATCGTACAAGCGCCATATTGAATAAGTTCCAGCTGAGTGAGTAATGTAGTAATTAATAATTAAATATTTAAACTTATCGCCTTCATATAAATAAGTTTTTTAACTCGGTTTGTATACACAGTCAACGAAACACGGTGAACAATGTGAACTGTCATATGTCAAACCCATCGTATGGTGGCCATCTTGTTTTGAAAATCAGCGCCTCTATCATTAATTTCGATTGCGAATACCGGTATCATTTTATTATCAAAAAAAGATAGTTACTTGGATTAGATTATATTTTAAGAAATAATTTGTCAAAATTAGAGTAAAAATCGCTAATCCAGAAATAAGAATTAGCTTAATCTGTTTTTGACTCGGGTGGTAAATGGCGGGAGGTATTGTGTTGGTCACACCAGATTTTTTAATAATGAGGTGCGCTGGTGCGCAAACTTTTTGCCAAAACAATTAAAGAACAATATGACATTTATGTGTCTTATTTGGAAAATTCTACATTAGTTAGAACGGATTTGTTAATTCCTACAAATGATTTCAACATGATTGAAAAATTATGGGGAGATTTAAATTATTTATTTTGATTGAACATGTTACAGAAACATCACACATTATACAGAGTTTTAAAGAATACCACAGAATGTCAAAAGTTGCCTGCGTCCACCACAGTCTTTATTGTTCTTATGATCATGATTCAAGTCGAAGCAGAATCTATACGTATCTATAATAAACTGCATCTTGCTAAAATATAAAATCACCAATAGTTGGCAGAAGGTCATTATTACTATTATTTCAAATAATAGAAATATCAACGCGATAACAACCATATATACATAATTTTAGCTGTCAAAACGCTTAACAATTGTTGACAGTAACCACTTTCAGTACTGAGAATACCAAATTTGATTTTAACAATCTTTTTAGTTCATAACAACTATAAAAACGATAACGACTACACAAATATTGAATTCTGAATAAGCCGCTAGGGTTGTCCACGCCCTTTCCTGACAACAAATCCAGTTTCTCTAAAGTTTTTTGCCAACAACGTAATCGATTTTCGGACCAGAACTGTTTGGTGAGGGTATATTTGAAACCGAGTACTAAACGGGCGCTGGACGGCGACTGCAGTCCCGTTTACTCATTCGTCCACATTATGTTTACGATTTTTTTAACAGAACCTTACCATACACCTGCCTTCATAGACGGCACCCCCGCCCTTTTATGACCTCTACTCGCCTCGCAATTTCACAGTAAAACTAGGGAGGTTGCTCTACCCCAGCCTATATTCTGTACGCCAAATATTTGTACTTTATACGACATCCACGATATACAGAACCAAGAATGATTCAATTATTAAATAATGAAACAACATTTTTATGATAACTTTTTATAAACTTTTCTAAATTATAGTTTCAATAATCTATTTAACTTATAAATGTCAAAATTCAGTTTAGAAATTCTTTTCATATTATGATAGTCGCGTCTGGGTTCACTTATGTCATACTATATCATTGGAAATTGGTATCCAACGTTGTCTCTGTCTCTATAGTCACGACATTTATTTGTTGATCATTAAGTCTAGAAATTATTATGAATACGTGCGTGACTTTCAATGTCCTAGCCTATGCACCCTGTACCCCTAAGATAATCCTGTCCTGAAGATAGCGTTTTGTTTTAGAGAGTCGGTATTAGTTTGTCTCGTCAAGAAGACGTTTGTACTCAGACAGTAAACATGTAAGAGTTTAAGTTTTCGTTTGCGTTCTGCGTAACGCGAGAATTTTGGCCTAAGGATGCAACGGCATCTTTAGGATTTAGTTATATTGGTTTTAATTAGTAAAGAATAAATTAATTAAGTTAGTGCAAGTGGTAGTGTATCTAATTACAGGGTGTGGCAGAACCAATTGAGCAGTTTGGTGGGGCAGGTGTTCGGGCGGTGGCGAGGGTAGGCAGCTGCACTAGGTCTCTTTTTGTTCTGTCGACATCCATATTTTAGTACACAACATGGTTTGGACAGGAGTACATCGTGGCTTTGCCGTACGTGCGTTTTATGAAAACAACCGATCTGTGATTGAGACGCAAAGAGCTTTTCGGCGACGGTTCAATATTCCGCGAAATAATGCTGTTCCTACTGCGAACACAATTCGGTCCTGGATTCGGCAGTTGGAGGAAACTGGTAGCACACACTAATGGTGCGGTGTGCCGTATCACAATTTGGCGTTATAGGCCCATACTTTTTTAAAGAGGGAGGCGTGACCGTGAATTCCGGGCGTTATGTTTTAATGTTGCAAAATTTTCTGCACCCCCATTGTAAGTGGGTGTTGAAGAAGAGGGATTAGGGGACTTTTGGCTCCAACAGGATGGGACTATAGCCCACACAGCCCGAAATTCTCTAAACGCTTTAAGAGAAATGTTTCCTGGACGTCTAGTGTCTTTGAGAGGTGACGTGGGGTGGTCTGCGCGATCGCCCGATTTAAGCATAAATCGGCTCCAGCAATGTATTGCAGCTAACGGCCGCCATCTTAATGACATTATTTTTAAAAATTAATGAGTATAAAATGGTAAGTCCTACTGATTTCAAAAATAAAACCATTTTTTTTCATATATACCCTGGTTTGTTTTTTATAAGTCTTCAAAACTGCTCAATTGGTTCTGCCGCACTCTGTATAATAATCATGTAAATAAAACTTTAGTCAGCAAATCTCAAGTATTTGTCCATGTCCATCAAGTGGAAATTGTAAGAATGTGTGTTCTTCCTTTCCACCAGTCAAAATAAAGTGTGTCATCGTTGGGGAAAACAGGAAATAGTAGCAGCATCATCAACTTCCGCACCCCCTCGTGTTATAGGAGTTGAACCGAAGACCTTAGGATCTTACTAGACATAAGAAGGTCCTGGGTTCATGGTTTTACGGTTCTCAATATTACAAGAATAACTATAAAACCGGTTTGCAATATAGTTAGTTACTAGTTGATAGCATTATATTTGAATTATGTACGTAGTTGAGAAATATAAGAAATTTATTCAAATCTATTCGCGAATAACTCTAAACATAGGTAATTCAATTATATTTCCCACAACTATGGCAAATAGCCGGAAGCTTTCAATAAGATAAATGTGCTTTATAGTTCTAATAGCGCAGGAATCTGGTATTAGTTTTCTGTGTTCAACACCCCTAATTAATTAGTTAATTAACTAATTACAGCTCAATTACAAAGGACAGCCTATTAAAATTACATCTCGCGTTACTTGCCAGTGATTCTGATATAGACTTTGTTCAAATCAGTCATATTAATTCGATCATTACAATCCTATTCCTGTTCGATATACGAAGGGGAAATATTATTACGCTCCTGCGGTCTAGTGGAGTGCCGTTAGGCGTGAAAACTAAAAAAACTTGGAACCCAATTCCAGTGAATCAACTTTAATGAAACTTTTTACATTGTGTTGCCAAAACCAATACTAAAGTGTTTTTGGATTAGAAATGGGGTCATACCACATTTTCCAATTTATTTATTTTCTGAAAGTACATTTAAAACTACTTACGAAAATATATATTTTATGACACATAAGTTTCTAGTTCTACAGTAATAATTTTTTAAATTTTATATAAAATTTCGAATGAAGTAACAGTTTTGCGGCACTAGCCAGCAGTAGCGACATCTACCGAGCAAAAATCTAACTACTTCTGACGTTTATGTCATTGTGTTTTGAAACCCACGCTTGAAACCAAACGTAGTCTTCAAAACTTCTGGAGTATTTATTGCTTTATACCAGGGATGGCGAACCTTTACGTATCAACGTGCCATTTTTCTAAAGAAATGTTTAATGAGGTCATAGACGTGCGTAGTGGGACTTCTGTTGTTGCCATCAAATAATTTTGACTTTGTGATTATTGGGAAAATAATAATAAATACTATCAACTCAAAACTCTTTATTTACTACAATAAAATAGGAACATTTTGCAATGTTTCAATTATACGCGTAATTTAAATTAAAGTAAAATTAGTGTGACTTCTGTTGTTGCAGATTAGATGACAAATAACATATGTTAGGGTTTTAAGATGTTACTTTTAGCAGAATGCTTGCTGAACTGGAGTCATCTGTCAAACGGTTTCTAACCGAGCCTTTAATGTTATTCATCTCTGAAAATAATGACTTGCAGGCATAGGTTGATGAAAATATTGTTATAATAGCATGAGCCAGCTTCTTCAAACAATTAAATGTGTCTGGTAACGCATTCCATGTTTCCTAAATTTTGTTATTAGCATTTTCACTTATATTACTTGTCAATCTTTCTGTTTCAATTAATTCTAACTCTTTCCTTGTTTCAATAAATTTTTGAATCCATATTGAGCTAGACAAATTCAGTTTATCAAATGACGTCACATCAGGGTACATAATAAACTTGAGTATTTCCGATAAGTCCTTTGAACTGAGAAAATCTCGCTGAAAATTCCTTGATTGAAGAATTAATCACAGAAATAAATTCTTCAGTAACTTGGTCTTCGTCTGGTTTCTCATGTATTTCTAAATCGTTAATATATTTTTTCAAATTTGGAAAATACTTGTAGTTTCTTGTGATAATATCGTTCCTGAAAATATTTAGCCTCAAAAGCGCGACTGAGATCTATCATCTATTATGACGATAATTGTTTTATTTATGCCCTGAAGCTTCATGTTCAACTTATTTAAATGTTGGCATATGTCTGTAAAAACATCAATTTTGAAAGCCACATAACATCCAACAACTGTGGGTATTCTTCAACTTTTCCCTCATTTTGCAGAAACAGTCTGATTTCTTCCAAGCAATCAACAAATTTTTGAAGTACGTTCCCGCGACTCAACCAGCGAACATTATTGTACATCAGTAAGCCATTGCACACCGAGTTGACTTCGTCTAACAAAGCTTCGAACTTTCACTTGTTTAAAGCCTGCGACGAGATGAGGTTGACTATTTTTGTGACTACCGCCATTACATTATCAAGAGATGTTAAACCACTCTTAGCACACAAGGCTTGTTGGTGAATGATGCAGTGGAATTGAAGAATCGAATGCCCTACGTCTGTTTGAAATAAACTTATGAAACCATTTCTAATAACGAATTTTGTGATCAGTAACGTGCCCAAAATATTGTGTCGCGTGCCATTAATGGCACGCGTGCCACTGGTTCGCCATCCCTGCTTTATACCATTTCCCTTACATCTTGAGCCATAAGAATAACAAACAAAAATTTTATTTTTACGTCTCAACGAGTTATTCTCGTAGGACGACACAGAACAATATTGTACAACCATTGTAATATCTAAATCAAACATAAATTGTATTTATTTATATTTTTATTTAGCATATTTCGTTATTTGTACTTACTTTAAAAAAAAATAACTTGTTGCAAGGAAGTTGACGTTACTTTCAAAATATTGGTTATATAAGGTTATGTTAGAAAAAAGTGACAGATCAGTTCATGTACAGTAAAAGCACGAGTACGGGTGTGCCTAACTATCGTATATTTGTGTACAAAACTGTGACGTCACAAAACCAAACTCAGAATCTTTATAAAGAAAATCATGAATGAAAAGTATAATAATATTAAATATTTTTTATGTATATATGCATAATATTAGGTAAATTTTTCATTTATGAAAGAAAAATCAACATTTTTTCTTTTTACTTTCCGTCACCTTTAGGTAAGGAAGGTATTGTCTTTGGTCAAAAAATTCGGTGGTGAGTTTTTGATGAATAAGCACGTTTTAAGGTCCCTAGAATACGATTTTACTATTTGTGTGTAACAAAATTTTCGTCTACGGTAACTCTAAAACTACAATTCCAAAAATTATAATTCTTTCGTATTCCTCTTCGTTGCATCCATATGAAGAGCTGATTAGATTTTGGTTATAATTGGTCAACCGGAAGTACCCTTATTTGAAGATTTTAACAGTTTTTCTTGAAAAAACGATGTTAAATATCATTTTTTCACATTTAATGTTATTATAAATATTAAAGATCATTGTATTCTCTATACGATTTGACTGCATTTTATACATAATATTAAATGGATATAGAGTTAAAAAATTATAAAGAAATTAAATTTCATAAAGTAGACATAGCTATGAAAACAGCTACTATATTATGAAAATTCTGATTGAAAGATGTCAGTGTCAATTGACATATTCGTAGTATATTTGTGTTATATTATAATTTTACTGGAAATTTAGGATTTTTTGCTCAAAACTTTCTGTATGGAATTTGTATAAAGTACATACAACTGTCGACAGGTAATGTACGTATAAGAAATTTAGAATCTTTTACAAGGAACTTTCTGTATACTATTTTATAGAAAATACATAGGCATTTACGACGAAAATTCTACCGGTAGATACCGCATCTACCGACTGTGTTCGAAAACACGACTGGTAAAAAGTTACCGTGTTCGAAAATTGTACAATATCTACCAGATCCATCTACCAGATTCATGAAGAATCTAATCTCAAAAAAAGGTAGTGATGCAAAGCGAAGTGCACGCGTTAGAAGTGGAAATGTGTTCAAAGTATGACTCTGCTCAGTTTGTTAACTATATCAAATATCTAACCTGTTTCAAATTTTCAAATTTTTTTATAGGTTATGGATCTACCCTGTTTACCACTTGCGTTCTTAAAATATTGATTCCGGTAGCTATAACCTGATAAAGAGCTGTTTACTGGTAACAGTTCACAGGTTGAATTTTCGTAAATGCCTCATATAACTGACGGAAGGTAATGTGCTGGCCACATCAGATTTTTTGGTATGACCCCATTAACGTTTTTATTTCCCGCCATACAGGTAGGTATAAGGGAAGTAATGTTTTCGGTCCAAAAATTCGATAGTGAGTATTCAGTGAATAAGCACGAATTAGGATCCCCATAACATGTTTTTTTATTATTTTTACAATGATTGTGTGTCTCTGTGCGTGTGATGATTTTTTCTTCCATGATAACTCTTATATCAAACTTCCCAAAATTTCAATTTACCGTATTTAAGCTTTCTGCATTCATATAAAGAGTTTATTAAATTTTGGGTAATTTTGGACAACCGGAAGAGATACTATACTTGAAGCCCATAACAGTTTTTATTAATGAAAAACTATATTAAAATATAATCCAAAACTTTTCAAATTTAGTATTTAACACTTTCAAAATTAATGTACCGGAAGTGATACTTTACTTGAAATGGCAAATTTTCTTAAAAAATATATTGTTCTATAATCCAAAACTATTCAAATTTGGTATTTAAAACTATTTTACGAATGAGAACGACGGGCGCGTTTTCTTATTCCGCAGATATGTATCCTTGCATTATTAACTTGCAGATAGTCGTTTTTTTATTACATAGATGCATCTGTTATGCAGCTGGATAGTGTTTTTTTTTATTTAACTGCAAAGCAGTTCTGCTCGTTGACTGCGCGCAGTTATGCATCTAGCTTTGAAAAGGTTGCATTGGATGTACGCATGCGCAGACAGTATTGGAAAGTTATCACGAAACGAAAATCAACATAACTAAAGATATTACTCTTCAATACCTACTTTAGTCGCATTTGTAGCAAGAGTAAACATTTTGAATTTGAAGTTTTTAATGCAAAACTATATTAAAATATAATCCAAAACTTTTCAATTTTAGTATTTAAGACTTTTATATCAAGAGCAACAACGTATTAGATTTTGGCAAAAATTAATAAACCAGAAATGATACTTTACTTGAAGCTCGGAACAGATTTTCGTGAAAAATATATTATGGTATACTCCAAAGCTTGTTAAATTTAGTATTTAAGACTTCTATATAAAGGAAAGCAACATATTATATTTTGGCCAAAATTGATAAACCGGAAATGATACTTTATTTGTAGCTCTGAACAGATTTTCGTGAAAAATAAATTGATACAATCCAAAACTTTTCTAATTTGGTATTTAAGATTTTTATATTAATGAGAACGACATACTAGATGTTTTCTAAAATTGATAAACTGGAAGTACTATTTTACAGGAAGTTATAAACATATTTTCTAGAAAAAATATATTAAAACATGATTCAAAACTTCTTAAATTTGGTATTTAAAACTCGTGTATAATTTGAAACAACATATTTTAACTGTACCTATATGATAAACCGGACGTGGTACTTAATTTGGAGCGCTTAACAGATTTTCGAGGAAAAACAATAAAATATAATCCAAAATTTGGTATTACAGACTTTTCTATTTATTGGAACAATAAATTTTTGTTTACAAACGATCAACTGGAAGTGATACTTTACTTAAAGCTCATTGCTATTTCAAACAAGGAATTGACGGGACGTCATGTGTTAGCCACATCAGATTTTTTTATATTTGTTTGATAAAATATATTATATTTGTCACAACCATATATCTTTATATAGTTTGCAAACTTACTCCCTTGTCACTGTTTCTGTGAACGAAGAAATAATCGAAAAAAAATAAGTGTGCCAATGCCAAAAATACAGGGTTTCGGTAGAAGCTGAATCTGGACCAGAAGATGACTTTATTTTGTTCTTGTAAATGAACATTTGTTTCATAAATAACTATTTGTTATTAATTAAAATCAATGTAATATAAATTTAGTTATATCAAGTTGTGTAATGCAAGCTTAAGAAAGAGTATCTTTGTTGAAATCTAAAGGTGATTATACAGTGCAAAGTTCTGAAAACATAAAAAGTCCTTTAAAAAATCTCTTTATTTTGTTCAAGTCGATTGTTTTTGCAGAATAAAGAAGCTTAGTAGTGTGAAAGGTATCAGAACAAAAACAGTATTCAGAACTTAACTTTCGAAACTCTATAATTTATCATCCAGAGCTACGTGTGCCTGGCTTGAGAGTTATCTTCAAAAACTGCGAGCGAGCTTAAAAAATTGTGATTTATTCACTTCTCATGCAGAACCCTCACACTAAATATATATTAACTGTAAACTTTGCCCATACTTCAAGCAAGCCTTTCAAAGGCGCCTAGTTTTTAATTCGCACAATCGATGTCTTTCTATATTTCACACAAGAATGGAGATAAATTCTTGAAACTTTGCATAAATGAAACATTCATAGAGATAAATTTAGATATTTGTCACCTAATTCATGCCAAACTTTTTAAAAATTCAACCAAAAAGATACAGTAACTTAGTAACGACTTTTGACGCCAAAATGGTTACCAAGTTTATGTGATGAATAAGGGAGTTTCAAATTTACAAAAACCTTTGCTTCTAAAAGATTGGGAACTACTGATTTAATAATTACTTAATTAATTAATAGCAACACTTAAATGAGTGCCCGTGAGGTGTCGCCTAGTAAACGCCCGCACGGTACGAATAAGTCTATTGTCATTACCGATGTCTGCGTACAAAGCAGATTGGTACATCCAGCAATGGGTAATATGCCTTGATGATATATTTATTTTAAATATCTTCGATCTTTCCTGTTTTGGATAATAAAATATAAAAATAAAAAAATATATCATCACGGCATATTACCCATTGCTGGGTGTGCCAATCTGCTTTGTTCGCAAATATCGGTAATGATTATGACATATTTGGATAATAAAAAATCAAATATGGCCAGCACATTTCCTTCCATCAGTTATATGAGGTATTTACGAAAATTCTACCCGTGAACTGTTACCGATAAACAGCTTTTTAACAAGTTATAGCTACTGGAATTGATATTTTAAGAACGCAAGTGGTAAACAGTGTAGATCCATAACCTATGAAAATTTTGAAAATTTAAAACAAGTTAGAAATTTGACGTAGTTAACAAACTGAGCAGAGTCCTACTTTGAACACATTTTCATTTTTAACGCGCGCGCTTCGCTTTGCATCACTACCTTTTTTTGAGATTAGATTCTTCGTGAATCCGGTAGATGGATCTGGTAGATATTGTAAAATTTTCGAACATGGTAAATTTTTACCACTCGTGTTTTCGAACACAGTCGGTAGATGCGGTATCTACCGGTAGAATTTTAGTAAATGCCTACGTATTTTCTATAAAATCCATACAGAAAGTTCCTTGCAAAAGATTCTAAATTTCTTGTATGCACATTACCTTTCGACAGTTGTACGAATTTTATACAAATTCCATACAGAAAGTTTCGAGCAAAAAGATTCTATATTTCGAGTAACATTATAACACAAATATACTACGAATATGTCAATTGCACTTGACACTGATATCTTTTAATCAGAATTTTCATAATATAGTAACTGTTTCTAGCGTAGCTGGTTAATTTATGAAATTTAATTTCTTTATAATTTTATACCTATTTATCCATTTAATATGAAGTATAAAATGCAGTCAAATCGTATAGAGAATACAATGTTCTTTAATATTTAAAATAACATTAAATGTGAAAAAATGATATTTAACATCGTTTTTTCAAGAAAAACTGTTAAAATCTTCAAATGAGGGTACTTCCGGTTGACCAATTATAACCAAAATCTGATCAGCTCTTCATATGGATGCAACGAACAGGAATACGAAAGAATTATAATGTTTGGAATTGTAGTATTAGAGTTATCGTAGACAAAAATTTTGTTACACACACACACACACACACACACACACACACAAACACGCGTACACACACACGCGCACGCACGCACACACACACACACACACACATCCACACATACATACATACACACACATATAGACATCATCGTAAAAATAGTAAAATCGTATTCTAGGGACCTTAAAACGTGCTTATTCATTAAAAGCTCACCACCGAATTTTTTGACCAAAGACAATACCTTTCTTACCTAAAGGTGACGGAAGGTAAAAATTATGAATTAGTAATCATTAGACGCATAATTTTTTTCTCTAAAAAATCTATGTATAGGGATCGAGCCAGTCAAATTTCGGGTAACGGTTGAGCATTGTACAAATTTTTATGATATAATGAATCGTAAATAACTATTTAATCGAAATAGTCTTTAAAAACATATGGCGAAATAACGAATAAATAGAACTGTGTGTATGTTGCTATGGTTTCAACAACCTGTAAATTTTCTACGGGGCGGAGCCCATAAAAACCTTTCCTAACCACTAGAGACAGAGCTCTGTTATAAGAGGTTTACGATTCAGTATAACGTAAAAATTTGATTCTAGGGTCCTTAAAACGTGGTTATTCACCAAAACCTCAATATGCGATTTTTAGCATGATCCATATACCTCCCTTACCAAAGGTAGCGGGAGGTAAAAAATTGGTTTTGCAATGTATTAAAATTGAACTATTGCACTATGTCTTTGTGTTGAAAGTCCTGTAATGCAAACATTTATTTATACATTTATGTAAAAATTATTTAAAAATAAGAATTGATATTTCTTTTCTTAGTTTTCAGTGTTATATTTACTATGTATACTATTCCTTCCGTGTGTATGAGCGTTGTTGAGTGTGCAGTACTCGAACAGCTTCCTTCATACGGTTTCGTTAAATTCTTCTTCTCCATTTCGTTTCCTTTCGCCAGACATTTATTACCGGCCACGCTGGCCATTATTTCAACAGTGCTCTTGTTTTAACAAAAGGTGTAACCATTTTGCCGAGCAGTAGCAGCTCTCGTATGAGCATTGTATGCTGCTTGGTTGTTATGTGGATAAAAGTGCATTTTCTGCTCTTTGTTCGATGCGACGAGCCCAGCTGCACCAGACGTGTCAACTTACATAGCTGAATATGTGATTCCGGAGAGAATCACATGTAGTTTATAAAGAAATACACACATGCTTCAATATTACTCCCGTTCAATAAGAAGACATTGCAAAGAGACAGTGCAGACAGACAAAAAAAATGCTTTTTCAGCAACTGCAGAACGGCTTTACCGTTTAAAGATTGAATTAATCTTTTGCTTGTTATTTTTTTGTATTTACCGTTTTCTACAAAATAGTCGCGTTCTTTTTATGATTTGCTTCACCTCTCCTCACCTCAGCTCAAAGTGAGATGAGTTTGACATGAACTGAGTTGAGATTTTTGTGAATTAAATTCCGCACAACTGTTTTTTAAAAAATCCGAAGTACTGTCCGCTGAACTTGGCAATAATAACAAATTGTCCATATCACTCATGTCATCATTTAATAATTGCTCCTAAAAATAAATTTAAAACATTATAATAAATTTTAAATAATCATTACTTAATGCATTCACAAATGAAAATTAGGTTTAGATTTATGGTTTATACTTTAGATTTAAAGATTTTGGTCGCATATTATGTAATGACTCCATTCACATTTCAGAATTTAGGGTCTCTAAATTCAAATCATAAAGCTAAACATTGCAAGGTTCAAACTTTAGGTTTATAATTTAGTTTGACGTCACAAACTTCACCAATGAGAACGAGTCTGAAATGATATAGATATATACACCCATCTTTATTTAGTATCCACTTGGTGGATTCGGCTTTTTAAACAAATGCAAGAACATGGAGACTGTCATAACTGAATTGCTGAAATATAACCAATATATTTAATATTATCGGTCATTTTCTTCAAATAACCAATAAAATAACAATATTATTATATCTTATTCCTTTTAAGCCTTTCAGTATTATAGACAATAGGGCATTGTCGGAAAGCACAAATAGAACAAATTTCGCTAAGCCGCGTTTCATCAAATTTTCAGGCAAAATTCGTTGATATAAACTCAAGGATATTCCTGTAAGTTCCTCTAATTCATCGATTGTTCTATGACGATCATATATGAAGTATCACGGATTTTTCATTGATTTCAGATGCTCTGGAAGTCAAAGAAAGCTCCGGTTGAAGTTCATTTTCAGTTGATATTTAAAACGAGTAAACCATTCGTAAAGCATCGCTTGCCATAGATGACGCTTGGGCAACAGATCCAAAATGGTGTCTAGTAAAGATACTTAGCGGGAAAAGTCGAAACTAGAATCCTACCACGTACCCTCCAGATAATAATTCTAGGTACTTTTAGGAAACCCCTCGTATTTGCTTAACTTTCTTTCCAAATGTTTTCCTTAAACTGCTGGAGAGTCCATAACATATACTCAATTCTTTAGGTAGCAAAATTTTCCAGCATTGCTCGATATTAGTAACTTTTCGAATGATATACCTCATCTTTCGGTTCTAAAACTTAATATTCGGCTTATTCACAGAGCCATTTTGATGCAAATGTTCTCCATCTTGCATGATCAGATTGTAAAAAAGGCGTTGTCTTTCTATGCCGGGTGTCTTAGGCCGACCGACACATGGGAGATTAACACGTGAAATCAGTTAATTGTGAATAGTATCTCCCCAGTGGAAGATATTAAGTTGAATCTTTGTATACTTATTGGAAGATATTAAATCTATGGATTGCACTCCAAATTAGTAAATTTAAATGAGTATTTTTTTTAAAAAAATAAGAAAATTTGTAGAATTTCCAGGATTACTGTTCATATATCAGACAAAATGATTACCAAGTAACAGTACAAATAGTATAGTGGTAGCGTTTGCGCTTGGTAATAAACAAAACTCGGAGAGACGGGTTCGGAACCATCCAGCAGCAAAATATAATTTTAAATTTTTACTTTGCAAAATAATTTTTATTATTAATATGTTTTTAACTTGTTATAGAATTTTAATAAAATATAAACATTATTTAAAGCATAAATTATCCGTATTTTATAAAATATAAATCACATTGATTACAACATAGAATTTTATTTTACTGCTGGCTGGTTCCGAACCCAGTCTCAGTTCTGTTTATTACTAGGCGCACACGTTACCACTATGCTATTTAAGCTGTTAAGACTCATTCACAATACGAAATTAGTAGTTAGTGTTTGTAGTTATAATTAGTGCTTATAATTAGTAATTAAAGATTGGTAAAAGAGCGTTCACAATACATGAAATTAACGACTACGGATTTGATTCGAAAAGTTTTTAAGAAATGGTTAAATTTAATGCTTCTTATTTAGTAGATTTGACTATTATTTAATATTTTTGAATCTTTTTTTATTTTGTATAAAAAAGTTTAACAGAATAATAGAGTCAATACCTTTCAAATTCAACAAAAATGTAAATTATTTCTTTTAAAACAACTATCAAACTCAACAAATGTCACAACATCTTTCTTTTTCGACATTATATCTATTTCATTCTACTCTGTTCTGTGATTGGCTATTCTGTTAACCACTAACCATAAGTTTGGAGCTTGCAAACTCTTGCGCTAACTGAACTTAGCCCGGACCTGCGCTGCGCTAATTTCGTTATTGTGAACGCTTAACTATAACTACGTATGCCAAGCTTTCTACGCTAATCGTAACTGCTAATACTAACCACTAATTTCGTGTTGTAAATGAGGCTTTACTTGGTAACCATTTTTTATGGGATATGAATAACTAAGATGTTCCACAAATTTCCTTATTTTTTTTTTTTGGTATTACAAATTTAAATTTACTAATTTGGACTGTAGTCTATAGAATTAGTATCCCCCAATAAGTACACGAATTTTCAACTTAATATCTTACACTGAGGAGTTACTGTTCACAACTAACTGATTTCACATGTTAACCTCCTATGTGTCGGTCGGTCTAAGACACCCGGTATACATAATAAAATAAAATTTAATTCAAAGATTTTTATGCGTGTGAATTTTTCTATTTTAAATTTCCAAGGAAT
This sequence comes from Harpalus rubripes, assembly GCA_963082715.1. Lineage (NCBI taxonomy): Eukaryota > Metazoa > Arthropoda > Insecta > Coleoptera > Carabidae > Harpalus > Harpalus rubripes. The sequence goes on along the minus strand of OY720462.1, from coordinate 11,240,571 downwards.
AAATACTCAAAATTGGAAAATTTCAAAAATGCAAAAAATGGTAAAGCAACTTATGAGCGTGATTCACTAGGCGCTGTATAACATAATTATATTCAATTCAAACTTCAAAATGTTAGTCCTGAAATTTTCTGGGAATTACTCGATAGTTCATTCTAGAATGGTACCTATTCATCAAAAAATAAGATTCTAGCTATAAAATAATGTTATATTTCTCCTATGTACAGTTACTTTGAAGAATAAAATTAAATACATTGTAACCTCAAGAATTTCATTCTATGAATTGCAAGTTCAGTGTTAACGATGACTATTGTTTGAAGAAAGACCTCCCACGTTGAATGTATGTATAAACCTCCATGTCATTGCGTATAAATGCCCTTTGACCTTTTGTACGGTAACTAGAATTGAATGTAATCAGTATAATTAAACAGAAATGCAAAATTAATTATGATACGTATGTTAATTACTTTTCCTTTAATGAATCATGAATAAAAATTTAATTACTTTTCAGATATCTGAAATTATTGTGTATAGAACCATGCAATTTATAATAATCAATGTGTTATGACATAAATCGAATAATACTACCGGATTAATTTTGAAATAATGGAGGTATCCTATGTAGGATAAATAAATATCATGTAATTATTAACAGGAATATAAAGTTAAATAGTAGTTTCAATTACTGTTATAATATCCTAATACAAACAGCAATAAATTATGTTGGACATACAATTAAATTTAATGTTTCAATTATCTATGTTTTAGAATATGTTACCTATCTCACAATATCCCATTGTTATCTCGTAGATTAATTTAATTTATTACATACAGAAAACACACGTCACATTTATAACAGAAAAATAGTAACCATTAGAATTGTGTAGGTATAAAAACTAATGTATTTTGTGTACATAAAATGTAATATTTTGTAAGATCTTACCTACCTATGCTCTGTTCCATTTAAGCCATTCAGTAGATGGCACTGGCAACAGCGCAAATCTGAAGTAGCCGAAATTACGTTGGGTAAACTTGTCTCTTGTCTGTAATTTCAGCCAATCAGAGATGTCAAAACTATTCCCTATGCTCCGCAATACTGAATGGCTTAAATGGAACAAGGTATAGAACAGTGGCGGTTTTCCGCAAAGGCACAGGAAGCGCGCGCTTGGGGCCTCTTAAATCGAGGGGGCCTCAAATTTTAGGTCTCAAAGTAAAAAATCTGGTGTGGCCAACAAGGTACCTCCCGCCATTAAAGCCCGAGTCACAAAGAAGATTAAGTTAATCCTTATTTTCGGATTAGCCAATTATAGTCTAATTTTGACAGTTTATATCTTAAAATATATTCTAATCAAATCCAAGTTACTATCTTTTTTAAACCCCTCAACAGGATTAAATCCCAATTACAGAGTGAGTTCACATTTACACACATCCATGCCTTAGTGGGATTCGAACCCAGAGCCCCGAGGGCACTCATAACATGAGGCGTTGTTCTAACCAATGAGCCACCGGAGCTATAATAAAATGAAGATTAAATTTTAAATACCGGGATAGAATAGAATTCACTAATCCAGAAATGAGAATTAGCTTAAACATTTTTTTGTATCGGTAATTTTTATTAATTTACTTATGCTGGAAACTGTATTGCATTCCTTTTCTATTATGTTGTATTTACTTTTTTCTTTTTAAAATGTTACTAATATTATTTTGAAATTAGTCCTTTGATAGTGACATTTATCTGTCAGTTACATACATTTGAATAACTGCGTTTTTTTGTTTAAAGCGTAGGCTCTAGGTTTTAAATTATAGATAATTTTATAAATTTATCCATAAAATATATAGAAAAAGTATTAATTCAAATCTATAGAAAATTTAATAATCTTTAATTTTTATAATAACATTAAACTCGAAAAAATAACATTTAAAGGTATTTTTCGAAGAATAGTTATTTGTATCACTAGTCCAGAAACTGAGTATTTGCGAGAACGAGTTTATTTTGACAATATTTTGTAAATACGAGATCTCGCAAAACAGTTTCTGGGCGTGTGATACACAAGATTTTTTGTGCCGACATCTCCATAAATTCTTCGTATATTTCTCAAAACTTTATTCTATTTTACATAACCTAAAAAAATGAACATATATTTTGATCGGTTTTGCATTGCAAGTTTAAATATAGTTACTTATATTTGAGCTTAAAATGCGTAATTATTTTATATTTATTGAAAATATATCACACAAACATTAGTTATATATATTTTATATACTTTCGCATATTTTCAATGGCAGATAGCGGAAACTCAATTGTATCACGTGAAGTTAGTTGTAGTTACAAAACAAACGAAACAAATTAGTCCTAAAGTTGGAACTTATAATTAATTTATACGAGATGACAGCAATGACAGCATATTATTTTTATGACAAAATTTAATTATTTAATTACAATAACTAAAGATTTAGCCCTAAAATTTGTAGACATTTTGCTAATTCTTTTGTTGAAAATAATCTTAAATTGACATATCACCAGAACAGTACCTAATACCAACTCCTTTTGCTGGCCTAGGTCAGCAACAGCGCATTTCTGGACGATTTTGAGGTCTGTAATACTAGGCAAATTGGACGGAGGTACGAAAAAACTATTTTGAGCTTCTAGTAAAGTGCCATTTCTGGTTATCCGATTTACAGCAAAGTTTAATGGGCTCTTTCCAGTACAAAAAGTTCGAAATACAAGGTTTAAAATTTTTCTGAATGATAGTATTCGAGTTAGCGTGGAGGATCCACGCACACATACACACATACATACCTACACACAGACATCATCGTGAAAATGTTAAAATTGGATTCTAGGGACCTTAAAACGTGGTCATTTACCAAAATCTCAATAGGCGATATTTAGCACGATCCCTATACATCCCTTACCAAGGGTAGCGGGAGGTAAAAACGAAATTCTAAAACATGTAACATTTACGTTCATGTTTATTAAACATGTTAAACATAAAAAATATCCCTAAAACAATAATATCCTACCTGTCTACATAATTTTTGCTAATTAGATTGATATGTCTATGTATGTGGGTATACCTATATTTTCGTGTACGTTGGCGATCGATGGGTTTCGTTGCGGAATTATTTCAAACATCCATTAGAGTGTAACAGCATTATCTAATTCGCGGTCAATAATTGAATAGCGCCGTTCTGTGTAGAGCAATTAGCCGGAGTTCGATTGACGCTCCGGTGGCTCCGGTTGGCTCCGGAGTACACGTGCACAGGATGGAGCTGAGCATAACTCCAGGGAAGCACGCAGGATATGAATACGAAAATGTAATGCGTTATGTATAAGAATATAAAATTAAAGGAAATAATTATATTATTTTGCAAGTTCTTTACATATTCAATATGGCAAATTGTTTCAATCTTAAATAAATATTTATTTTTTTGGTCCTTACTCTTCATTCTGCATTTCTGGCAGGGATGGCATTCTATCATACAAATACTGCCTCGCCTGCAGTGGCGGCGTCAGGATGTAAATGTAGGGTGGGCACAATCAAAAAATGGGTGGGCACAATCAAAAAATGGGTGGGCACGGGGGGGGGGTCGTAATAGGTCAAAGGTAGCCAGAAGAAAAAGCGCCGCAAGCATTTTTTCATTCAAGGTCAAGTGCCTTATAATTATTAAAAGTTACATTTTTCCAAAGAAGGTGAAACTTCATGTTTCCCCCCTTTCATGTACAAAAATAAATTGCCAGATCACAAAACATTTTAGAAAAGTGAATATATTTAACGGATTCTTGACTTACCTATATGTATAAACTGTCTAAGTCTAAACTGTCAAAATAGACTTTCAATTTAAGTTATCTCTTTCTATCGCTGCACATAGTAAGTAAAATGGCGATAAGAACTGTCAGCTGGGCCGTCAAACTAAACGTCAAAAATATTGCAGTCACTAATATAGCTGTTAATCTGTGAAAATTTGCATCGTTTGATATTCTAGCTTCTATAAAAGCTTTATAACTTCTTTTGAGAAGTTTTTTCAAGTTGCCAAAGACTTTCCTCTCATTTTACGTCTAACTTTTGAAAAAAAAAACAATTGCCATGCACATAGTAAGTAAAATGGCGCAAATTTTCTATCTCTTTAAATTGAAGAGGTCTATTGAATATCACCTGCAGTTCTACTATTACAATAATATTTTAATTGACATCCATATTATGTATACAAAATATATATATATATCAAAAACAAGCCATCAAAAAAATATTCTTTGTAAATACATTATTTAATTTAATTTTATTCTATATCTTAAATTATAATATTTACGTTGTTTGATTTTGGTTTTTTATCAGGTCATGGCTTATGGAAAGGGTAATTATCCCCTTTACCCCCCTTTTTTATATAACACCAAGACTAGTCTTGGTCTTGAGAAAATCAAGAACAAGACTCGAGACAAGGCCTCTATGGAAAATTAAGACCAATACTTAAGACTAGGACCAAGAGTCTTGACGAGAGTCTTGCAAGACTCTTGATCCAATTATATTTAATTTTATTGAATAATATATTAGGTATATGAAATCTCATTTCATATACTTGATGTTACTTTTAAACAAAATATGTTTGGAAGTTGTGAAGTAGTTCCGGTCTCGATTTCAAATTCTGTCAGAGTTGGGTTTTCCCTAGGTCTCCAGGCCAGTAGAATTTGAAATCTATCCGGAGGAATAATTGGGGAAATCTCAATTCAGTTTCGAATTCTACTGGTTTGGAGCAGTAGAATTCGTAGTGGGGAAAACGCAATTCGGATAGAATTTGAAATCAGGCAGAATTTAAAGTTAAAAAATCGAGGCCCAGTTTTGTATGTTCAAAGTTTTACAGTTTCAATATTCTCTATAAATCTGCATTATTCAAAAAAGTTTTGAAATAAAATGTAATTCAAAAAACTCTTAATAATTAAAAAACAATTAATTAATACTACCATGATAAATTTACCTACGGGAACTTTGGACTGTATTCATTACCATATCCTGGACTAGGTTCCATTAAAAAATCATGGCATTCAATTGATCAATTTAATTTTCGACATTTATTTCAAAATCCGGAGTCACCACAAAAATAAATTTAGAAAAAACTATAAATAGAATAATAAGCATGTACAAAAAAACAATATTGTTTAAAAATCAATAGAATAATATAAATAATTATATATAATTCTTTTTATCCTTTCCTAATATGTACTAATATCAATTTGTTTCATACATCTTATAATTGCTTTTCGTTAATAATAATAATTCAAATGTTTCAAATATAGTACAGTTCATGTTAATAGAATAAGCAGTGACATCTAGCGAATACTCCATAAGGAGACTTAACATATCTCTATCTTTAGTTGTCTCTTTCTGTCCAGCCGAAAACAAAACAAATGCTTTGAAGTTATATCTAGTGTATTTGTGATCACTGGGTATTACTTAAGAAACACGTTGGTTAACTACTTGAATTCATCGCATTTTATGAACATTCAGCAAACACATGTTGAAATATAGAATTTTTTTAAAAATCACGCTTAACACGTTTCACAAGATCACACAAAATTAAAAAAATATATTGGAATAGTTTTACCAACGCAATTGTACTTTGTACATTTATTGTTGGAAAACAGAGTTGTTAAATTAAAACCTGCTAAAATGGTGTTATGAGTGTATAAAAACGAACATGATCCATTTCCAAACAGCCTACAGCGTCTCCATCGGCAAAACTCCAATATATGAAACAAAGCTAATTCATCTCTGACAATCAAACATCACTCAATCACACACCTCTCATTATGTCCTTTCCGCAACAGAGGTACATTGTACTCATACCTATCGGTTCCCACGTAATAGTAATACACCACGGCATATGCTCGCGCAAACACGGTGATGAAACGGTCGAAAAGACAGATTGCGAAACCAGATAATCCAATAAATATTCACGTCGCGCCCGACCGGTAATTATCCGCCGAACGGAAACCGGAAATGAGAGGAGTTTGTCCGAGGGGATGACAGATGAGAGAATGCAGAAAATTTTGAAGGAATTTAATAGACGATAACCATACCTTTTCCAAAAAATCTGATGTGGCCAGCTCATTACCTTCCGTCAGCGCTATTGTAAAAATTGCACATAGAGATTTTCTTGTTAAAGATGCCATATTTCCAGTACATTACCTTCAGTTCTAAGTATTTTGAATAAATTCCATACAGATAGTTTTTTGTAAGAGATTATATATTTCCAAATAAAAACACACACACATACTGTCAAATGAACTTGACACTGACATTTGTCAATCAGAATTTTCTTAATATAGTGGATGTTTCCATGATTATAGCACAGCTTGCTGCTTTATGATATTTTTTGATTTCTTTATAAATTTATTACTCTATATCCATTGAATATGAAGTAGAAAACGTAAACAAATCTTATAGAGAATAAAATATTCTTTAATATTTATAATAACTTTAAATGTGAAAAAATTATATTTAACAGCGTTTTTTTCAAGAAAAACTGTTAAAATCTTCAAATTAGGGTACATCCGGTCGACCAATTGTAACCAAAATCTAATCAGCTCTTCATATATATGTAAGGGAAAGGAATACGCAAAAATTATAATTTTTGCAAAGGTTTTTTAAATAATCTTTCATTCACTGCATCTTTTTTTACCTTCCGTCACCTTTAGGTAAAGAAGGTATTGTCCTTGGTCAAAAAATTCAATGAGTTTTTCATGAAAAAGCACGTTTTAGGGTCCCTAGAATACATTTTACTATTTTTACGATGATGTCTGTATGTATGTTTGGATGTATGTATTTATGTATGTGTGTGACATTTTTTTCAGATCGCATAACTCCAATACCACCTTTTCAAAAATTATAATTTTATTGTATTCCTATTCTTTACATTCTTATGAAGAGCTGATTAGATTTTGGTTATAAATAGTCGACCAGAAGTACCCTGATTTGAAGATTTTAACAGTTTCTCTTGAAAAAAAGCTGTTAAATCTAATTTTTTCATATTTATTGTTATTAAATATTAAAGAATATTTTATTCGCTATACGATTTGATTACATTTTATACTTTATATTCAATGGATATAGTTAAAAAATTACAAAGAAATTAAATTTCATAAAACAGCCAGCTGTGCTATAACCATGGAAACATCTACTATATTTAGAAAATTCAGATTGACATATGTCAGTGTCAAGTGCAATTGGCATAGTATGTTTGTACTATAACTTTACTGGAAATATAGAAACTTTCTGTATGGAATTTGTATAAAATACATAGAAGTGACTTAAGGTAATGTAATGGAAATATGAAATATTTTGCAAGAAACTTTCTGCTGGGCACATCAGATTTTTTGTGATTAAATTAAGTCTAATATATATTTATGTATAAATACTCTTCATCATTACAATTTTTTATCGCGAAGTACACAATTTGAATAAATAATTTAAAAAATTAACACAAATTAAAGAAAAATTACTATTAAAAACAAAGCATCTTAAATTATATATGAAATTGTTTACTAGTGCAAACGCAACCCTCTTTTTTCAAATTTTGCAACTTGCATTATGACTTTTAGACATACAAATTTTGTTTCATTACAGTTATATCTGAAATTTTCACAAACGTATCTAAATGTAAACATATCTTGAGGCATTGAGGGCTTAAAAATGCATGTTCAAAAGCATTGGTTGTTATTTTCGTAAATAATTAAATAAAAACATTGGCGCCACAAATAGTCATGAAAAACAACCCCCCATTCCTGTGACGTCATACTCATACATATAGCACGTCATTCATAGCCAATAGGAAACCAGTTTGTCCATCACCTACGATGTTTATATAAATAAAAGTAGGTGATAGTTTGTCACATGTTAACTTGTATGTACTCTGACGTCACATTCTGATTCAGATCATGCAACTTATTCAAAATATTACACAAATTTAAATAATTATAATAAAATAAAAATATCTAATATACATTTCGTGATATTTTCAAATTTGGGGCTCTTTAAAGAACAATATGTTTCAAAATTTAGTATTTAGAACTAATATAAAAATACTTGCAACAACCCTATTAAAGTGACCGCTGTGGTGTACTCTATGAGTCGGTACTTTCCGGAATATTGCCTTTTTTTGGTAGAAATAAATCGTCATTACTACTTGTGTCGAAACAAACTGATACATCTATTATTTTATCAGTAAAAAGTCTAAAACTATAATGACATTATTATTATATTATTCAAAACACAATTTTGTAAAAATTATAATACAATCATAATTTTTTATACATTTATTTGAATGTATTTTTTATTATTTCTTGTTTATTTCATATTTTAAAAGAATTTGTTCACGCATGCTTACGAACTGTTTCATGTCTTTTCAGGTAGCGTTGGTTCTTCTGTTGTTTCTAATTCAGTTTCCCAATGAATACAATAGAGAACATATGTGTGTATTAGTGTTGCGTTTTATTAAGAAGTGACAAACTATGATTTTAAAAACTATTTATTAGTGCAAAACTATTGTCTAAGTGTTACAAACTTTCTAAAAGGACAATCCAAGCATATCAACAACAGAGATATAGAAGAACTTCAAAAAGGTAGGCTTTGTTTTATTAACGATTACAAGTGGTCCAAAAATTTGTCAATGTAGACTTGATATTGCATCAAACATAAAAACCATAATTGGCAATTAAATTAAAATACGTTTATACGTCTATGCTCAAAATATGTATATTATCCAGTTATCGGATGATTTTAAAAAAGTCTAGCGCGAAAACAATTAAATTATTCTAATTTTAATTGTTAAAATTGTGAATTTTTTGTAAACCGAACACGTACAAAATAAAGGAAATAAAAAATAACTTCCAATTTCGAAACCGTTCATTGTATGAGTGTGGCAATTTTATCTGCACATTTAAATAATCAAAAAACCAGTGCTCAGTTTAAAATTGTGTTTTATGAATCAATCACATATAAAAAAACATCTGTATTTGCTGGGTTTTTGAAGGAATTTAACGTTAAAAATATAATATTTAAAAAATAAAGTAAGGTATATTTTTCAACTTATTGAATGAAGCAATGAACGAAAATATAAGGGTGTACTTCTGTATTTGAAAATATTTTTACGGGATTTGAGATTTTTTTAATATACAGGGTGTTTTGCAAATAACGTTACCACTTAAAAAACAAGGTGTAATTTATTTTCTAATGTGTTTCTTGCAATGGGCTACTTGCATACAAGAGGAATTTAAAATTTAATAGTTATTTATTATATGAGTGTGGAATGTATCATATTAGTCACGAAAAAAAAAGTTTAGCCACGTAGCCCGCAGGGCGAGTGGCTAATTTTCTTTAGTGACTAATATACATTCCACACGAGTGTAATACAACGTTTTATCCAACAATTTTTTAAAACTTCTCAAATCATTTTTGTTTTCATTCATCGTTTGACACTGACAAGACAATTGATGTAGTATTTTAAATTACAAAGTAGCAATTGAATGGTTGTTATGATTTTGTTATATTGTTATTGAAAAAAATTGCTGTAATAATTATTGTCTGTCATTGGGAATTATTTGAAAGAAAAATACATTAAATTGGGTGAAAAGGAGGACCTTCTTTTAAAACATATCCACTTAGAAGGACAAGCAGCAGCTTTGAATTTAATCCCGAAGCTCCGAAGCAAGTACCCAACTAACTCGTTTCTTGTTTTCGTTTCATCAGCCGCACATGACAGCTGTCATTGTGTAAAGATAAGTAACCTATTTTGGTATAAACATTAATATTTATTGAAATAAATAAGTTTCATGATGTTAATTATTTTAATAATAAAGGAATTTTTAAAATTGCTTTTTATTTATATTAAAAAAAACACAAAATTCAGTAATAATTCCTTCGTGACTTCTAAAATATTCTCTCACGGAGTGAGTAATGTTGTACATTAGTTATTTCAAATAACCATAGTAACAAGCATATTATGAGTCAATGTTGGACAAAAAAATATTATACTTTCATAGTTTAGTTTATTTTAAAAATAATAAGAAGAGACGAAATATAGTAATAAAGAAATACAAAATACCTTATCGTAGATAATTGGAGTTACAAAAATAAGGTTAGCGTTTGAATTCTCCAACGTCACATTAGTAGGTATCACCAACTTACACTAAATTCTTTTAATTTAATTTTGACATTAGTTCATTTTTCTGTCTCTCTTCTTTATTATTTACAATTTGCGCGGTTTCTGTTACTTTTATTACGTATTTCGATTTAGTAAGCAGGATTTCGAAGGATTTTAAATTAGCTTATACTCGTACAAGATTAAAATGACAAACGAAAATATTAACCTCCAAACTATTATTCAAACGTCAAACAGATGATGTCATGTTTAAATTACCCGCACATGCCGTTGCTATTGGACGTACCGATGTTATTGATTTGCATCCAATCATTGGTTCGGCGTAATTCTACATCATACATGGCGGTAATTTAAATATTAAAATTTCATTAATATTTTTCTGGCCAATTAATGAAATTTTTGCCAAAAGAAGTAAGTAGCAAGTTTTTACTGTCTCTTCAAAAATATTAAATAAAAAAATCTGATGTGGACACCACACGACTTCCTTGTACACAAGACCAATATGAAGTATAGACCCAAGTATATAATTGCACATATTTGACGTAATTTGACATTAGCATCTATTTTTTGTTTTTTTGTTATTTTTTGTCCTAATCCATAGCAAGCTTCATTGCAAAAACCAAAAATTATATAAGTTTTAAATATACATATCTCGCTAATACAAAGGGCTAATTTAATAATACTTGATGTGCTAGAGGCAGAATTTAAATCTCTAAAATTCTTATTTGAAGCATTTATTTCTAAAATCAAAATGAAACCATTTTATTCAAGAAAAACTGTTAACAACTTCAGGTAATATATCACTTCCGGATAGCCTGTTTTAACCAAAATCTGCTATGTTATTCCAATTGATATAAAAGTCTTATATACCAAATTTGAAAAGTTTTGGATTATATTTTAATATAGTTTTTCATTAAAATCTATTATAGGCTTCAAATAAAGTACCTTTTCTGGAAATTATGTAATGACCAAAAAGGGAGGTGTACAACTAGATGTTATAGATGTCCTAAATACAAAATTTCAACTTTCTACGGCTTACCGTTTTTGAGTTATGCGAGATACGTATGTACGTACGTACAGACGTCACGACGAAATTAGTCAGAATGGATTCAGGGATGGTCAAAATGGATATTTCCGTTGAAATCTGGAAACCGAAATTTTTCGCGAATACAATACTTCTTTTACTTTGTACAAGGAAGTAAAAATGGCACGCAAGTAGCCCATTATGATATTCGTTCTTTAATATACTATTATTACTTGTCTTTTTAATACAATATTTCTTTCGCAAATAGAAAACATCAAAAATGCATCATTTTCGAGATTCAATCCCTAATTTCTCTTCACGATAACCGCTATGCAAACAACTATTATCCCACACTTACCTGTATCTTGGAATCTAAGCCGACATCAACGATATTTACTCAAATTTCTGTGTTTATGCCAGTCTATTTATATGTTGGTCAAAGAGGAAACTCTATAGTACGCGGTGTTGATTTAGAGACATCAGTGTAGGGATGTATAGGTTGACAAAGCCTTTGCGGCCCTCTGGCAGATTAGGTAAATGGAATATAAAGGTAGTAAGGCTGATGCTACTTTCGCGATGAGATTCTATAAAATTGCTTTATTCCTTTGTTTTATACGAAAAGAGATCACGGGTGTAATGCGATTATACACGAGTAGGATTTTTTAAAAGATTTTTGTCATAAATTGCAAAAGAATAAAGGCTGAATAAATGAGAGAACAATTTTGGTTGGTTATACTTTTTACAGGTATGTATCTTTACGAACCGTACTTTATCTTGTTTTATTATTTTAAATAAATATAATATGGCAAATATGGAAGTTATATTTAATTATTAAAAATAATTACTACATAAACTTATAAGAAATGCACTTTTTGTCAGCTATGTATTATCTAGTAGCTGTAAATATAGCATGTCATTCATAGCAATAGGAAAACAGTTTGTCCATCACCTACGCTGTTTATATAAATAAAAGTAGGTGATAGTTTGTCACATGTTAAATAATATGTATTCTGACGTCACATTCTGTTACAGAGATCATGTGACTTTTTCAAAATATTATTTGAATATTTTCAAATTTGAGGCTCTTTAAAGAACAATATCTATCAGGGGCAGGGTTTTAAATATAGTGGGTATTGCGTCAACCGTCAATTTTAAACGTTTTCTTTGTAAATTTAAACGTGTATCATCTTTTCTACTGACTTCGAGATCACGAATAATACTTTTTTTCCTCAAATTGCGAAATGTAAACAGCTGAGGAATTTGTGATCTTATAATTTGGTCGATGTATTGCATTTGACCATTTTCTCTGCATCTCACTATCACGTGGAAATTTAAAAACATTGATGAAATTATTTGTGTTACTGTAATTGCTCCTGCACATTGGCACACAGCATTTGAAAACCATTTTTATACGAGAAATAATAGAAATTTGCCGTTCCGTCCCGCGTTGTGTCGTGCTTCCACTCCCGCTGACTGCTAGAAGTCGACTGTTTGTAGAAAGCTAGACTAGCGCTCGGGCCTCTTAGCTAGGCGTGACGCACTGAGCAGGGATAAACATTTAGGCCTGTATTCTCGTATGGCCTCGTTTAGGCTCATTCGATAGAGAATTTTTTTCTGGATTTAACCATGTAATCATTTTATATCCTTACATAATAAAAATATTCAATTAAAACTAAAATAAATTTTATTACGTACATCTTGAACAATCATGCACTTTTTATTGCAATTCTTACCTGAACAAAACAATGTATTAGTCGAACAAATCCTATAAGTCGTTAGTCGTAGGTTGATTAATAAACATTAGCTAATTAACAAAAATTTAAGTTAATTAGAACAAGTTCTTTGCCAAATTCCGCCATCACAAAATTAATTACAAGCAGCATTTTTTCTCTCACTGTTTTCCAATCTTGAAGAGAAGATATTTCCAAGCACAAATTAAGTGTGAAATTGTTCTCCAACTATGTTCATTAGTTTCACAAATTTTAATTAGTTTTTTTATTGCAGTTTAAATTGGTATTGGAGTTGCGATTGATGAATTTCTGCTGTGTTTCTGCAATCTCTTTATATTTTTGCTCTAATGAGTTGTTCTATGCAATGCGATGTTTTGTTTTGCACTGAATGCAGCGATTTGTTCGACCCCAGAGATAAAAACTTTTCTCCGCAGCCGATTTTATTTGATGATAGTAGCCTGGAGCCCTTTTCGCCGTGTACTGCAGTAATGACCCTTCCTAAGGTTTTCATTATCTTGCAAACTTTAACGGCAACGAAAACAAGAAAGCCAGACTAATCGTATCAGAATTCCGACAGAATACTCCGATATTTATGTTACAGATGAGTTGTTCATGGAAATGATTTGCTAAAGCAAAATGGATTTACCTTGAAATTTCTATTTTTAATGTAGGACATTTTGCTATGGTATACTGTTTCTCATTATTGGCATCTTCTGATGTTTTTTTTTATAAATAAGTTAAGCAGAGCCGGATCTAGATATTTTAGCACCTCAGGCAAAAGGAAATATTGCGCACCCCACGTGTTTTGAAAAATATATGTAAATAGAAAAAATAATATACAGGGTGTAAATGAAATAAGTGCATTAAATTTAACCAGTAATGTAACTCGACGAGAGCAACAATATTTCTTAATAACTTTTTTTTCTAAGTCTTTTAGATTTTGAGTTAAAATTCTTTAAAGATTTGCTGCATATTTCGTTACCCGCCCATGGAGAACAAATGGCTGCTGCCGTATTCAAGTGGGATACAGACAGCTCAAAAATTGTCGGTTATCGGGTACACTTGTAGTCACAGTAATTAATAAACGAATCAACGAAAGTAACATTTATTATTAATTAATTCGTAATAGTACAATTTTAAAATAAAGAAATTTAAATTTTGGATAACAAAATTATAAAGTTGTGTATTAAACCAGGATTTTAATCACCTGTTAATAGCGGATGACAAGGTGGTACGAGGGGTAGGAGGTATCGAGGAAGAGCAAAAGCATAGTTATTAGGTTATGAGATGATTATTTATCTTCGACAAATAATAATAGTTTAAATACGTTATTCAAAAAATGTATGTACAAACTTTTGTCCATTTAAACGAGGTACATGAGTACCAATAATTAGTTGTCCATTTATTGTTTCCGCTCAAATATTTTTGAATGAAAATTTTTACAGCATTTTCTTCTGTTGAAATGTGTATTGTGCATAATAAATACACCTTCCCAAGTAAATTCAGTTTCATTAATGAACATTATGAGCCATTCCCAAAATCGAAGTCTGCTGAAAACATTGATCTTTTTGCACATGATATGGATACAACTGTTGCTTTATTTAAAATTGTAATATGTGACACTTCGTATTGTGATAAAGATGTACAAGATTAACAAATGTGCGAATATTAGGAACAGTATGATATGGAAATGCTCCGTCTAAATGCGTTGGCAACTGTATAACACTGTCTTTATATCAACCACAAATTAAAATGTAGAAAAGATACGAATAAATAAATAAACCATAGGCAAGTAATTACAATGTCTGTGTACTCGCTATTTGTAAACGTAAGTATTTTGACAGAATTTTACCAGATAAACAAGTTTATTACTAATATCAAAATTTAATTGCAACAACTGACAGGACTGTCAATTACTAAAACAAAATTTTTCATAGCTATTGCTACTGCATTCAATTATTAGAAAAATACGACTCGTCAATTTACGGGGTTGTAAAAATGCTAAAAAAATATGCGATTTCGAGTAAAAGTTATTAAGAAATATTGTTGCTGTCGTCGAATTACATTACTGGTTAAATTTAATGCACTTATTTCATTTACACTCTGTATATTTTTTAGGGTAAATTTTACTATCTAGGCACATACAATGTCAACAATAAAAAAAAAATCTGGTGTGGCCAACACAATACCTTCCGACATGTACCGCTCGAGTCACAAAAAGGATTAAGCTAATCCTTATTTTTGGATTAGCGAATTTTACTCTAATTTTGGCAGTTTATTTCTTAAAATATTGTCTAATCTAATCCAAGTAACCATCTTTTTTGATAATAAAATGAAGATTAAATTTTAAATACCGGGATAAAAT
>OY720462.1:9160300-9210300 GCA_963082715.1 Harpalus rubripes | reverse complement strand
ATTTGAAGATTTTAACAGTTTTTCTTGAAAAAACTATGCTAAATATCATTTTTTCACATTTAATGTTATTATAAATATTAAAGAATATTTTATTTTCTATACGATTTGACTGCATTTTATACCTAATATTAAATGCATATATAGAGTTAAAAAATTATAAAGAAATTAAATTTCATAAAGTAGCCATAGCTGTGGAAACAGCTACTATATTAAGAAAATTTTGATTGAAAGATGTCAGTGTCAAGTGAAATTGACATAGTGTGTTTGTCTTATAATTTTACTGGAAATAGGTATAGGATCTTTTGCTTTCTGTATGGAATTTGTATAAAATACATACAACTGCTTTAAGGTAATGTACAAGAAATAATAATAATATCAAATCTTTTATTTCTGCAGATACATTACACTGTATGTAGAAAACGTCACAAAATAATAATTTTCTGTATGAAATTTGCATAAAATACATGCAACTGCCGGAAGGTAATGTACAAGAAATAGAATATTTAATTTAGCAAGGAACTTTCCGTATGAAATTTGTACAAAATACATAGAACTGACGGAAGGTAATGTGCTGGCCACATCAGATTTTTTATCATTGTAAACCGACCACTCGTGGCCTTCCGTTAAGGTGGAACAACGTATAAAAAATATTACAAGATATATACCTCTTGCTTTCGATTCCAATCAGTGCATAGTGCGGGACTATTTTGAATATCTTTAGCATAACCTGAACTCATCTTCTCTTGAGTTTCGAGTGGTTGACTTAATATTATCTGGAATGTTGTAGCAAGGTTCTTCATCTCAGTTAAATAATAAATTCGGTCCATTTTCTGGATTTTCTCTTTAGCTAACCTAAAATGATGTTAATATTTAGTTGAGAACAATATTTTTATATTTTTCTCAATGGGGCTGTCCATAAATTAATGCGCGGGGGGGGGGTCGGGGTGCTATCAAAATAATCTAAAATCTGTTTCACATTTGTCAATTTTTTTGTAAATATTAAGAACAATAAATTGAGCTTAAAAATTCTACAATAAATTCATCAATTTTTAGTCAACTGTTTACATTTTTTTTACTTCCTTGTACATAATAAAAGAAGTATTGTAATCGCGAAAAAATTTGGTTTTCAGATTGCCTGAATCTATTTTGACTAATTTCGTCGTGACGTCAGTTCGTACGTACGAACGTACATATCACGCATAACTCAAAAACGGTAAGCCGTAGAAAATTGAAATTTTATATTCGGCGTCACCTCACGGGCACTCATTGATGGCGTGGAGATTGCACCACAAGGGTCAATTTTGTGCCATTTAAAATTCGAAGAGTTTGGCGTCGGTCGGGATCGAACCCGGTTCCCCAGATTCGCGACCAGACACTCAGACACGAGGCCACGAGACCCCATTTTATTACTTATAATTTATTAAAAACAGTAATCATGGAAACGTATTCTGTAGCTGAATTGGTTATATCGAGGCATCGTATTAATTATTCCCGAGTTCAAATCCTGCCCGCCTCATATTTTTATTATTTTTTGTAAAATGTATTTAAAAAAAATACAAAATTAAAACATAAATTGTTTAGTAAATGAAGTATTTATAGAATTCATTAATTTTTTTATTAATTTTAATTTTATAAGGTGCTGTAGTACAATAATTTTTTTATTTTGTGTTCCTCATAGCTTTATTCTACAAAATACTTGATTTACCAAACAATTTAGATTTTAATTTTATAATTTATTTAATAATACATTTTACAAAATAAAGAAACACAAAAATATAGGGCGGGCAAGATTTGAACTTTGAATAATTATTACGGTGCCCCGATCTAACCAATTCAGCTACGGAATACGTTTCTATGATTATTGTTTTTAATAAATTATAAGTAATAACTGTCAAAATGCATTATACTTTCGCAAATATTTAAATAATAAGACATTAAATTAGGAGTATTTAGACACTCTCTGATGTCAAATTAAATATTCTATCCAACCATATCAAAAACTCCCTCTATAGTCTTGCGGGACAGATGATATTTATAAAAAACCATTTTCCCATGTTAAATGCCAATGTCATGGTTTTCAGTGTTCAGACTATGTATATGTATATATATACGCACAACTCGCGCCCAAGAGCGAATGAGGAAGCACGAGACTGCACTCGGATGTGTAATTTCGAAGAAAAAAAATCTAGCTTAAAAGATATTCGAGAAAAGACGTCTTAAAATTGACCAATCAGAGACCTACACCTTTAACGTGTGTTTGCCGTAATTTTACGTTACTAGGGTTTTATACAAATAAAATCTTCTTTAAAATGTGTGGGCGACTGTAGTTTTCGAAAAATGTCAGTGTCAAATTAAATAATATTTACAATAATATTTTCGTTTAACACATTTTACACAGATGCTTCAACACGTTGCACTGTATGATATAAATGATGATCTCGGATGACACCTTCGCTAACCTAAATTTGTTGACAGTGAAAAGTCAACTCTAAAGTGTCAGAATTACAGTGTAAGTCAAACAAATTTTGTAACTCACCAGTAGTATTTTTAAAACCTAGCAACCAGTTTTATTTTGTAATAATATCATCACACCTCAAGATATCCTTCCGGGATTGGTGGATTAAAAAGTCTTGTAACTCCGTTATGCAAGCAGTCGCAAATTATTTTCTTCTATTTGTTGGCAACCTATTGTCGTCGGCAAGTGTTAGTTTCGTCTGCGGCGCGAGTTGTGAGACAGCCTATATATATATATATATATATATATATATATATATATATATATATATATATATATATATATATATATATATATATATATATATATATATATATATATATACATACAGGTTTTATATTTTAATGGACCCAGCAAATATCTCGCTTATTTATTAAGTTGGCAATTTTTTCATATAACATGATTTATACAGGAACATGTAAGCTACTTAATGACGGATGTACATTCCTGATACCACTTCCGGTTTATGAGTAATTAATATCTACTTTGAAATTTCAAATGGAACATACTATATTTTTTTACAAATTTGAAAAGTGCATCAAATTTGCTTTACAATCTTGTAAACTAATCCATATGTTACATTATTAAAAATTAAAATGGCGGGCACTTTTTTATACACCTAATTGTAAAGAGAATAGTGAGCCATGACTGTGGCTTGTGTTCCTTATTCTTATTTTCTGTATTATTATGACAAAAAAATATTATTTCGTTTAATAATAATAGTTACAATTGTTTTACTGAATTGTTTTATTTCAAGCCACAGTCATGGCTCACTATTCTCTTTCCAATTAGGCGTATAAAAAAGTGCCCGCCATTTTAATTTTTAATAATGTAACATATAGATTATTTTACATGATTGTAAATCAAATTTGATGCACTTTTCAAATTTGTAAAAAAATATAGTATGTTCCATTTGAAATTTCAAAGTAGATATTAATTACTCATAAACCGGAAGGGGTATCAGGAATGTACATCCGTCATCAAGTAGCTTACATGTTCCTGTATAAATCATGTTATATAAAAAAAATTGCCAACTTAATAAATAAGCGAGATATTTGCTGGGTCCATTAAAATATAACACTCTGTATATATTAATTAATTAATTAATTAATTAAATACTTTAAAAACATGAAAATTAGTATATTTACGTAGAATGCATAGTGCATAATTTCATAACTTTTGGGTTTTTGATTAAGCAAATTATTAAGTTTCAAACTCAACTGACTATAATTATAATATGGGTAGTAGCTGGTTTCTCAAATAGGTGATTCAATTTGAAATTTCAAAATTCGAAGAATACGAATGATAATTTATAAAAAAATCATTGATTAAATTACCCCCAATTTGTGTTATATAAAAAAATACTTACATCATTAAGTGTTCTTTGCATACATTAACCACATGTTTTAATAGATTCATTACCCTATACGTATCTTTATGATTAAAGAAGATACTACTAGGCGTTCGTGGCGATTGTGCATGAGAGCTGATGACAATGCAGAGACTCACAAATAGAATTAACTGAAGGTACTTCATTGTTGCTGTTCTGGTGAAAAACATTAAAAAAACTTAGCTTATATTAACAAAAAGTTATTATTTTTAATAGGTTTTACTTACAACAATTAAGATTTTGCTACTGTTTATTGATTTAGCGGAAAATTAAAAAATTAATACTTATTTTTTATATTTTAAATATAATTTTTTGATCGTGGGTTTTTTAATTATTTTTGTTTTTAAGAATTCAAAATAATCTTCCATTTTAAAATTAAGATACAGATATTAATAATACAACATTTAAGATTTTGCAATTGTTTCTTAATTTAGCGAAAAATTAAAAAAAATACTCATTTTTATAAATTTAAATGTAATTTCTTGATCGTGGGTTTTTAAATTATTTTTGTTTTGAGTATTTCAAAATAATCTTCCATTTTTAAATTAAGATATAGAAATTAATAATACAACATTTAAGATTTTGCAATTGTGTATTAATTTAGCAGAAAATTAAAAAAAAATACTTTAAATTTTTTTTTTTTTGTAATTTTTTGATCTCAAAAATTGTCTATTAATTTTAGACAATTAAGCTCCAAGTAAATGTTTTAGAGAATTAAATTAAAATCTAATTCAGTAATCATATTTTATTGTGCATATTCCGTACTCGAGCAAATTAAATTTAAAATTTTATAAAAGATACTTTTCTCCCTCCCGCTACCTTTGGTAAGGGAGGTATAGAGATCGTGATACAAATTACATATCGAGATTTTGGTAAATAACCACGTTTTAAGGTCCCTATAATCCAATTTTATCAGGTATGTGTGTAACAAATACTATTATTCGAAAAAATTTGAAATCTTGTATTTCGTCCTTTTTACCTCTCGGTAAGAGAGGTATTGAATTCATGCTAAAAATCGTATATCCAGATTTTAGTGAATATGCACGTTTTAAGGTCCCTAGAGTCCGATTATATATATATATATATATATATATATATATATATATATATATATATATATATATATACAGGGTGTAAATGAAATAAGTGCATTAAATTTGACCAGTAGTATAACTCATCGAGAGCAACAATATTTCTTAATAACTTTTTCTCGAAATCGCATATTTTTTTAGCATTTTTACCACCCCGTAAATTGACGAGTCGTTCCAAATATTTTTGTAATAATTGAATGCAGCAGCAATAGCTATGAAAAATTTTGTTTTAGCAATTGACAGTCCTGTCAATTGTTGCAATTAAATTTTGACTTTAGTAATAAACTTGTTTATAAGGTAAAATTCTGACAAAATGCGAGTACACAGACATTGTAATTACTTACCTATGGTTTATTTATTTATTTTTTACTCGTATCTGTACTACATGTTACTTGACATCACGGTTCTCATAGACTACGTTTACACCACGCGTACTAAACATTTAGTCCGCATACCAAGTGACGTAACAAGATGGCGACGAATGGTGTAAACACTATATACCAAATCTTTGGTACGCAACTGGTACACATTTTTGGTACGTTCAAAGGGGGATGTACCAGACCTTACTCATGCACGGTGTAAACAGCAAGCGTACCAATGCGATTTTTCTACCATCTATAACTACTGTTAATTCAATTAAATGGTGTATTAACATTTAGGGAAATTGTGTAAGTTTAGTAATTTTTAGAATTTTAATAGTGTGACGATGTAA
The DNA here is from genome assembly GCA_963082715.1 of Harpalus rubripes. NCBI lineage: Eukaryota > Metazoa > Arthropoda > Insecta > Coleoptera > Carabidae > Harpalus > Harpalus rubripes. The sequence goes on along the minus strand of OY720462.1, from coordinate 9,204,592 downwards.
ATTACATATTTTTCCTTATTAAGTTATTTTAGGTTAGGGTGACTCTGACAGTTAAATCTGCGCAAGCGCATATAACGTACCAAAATATTTAGTATGTTTATTTAAATACCGGTGTAAACATACCATACTAAGATAAATTTTAGTATACACTTGGTCTGCGTACCAGAATAGTACGCACGGTGTAAACGTAGTCATTAAGACAGTGTCATGGAGTTGCCAACGCATTTACATGGAGCGTTTCCAAATCATCACCAAATCATTCTGTTCTTAATATTCGCACATTTGTTAATCTTGTACATCTTTATCACATCACAATACGGAGTGTCACATGACAATTTTTAAAAAAGCAACAGTTATATCCATACCATTTGCAAAAAGTTCAATGTTTTCAGCACATAACAGACTTCAATTTTGGGAATGGCTCATAATGTTCATTCATGAGACTGAATTTACTTGGGAAGGTGTATTTATTATGCACAATACACATCTTGACAGACGAAAATGCTGTAAAAATTTTCATTAAAAAATGTTTTGGGCGGGAACAATAAATGGACGACTAATTATTGATACTCATGTACCTCTTTTAAATGGACAAAAGTTTGTACTTACATTTTTTGAATAACGTATTTAAACTATTATGATTTCTCGACGATAAATAATCATCTCATAACCTAACAACTATGCTTTTGCTCCTCGTCTCTCCTTGTCTTCCTCTATTCACACTATTCAAAGGTGATTAAAACCCCGGTTCAAAACACAACTTTATAATTTTGTTATCCAAAATTTAAATTTATTTATTTTAAAAATTGTACTCTTACGTATTAATTAATAATAATGTTATTTCCCTTGATTCGTTTATTAATTACTGTGACTGTAAGTGTAACCGATAACCGACAATTTTTGAGCTGATTGTATCCCACTTGAACACGGCAACAGTCATTTGTTCTCCATGAGCGGGTAACGAAATATGCAGCAAATCTTTAAAGAATTTTAACTCAAAATCTAAAAGACTTAGAAAAAAAAGTTATTAAGAAATATTGTTCCTCTCATCGAGTTACATTACTGGTTAAATTTAATGCACTTATTTCATTTACACCCTGTATATATGTGTGTGTGTGTGTGTGTGTGTGTGTGTGTGTGTGTGTGTGTGTGTGTGCGTGCGCGTGTGCGTGTGTTTTACCTACGGATTCCTCAATCTAACAATAATGGGAAGAGTTAATTAAGTTTTGGTAACAATTGGACAACCGGAAGTAGTAGTTATAAGAAAAAAATCATCTAAATATTATTTATCGAAAATTTATGTAAATACTTATATTAAAGAACGTTAAATTCTTTATTCGATAAATATAAATTCATTATTGTATGTTCTATAGATTCAGAGATAAAGAAATGCATATAAAATAATTTGATGTAAAAAATCTCAGATCAAACTACTTCAAGGCAAGAAATTCAAATGTTTCTAATTGACACATAAATGTCACTGTCAAAAATATTTGTATGCCACTGTCAAAAATATTTGTACATCATTAGGAAGATTATGAAAATAAAAAAAAAGTTAACAACGCAAAAGAATATGCGTAAAAAAGAATACAAAAGGAATTTGCAAAAAAATGCCGAATATAAAGATAAAGAAAAGGAAAGTAGAAAAAGGAAATTTCAGGATATTGAATATAAAGAAAGTGTATGTATTGTACATAATTTATATTAAAATATCCCATAGATTTTGCAAAAATATGAGAATTATTTTGTAGTGAGACATGAATATATGTATTTGTATTTAAAAATATTTTTCGTTTTATGCGTACAACCAGGTAAAATATCTGGCGAGAGATTATGTGCTGGCCACGTCAGATTTTTTTTAATTTGCATAAAGCCCATTTGATTTTGGTGTAAATTGGATAACCGGAAAGGGCACTTTACATGAACATTAACGATTATTAAATTTTCTACAGGTTATAAAGGTACCCTAGTTACCCTAGTCACATGTAGAGTACCTCTATATAAGAGAGTATGGACATGAGTAGTTCCCGCTCTATTGCGATATAAGGTCGAAAATCGTTTGTCACTGGAGGACAAATGGCTGACATCTTAAGTGACAGTTGTGTATAATGCGGTAGAGTTGTATTTGAGTATTTTGTTGCGATTTATTAAGTGTTTTCTTTCGTGTTATATAATTTGAATTAAATTTGGACTTCACATTAAGTGTGTTTTAGAATCCAGAACGTATTTGGTGTTTATAAGGTACGTAGTTTTTGACATTTTTTTTTGTTGTTTAAATACTATAGAATATTTTTTAAATGGTTGGCTATTATGCTATTGACTATTCGAATAGGGCGCGAGCAGACACGTGACTTGAGCAGCCTTGAAGTGCTTAGAATCAACTGATATATGTGCGCGTGTTATTTGGACTTGAACAATGTCACTTTGACAAGACCAATGTTTTGACTTATTTTAATTTTGAACTGTTAAAATGTTACTATTTTTAAGTTCATCAGCCGTATGCCTAAATTTGTTAGTGGTCACTAAGATCATTTTAAAAACATTTTAAAATGTCACTAAGCAAAACCTTATGTATAGTGACATTTAGTAGGATTTAAATTGTTAGTTGGCAACTAAGTGTTAATAACCAACTGACGCATGTTTAAGACACTTTTAAGGTAAACCTCTAAACAACGGTTTTGGTAGTTATAAAAAAAGTAGTTGTACTGGTGTTAATGTATGCCGAAGAGATGCATCAATTAAAAATAAATTATGAGAAACAATACCAAGAAGCAAGAATTGCAGCTTTAAGGGAAAAACGGAAAGAGTTGTAAATAGTGTCAATATTTAAATATATTTAGTATTTATCAATAAATTTGTACATGTAAAGGAATAATTTATTCACATTTTAGTTCACATTTTGTTTGTCTAGCTTTGTTCTACATGTAACTATAAGTAATTTGTTAACACTTTAGTTTGTTGCATTATATTTGTTTTTTAATATATTGCCTTCGAAGGATGCCTCAGGAATGTTGCCATCGCCTTCTTTATCTTCATCATCTGCGAATTCTTCATCAGGCTCTTCGAGTTTTTCATTAACACAAATGTTATGCAAAACAGCCACTGCCACTGCAATTATTGCCGTTTCTATATGAAGTTGTAGTCCATTAAAAAAGCATCAAAATTTATTTTTCATTATTCCAAAGTCTTCCCACAACATTCCTTTTTCGGATGTGCGCTCGATTGTAACGCCGTTCTGCATGTGACCGGATTCAATAAGGGTGTTAATAGGTATCTTGAATATGGGATTGGTAACTATTATCTGCCACTTATTTCACCATTATTATATTTTAGTAAACCTTACGACAAGGGTACAATTTGTCATTGATTTCAATAAATTCTTGTATTGCTTCTATTTCTTCCACCTTCTCGTGTATATTCAACAAGCCCTCTTCCATTTTACTTGGTTTAGGTCTATATATAAAATGCCTGACTATTCAAATTAAAATGTAACAATCCGTTTATAAACATACTCCCTGACATATGTGATGACAGCACTTGATAACTGTATATCCACTTATAACCACTATTTTTTAATTTATATAACCTAATATAACTGGTCTAATCAACTAAAAACTAAAATCTAATAACAAGAACGCTATAATAATATACGAAGTGATATTCTACCTCAAAACATGTAGAACTGACAGCTGTCAGCTTAATAAACAACCAAATTTTACAATGCTGCCAGGTTAAATATAATGCAAGTTGGCTATTTATACCTTGTTCCATTTAAGCCATTCAGTATTGCAGAGCATAGGGAGTAGTTTTGATCTCTCTGATTGGCTGAAATTGGAGACAAGAGACAAGTTTACCCAATGGAATTTCGGCTACTTCAAGTTTGCGCTGTTGCCAGCTCCATCTACTGAATGGCTTAAATGGAACACACATACACACAGACATCATCGTGAAAATGTTAAAATTGAATTATAGAGACCTTAAACGTGGTCATTTACCAAAATCTCGATATGCGATTTTTAGCACGATCTCTATACCTCCCTTACTAAGGGTAGCGTGAGGTAAAAAGGTAAAGGTAAAAAATTGACAATAATTTTTTTATATTGTATTCTTCATTTATTTCTTGGTATGTTTAGAAATATTGAGATACAAAATTCATCTTATTTATGATGTATATAAAAATTAAAAATTTTTTTTTTTCAAACGTCGTAGAAATTGCATTTTTTGTGATGTTCACAAGGTAGAAATAAAATAAATAAATATCTATAGAAACTACATAGAATTAGCGAATAAAAAGAAAAGCAGTACGTTTGAAAAAAAAATTAAAGTGTCATTCGGAATAAAAGTGTCTTTGTGTGCCTCGCATGCAATTGTCCTATATAAAATTGTTCCAAATATTCAGGTATGAAATTTTTGCATAAACCCATTTAAATACTGGACTAGGAAAGCACAAAAATACATTACTATGTCTGGCTAAAAATAGATGGCCGACTAGGGTAATGGCATGTTAAAACAGGGGTGCGTTTAAAATATTTTAAACATTTTTCGTTTATGTTGATTATAACAAAATGTTTTGATCTTTAAACTATTTAGTTTGGCAATTCTATGAAATAGGATTTTTTAAATTTCCTCTAACAGTAATTCCGACCCGAGGGCAAACTTCCATGCTCGCCACACAAAGAGTGTATTCCGAAATTAAACCACGGTAACCACTGAAAATGGTACCACAACCGCCGATCTAGCGCGGTTAGTGTGGTTACCGAAAAGTTACCAGCTTTCAGTAACCGGTTGTGTTTTCGAAACCGCAGTTAACTTGGTTCAATTTCGGAATACACTAAAAGTATAACTTTTACTCCTATTAACACAATATACTATATCTACAATAGCTGTATTCTTTTTGACCCAATTGAAACTCAGCTCAGTACACAACTGAGTTGAGATGAAGTGAGCTGTGATGTGTGCAAAAACAACAAGTTTAATTCCATTTTATCACTTTCTTCTTTACCGACAGTATTTACTCTAACAGCTGCCAAATTATTGACTAATTGTCTGATCTATGATACTGTTTATAAACGAAAAATGGATAATATTGAATATATATTACTGTAAGTATATCTGTATATGTGAATATAAAATTTGTTATTATATAACCTTAAAATGCAAACTGAGTGTTTCAAATCATTTTGAGTTTTGTAAACTGGTAGTGTAGAGTGTAGCATCGGAAAGGGGGAAGTGAGTTTACTCAGAACAAAAAGAACAACGATTTCCTGAGTTTATCTGAAGTGATCTTAGTTGAGCTGAGATTTTGTCCAAAAAGAATACAGCTAATATCTACATGACTAAAATTTTTTTTGTGACAAACAATATGCTTGTAATAAAGGTTTGAAACATATAGATTTAATAATTTGGAACTTCAATACAGTGGACCCCCGGTAATCCGGCACCTGGCTAATCCGGCACCCCCTGTAATCCGACATGACCCCACCACGAATGTGCTCGACGCGTAGGTATTGATTTGATGATGATTGATTCATAGTATGATTTTTTTATTTCCTAATGTAAAGTTATTATTGTTTGTAAGTTCTATAGCATTAATGACGTTAATTTCATAATAAAACGTAAGCTCTCTATTGTGTTTAATTTACTAAATTTGACATACATAATGAAGTATGATTTGTACTTCAGAGTATAACATATAGAATCTTATCACTGGATCTGTAATTTGTTGGATTACAAGGTACTCGTTTGTAAAAAATTCCGGACTATAGGGTGTCTTAGGCAGTACTCTATAATCCGACAAATTCGATAGTCCGACACTGCCCTGCAAAACGTTTGTCGGATTACCGGGGGTCCACTGTATATCTTTTGTTGTTCGAAATAACGACCTACTCAATTATTAGTGTGTGTGTAATGTTTGGTTGTATATTAGGTTTGAAAATATTATACAAACGATCCAGTACTGTTCTTTCTTTGTCATACTTATTCATGGCCATATTGGCTCTCTGGAAAGAAATTAGTAAAAGAAATTATTACTTGTACATCCATTTTTTTCTTATTATTAACAGTTGTTTGGCTTCTCAAAAGGAAAATTTCTCAATTAAAGAAAAGCGCAAGCGTTACATTTACGAAGTAGAGTCAATAAGTACCCGGAATCGTTGCCTAGAAGCACGGTGTAGTATCTATAGGTGAGAGCACGAGATGGGTTGACAAGGCTAAGTAACTGGGAAACAAAATGGTGCTAACGCGACCCGTTACCATTTGACAGAAAATGTTTTGCTACAAGATGCACAACAGGGTATGGATCAAATAAAGAGAAAAATAGTCTTTTTAAGGTGCCAAAATGTGCAATTTAGCAGCCAGCTACACTATAATCACAGAAACAGGTACTAAGATAAATTTCTGATTGAAAGGTGTCAATGTCAAGTGCATTTGACATATGTTTTATAATTTTACTGGAAATATAGAAATGTTTCTGTATGGAATTTGTACAAAATAAATATATAGAACTGACAAAAGATAAAAGGTAATGATTGAAAATATAGAATATTATGCGTTATATATGAATAATTTAATATTTTAAATATTTTGTGTAAAAATCGGGTCGCAGCAAAACCTGACATCTAGCGGCACACTGCATGAACTAGCCCAGTTAGTTAGCCATTCTTCGTAATGCATTGGAATACATCGTGCACTCACCTATAGATACTACACCGTGCCTAGAAGCAAGCAGGTGATCGTTGGAGGGAAATTTCTTTTTCTTGGGTTGGCATCGCTACTAGGGAAAGCTTCGAGCCGCCTGGTACCCTTTTTAGTTACTCAGCGAAATGGGGTAGAATAGTGTGACGTCAGAGTCAGAGTATAGCGCGAAATATGAGGAATTGTCTTAAGCGAAAATGATACTTTCAAAGTAGACTCTATTGACAGAACACATAAGGGTCAGAATTTATAGGCTTGTAATTTGATGCTGATATTATTGTTATTATGAAAAAGTTAACTTTGAGATATTAATACCATCAAACTGTAAACAGTTTCCTATTACTTCGTAATACAATATATACACATTAATAAATAACAAAGGTTTTATTTCAAACTTAAATCAACTCTGCACATTCTGAATTACAGAGTAACAGTTTTGCGCTGCTTCAAGCATATCCGAGAATTTATCGACATACCGACTGAGATTTTGTTTGTTAACGTTTTTGAGCATTTTTAAATCAGTCCTTTTCAGAACTTTAAATTTTTGCTTTTTAAGTTTAAGGTACGTAAATAACTCTGTATATCCACATTAATAGATTAATAAAATGTCGTCTTTTTAAGGTTCTGTAACCTAAAAATGGTAACTGTATTTCAAACGGGCCCTTCCGGCCGCTTCATGCGATGTTTCACGAACATCTTCAAGATTGAACGAACATGTAATTCCATGCAAAGTTTCTTAAAACTTAAATAGAATAGTTGTTATTACAAATTAGGGTAATATGTTTTGTTTAACAAAATATTTGAAATCCAGCACACAAAATATTTGTGTGGTGTTTGAAGTATGTATGAGTAATCTGTTTTGTTATAATAATGATTTGTTACCTAATGATAAATTCTTTCTTCGAGCTTGTAGTCTTTGTCTAAAACGTTACTTGGGAACTCAGTAGATGGCAACAGTAAAATTCTAAAATCATAAGTCCCCATTCGCTGAGATAAACCATAGAATTTGTCAAGTAATAATATAGTTGAAGCCGCTTGAATGGAGTCATTTAAAAAAAATCGTTTTTTTTATAAAATCGTGAAATTCGTCTCATTTAAGAAATATAGTAATATAAAGTAACACGAAATATGCGACTTTTCATTCATACATTTACTAATAAACTTTCGCGCTGTAAAATTCGTGACGTCACGGGTTGTTACTTACAAAAAGGCATTACTCTCTCACACACACATATTTCCGGTCCACGTGGTTTCCGTTTGCTGTTGTAACCTAAAATTGTGACAGGTGACAGCAGAGGTTATTCTAAGGATTTTTTTCCACTGCACTAGAAAATAAATCCCTGTATATTCTATTCCCTTTAAGCCATTCAACAGATGTCGCTCGCATCAACGCCAATTTCAAGTAGCCGAAATTACATTGGATAAACTTGTCTCTTGTCTCCAATTTCAGCCAATCAGAGAGGTTAAAAGTATTCCCTATTCTCTACAATACTGAATGGCTTAAATGGAACAGAGTATAGGTTTATAATATTTTGGTGAAAGATCTTTGTTTAATTCAATTCAAGTTGGATTATAACGAAATACTAGGACATCCACAAATAAAAAAGTTGCGGAAACTGACTCTTCCAGAGTTAGTTCTTAACTATTTCTTCGGAATTAAATTTAAAAAATATAAAATCGTGTCTCGGAATAGCTTGTCGGTAGATTCCGAAAATGCGGTTATGTATATTTATTACAACATGCCTTCTCTGTTAGAATGAGATCCCCGGAAAGCCACAATGATAAGCGTGAGCACCTCTAATGGTATTTTTGCTGAGGCCAATGCCAATGATGAGGATAAGACAAGCGAAGAGTCTAAGGGAAAAGCTAGTACAATTTTAGTGCTTACAGAGGATGTTTCCAAATCTGTCACTAATTTTAAGGGTGTATAGTACTGACTAATATGTTTAGTTTTGGTTTTTTTAAAAAAATTATTTGGTTTATTCGAAATAAATGAAAAGTAACTGCACAGATTTTAATTTTCCACTGCACAATTTACTTTTCCTACTACACATTTTGTGTCCAACTGTACGTTAGAATAACCTCTGAGTGACAGCAGAGTTAATAGTAAAGGTATGTAAATAAAATATTCATTAAAATAAATATCAATAGTTGTATGAAATATGTTTTTTGTTAACAATATGGTTGTGAAGTATTGTGACGTGCCTCTTTGAAAACATCGAAAAAAATATTCATTTTAAGCAGAAAATACTAATTGAACAAAAAAAATTTATAGGAACGACCTGCTGCTTTCACAAAATCAAACTGACAAGTGACAACCCAAACAATCATAGTTTCAAACTAAACCGGTAGAGCTCGACTGTTGTATCCGGCAAACCGTGACGTCAGCGGCCAAATATTTGAAATTAAAGACAACTTTTAAAAAATCATATCTGTGATTCTAAAGACTTGTAAGGGATAAAACATGCAACTACGTATTTAATTTGACCTATTCTTTTAAAAAATAAATAAATTAGAAAATGTGAAATGACCCCATTGTCGAGAAAAACGTAGACAATGAAATGAACTTATAAGTATAATTATAAGATATATACCAGATGCTTAATTCTCCATCGCTCTAAATCACTTGGATTACTTCTGAAATGTTCTTTATTTCTTGCAATCATTATATTTTGTTTGGCCTGTGTTAGCTTTAGAAAATGAGTAAAGCTTTCCACATCGTTATGTATTATTGTAGAATTTTCACCTTTTCTTCTAGTTCTCCTAAAAAAAAAAAGAATATTTAAATGCGTACAGTATTTTCAATAATTTTTCTCATCATCCTTATTATTTAAAATTTAATAAATAAAATAGTGAAGTGACTGATTACATCTCGATTTTAAACTTGAAATTCTGTTCTTTTATTATCCAAAAATAAATTTTGTCTGTCAGCAATACTTTTTATTTTACTCACTTTCAAAAAATAGAAGTTTCTGGGCCCCATCTTATAAATACAAAATACTTACAGGTCAAGTTGTTTTAGTATAATATTTAACATCTGTCTTTCCTGTTTTGTGAAGTAGGGATCGTCGTTAGTATAACAACTAATGACAAAGCAAAGAATCAAACATATAATTAGCTGAGAGCAAACCATTGTTTCAATTATCATACACCCTAAAAAAATGCCTATTGACAGGGTTACAATAAAATGTGTTGCACAATACAGTAAAAACTTCGCTTATATTAACAAAAGTCAGCATGCTTAATTTGTTCATTTCTAAGATTTATATTTGGCAATTGCTCATAGATTTGGCGGAAAATTAAAAAATATTTTTTAATTTCTTTTATCTAAGACTATCGAATTACAAACCAATATATAGGGTGACACAATCAATGTTATTTTAATTTTTTTTTATACGGGTTGTAACAGAAATAAGTACATTAAATTTAACCAGTAACAAAACTCGTCGAGAACAACAATATCTCTAATAACTTTTTTTTCGAAATCACAAATAATTTTTTGGAAAAATTATTCCAATTTTGAGACAGAAATAAGTGCATTAAATGGTACAACTCGTCGAAAGCAACAATATTTCTTAGTAACTTTTTTTTGAAATGTTTTTTAAGGCAGGTAATGAAATTTGTGGTGTATTCAGCACGCCAGCAATGAGTGCCCGTGAGGTGACGCCTGGTAAGCGCCCGCACGGTGCAAATATTTCATCATTACCGATATTTGTGTACAAAGCAGATATAATAGATTACTCTATAAAAATCTGGTGTGGCCAACACAATACCTTCCGCCATTTACCGTCCGAGTTACAAAAAAGATTAAGCTAATCTTTATTTTTGGATTAGCGATTTTTACTCTAATTTTGGCAGTTTATTTCTTAAAGTATAGTCTAATCTAATCTAAGTAACTACCTTTTTTGATAATAAAATGAAGATTAAATTTTAAATGCCGGGACAGAATAGAATTCACTAATCCAAAAATGAAAATTAGCTTAAACTTTTTTGCGAATCGTTAATTTTTATTAATCTAAATACATACCTATATTTTTACATATACTGAAAACTGTATTGGTTTTCTTTCCTATTGTTCTATTTTATATGTTTAGTTCTTTTACAGTGACATTTATCTGTCAGTTACATAAGTACATTTGAATAAGGGCCGGTATTTCCATCTTCGGATAAAGTGCTGGATAACTTATCTGTCGGATAAATGAACAATATCGCATCAAAAAATGACATTCAATATAATTTACTTCATTTATGCTTTTATTTCGATGCGATATTTTATCATTTATCTGACGGATAGTTATCCTGAACGTTATCCGGAGATGGACATACCGGCCCTAAGTGCGCAATAAGTGCGTAACCAAGGAGTTTTATTTGTTTAAAGAGTAGGCTCCGGAATTTAAATTATAGATAATTTTATAACTTTATCCATAATATATGTGGAAAAAATATTAATGCAAATCTGTAGAAAATTTAATAATATTTAATTTTTTAATAACATTAATTTCGAAAAAATAACATTTAAAGGTATTTTTCGAAGAAAAACTATTTTGAGCTTCTAGTAAAGTGCTATTTCCGGTTATCCGATTTTCACCAAAATATAATGGGCTCTTTCCATAATAGAAAAAGTTCGAAATACAAGGTTTCAAAATTTTGTGGTTGATAGTATTTGAGTTAGAGTGGAGGATCTACACATATACGATCCCTATATACTATTATTCACGAAAGATGGTTATTCAAGGTCATTTGTTTGAAGAAAGAATACACATCACTTTATAGCAATAGCTTAGTAACATTTTGTATTAGAAAGAGAAAGATTATTTGACCTATATCTATTTAATTTATGTGGTGTGACAGATATACGTAAATAGTGGCATTACTTTCTAACACACTATAAATAATAATGGCATATGTCGTAGAATTACAGATACCTAATTATCTACTACACTGCCCTCTGTGCTAATAATTACCCAGGGGCGTTGACGTTTAAATCAAATTATTATTCCTTGGTTTATAGGTTAAGTCTATGTTTTTGTATTTTACAAAAACATAAGTGAAGAACATAAATCTTTCAAAAAGGCATTATTTAGAAAAAACATAATTTTCAAATGAATTACTCTTAGTTTTTCAGTTAAAATGTGTCCATAAATATTTCATGCTGCACGCCTATGCATATGAAATGCAATGAAATTATCTGCAAATAATATTATATCAGACGGCTCACAAATGACCTTGAATAGTCATCTTTCGTGAAAAATAGTTTACTTCCCTTACCAAGGATAATGGGAGGTAAAAAAGAGAAAAAAAATGATTGTTTTCAAATGCACTCTACAATTCGGCGCCTATGATCAATATAATCTGTGAAATTGATAGTTGTGGATAAAGTATAGTATTTGACTCGCTGACTATATTATTCTCAGATGATTACAATACAAGCCTGATTTATTTATTTTTTTCAATCAATTTTATGTGACATTTCCGCGACATTCAAATGTCTCATCTGTCCATATCGACGCCAACTTCACTTTGCGTTCAATATTCGCACACTTGACAGTCTTTTGTTTCATAACGTAAACAATGTGTTGTGTTGTCAAAGCGACGTTTGCTGTCGCTTTTGAAGCCGTCGCAGTTGGCTGTTCGCGAGGACTTTTGTTTGTCTAATTTACTGAATAGGGCTAAATAAGGTACGTGTAGATATCATTCAAAAGAACAATGCGCCAAGTGGATGAGCTAAAATTCTGTTGTGCAAATAAGTTTAACGAGAAAATGATTATTTTTGGGCGACATATTTTTGATTAAAATTTTAAATAGTATTGTTTTATTTACAAAACTTTCAGCATACGCAAATTAATAATAATAATAATAATAATAATAATAATAATAATAATAATAATAATAATAATAATAATAATAATAATAATAATAATAATAATAATAATAATAATAAATAATAATATTAAGTAATTACATTAAAATGATATATTTGACTGGTTTCTCACAAGAATCGACTATGCACAGAGTGTCTCATTTTCGATGTTTTTTTAAGGTATCTCGGGTAATATTAAAGGTAAAGCAATACAGTTTGCACATTCCAGGGTCAACTTTTCGAAAAAAGTTTGATAGTTACCACATGGAATTTCGATCTCGTTTTATTTCTGAACTACAGGCAAAAAGTCGTTTTTCGCTCATTTCGAAAATATCTCATATCTTTATTATGAAAGTTAGAGAAAAATTGTTTTAACAAACTTTCAACTGTTTTTTAGGTAGAATAAAATGGTGTAATTAGATTTTTTGAAAACTTAATAATTCTCGAGATATAGCACAAACTTATGATTTTTTAAATAGGAACCTATATTGAAAATAATCTCATCGTTTTGCTTATTTTATAAGCTTTTCAATGATATATAACAAGTCTACATTCTTTTATTTTAAACATTAATAAAAGATTAATTATTATTTTTTTAGGGTGGAAAAATTTAAAATTATTAAGAAACAAATAAAAGAAATAAATTAAAAATCATCATTTGTTTATTTCTAATATTATTTGTTCCAGTTTTATACATTTTTTCAATTTATTTACTTCAAAACCATTTTTTCAAAGCCAACTGGAACGTCTATAAATAATAATTTAACTAACCCGAAAATAATTAGTTAAGAATAATTTTGAGAACAATTATAGAATCAGAATAAACAAATGTTGATTTTTAATCGATTTTTTCATTTGTTTCTTAATACTTTTTAATTTTTTTCACCCCAATAAATTAATAATTTATCTTTTATTCATGTTTGAAACAAAAGAATGTGGACTTGTTATATATCATAGAAAAGCTTATGAAATAAGCAAAATGACGAGACTATTTTTAATATAGGTTCCCATTTAAAAAATCATAAGTTTGTGTGTTATCTCGAGAATTATTAAGTATTCAAAAAAATCTAATTACACCATTTTATTTTACCTAAGAAACAGTTGAAAATTTGTTAAAACAATTTTTCTCTAACTATCATAATTAATAAGATATGAGATATTTTCGAAATTAGCGAAAAACGAGTTTTTGCCTGTAGTTCAGAAACAAAAGAAGATCGAAAATTCCTGTGGTGACTATTAAACTTTTCTCGAAAAGTTGACCCTGGAATGTGCAAATTATTTTGCTCTATCGTTAATATTACCCGAGATACCTTAAAAAAAACATTGAAAATGAGACACCTATAAATTTATTGAACATTTTGGATTATTGTGATACATAGTTAGACTCCCATGGTGTCACATTATGACCAAAACGAAAATTAGATGAATCAAATATAAATTTGGAAAAGCCCATTTAATAATTTAGTAATAAATATGTACGTATTTATAACAATTTAAATAAGTACTCGTATGCCATGTCATTATTATTGTATGTACTAATAAATATTTATTTTGTTACAGATATACAACGTTTATCAATTTTGGTGAGTAAACTATACAATTATTTTTACTTTGGTTTGGTAATTTTGGTAAATTAAATTATTGTAGATTGTAACTAACGATGGCTTTAGAAGATCAAATAAATTCTACTTTTATTGGACAAATATTTGCAACATAATTTTTGATCAAATGGTGATACGCTTTACACCAGGGGTTCCCAAAGTTTATATTAGGCGGGCCAATTTAATATTACCGAATTTTTTGGTGGGCCAAAAAAACGGAATAAAATCAAAACAATAACCACGATTTTTTTTGTTTTAAATATATTTAACTATTTCTTATTTTTTTTTATTAGTATACTAAATTTAATATAAATTTAAATCTTTAATTATATATTTATTAAAACAAAAAAATAACTGAAATCCATCTTATTATCAGAGCACATGTAAACACTACTGCATTGTCGTCTCAAATAAAAATAGAGCAACCAATAAGAAAAGACGATGTGTTTGTGCTTGCACGTTTTCCTATTTTTCGTCCCACCTCTAGTGAGTTGGAGCAGTGCATATATTCGTTAATATGGCATAGGCCTGTATTGCTCAGGGCAACTGGGTAGGCAGGACAAGGTCTGGTGGTATAGTTGTAATGTGCGGCACAGCGCACATCTTTGAAAAAAACGATAAATTCGTTACTGACTCCTTGAAATTGTGTGTTGCATTACTCGTAGATGCGCCAGAAATGATTAACAGTTCTGTATCTATTTGAGACTACTATACAAATGTGTATAGTCTGTCTAGAAATCTACCGTTATTACCCTCTCAGCAGGTCTATTGTTAGGGATTTAAGCTTGATTTATAGCGGGGAAAGGACAGGTACGTATTAAATGTTTTCCTGTTTTATTTTACTTTATTTTGTAATAATGAAACAAATCTTTTTATTTTTTTAAATAATAATGGAACAAACAATACATAAAAAACAAAATTAAATACATAATATAGTAAAAAAAAAAAAACGAAAATTCTTACTTAAAATTATACACTGCGGAGCAGTTTGTCATTTAATAATGAAACAAATCTTTTTAATTTTTTTAAATAATAATGGAACAAACAATACATAAAAAACAAAATTGAATACATAATATAGTAAAAAAAAAACGAAAATTCTTACTTAAAATTATACACTGCGGAGCAGTTTGTCATTTAATAATGAAACAAATCTTTTTATTTTTTTTTAATAATAATGGAACAAAGAATACATGAAAAACAAAATTGAATACATAATATAGTAAAAAAAAACGAAAATTCTTACTTAAAATTATACACTGCGGAGCAGTTTGTCATTTAATAATGAAACAAATCTTTTTATTTTTTTTAAATAATAATGGAACAAACAATACATTAAAAACAAAATTAAATACATAATATAGTAAAAAAAAAAACGAAAATTGTTAGTTAAAATTATACACTGCGGAGCAGTTTGTCATTTAATAAAATATTGCACGTAACAATAAATAATATACACATACATAATTAATCGATAATAATATCTTCTTCACTGTAGCTGTCCATATCACTGTTGTCACTTGAGTCCTGAATATTTATAATAAAATCTTTTGTAACATTATTAACATTAATATATTCATCTTCTATATTAATCACATGACGCACACTATCAGCCCAATTTTCCGGTGTTATATTGTCCATTTCACTTTTTATTAACTCAATAACACTATCACTTACTGTCGGTGATGCATTGTTCCTTCTTACATTACTTTTTAATTGCCCCCAAATCAATTCTATAGGATTAAAAATACAATAATAAGGGGGCAATCGAAGTACATCATGTCCAAATTGTGTTGCCAAGTTGTCACACACGTATTGTTTTACAGGAGGCTTAATTTTTACAACATCCAATAATTGTTTTTTGCTGTACGATTCCTCGAAGTAGAGATCGTTTTTAATTAAATATTCTTGAATCTCGGCCTTCGTAGAAGAATTTGTCGGTATTTTTACACTTTGCCGCGAATGGTAACTAGCATTATCCATAACAATAACACTATTTTTTGGCAAATTTGGCAATAAATTCTCACTAAACCACTTTTCAAAAATATCTGCAGACATATTGTCATGGTAGTCTAACAAAATATTTTTTGTGTTATGGCCAGCTAAAAATCGCGCACCATTTATCCACCCTTGATCACTTCCGGCATGAAGTATAATAAATCGTTTTCCTCGTGCTGGTGGAACATTGACACTACAATCCTTTGAACCGTCTGTCCAACTTTTTGATACTGTGTCGTGACTATCATACCAAGTTTCGTCTAAATATATTATCGGACGTTTTTCAGCACGATATTTCTTTATATCACGTAAAAATTTAAAGCGCCATTCACGTATTCTTCTACTCTCCATTATAGTTTGCCGTTTATTAATTTTTTTAAATCGAAAACCCATATTACGAAGGGTCGAATGCAAAGTAGCCACAGAACAATTTATATCGCATTTATCATCTTTTAGTCTCTGGTACAATGTACGTACAGACGGCAACGTTTTTTCAGTATACATCGTGTATATTTTACGTCGAATTATATCTTCTTCAAAAGAATTCACTACTCTCGACTTACCCGCGTCACGTCTTTTCTTTCTTGGTCTCAATTCACCACTTATTATATCACGAACAGTATTATACGGCACTTTCGTCATTTCACATGTTTTGGTTAAGGCCGAATTTTCATCTTCATTATCTTTTAAATAGTTATACACATTTTTAATTATTTCTTTCGCTTCTAGCGGCAAACACGTACGTTTAAGTTTTGCACAGCGATCTTCTTCAACGGGTAAACTATCATTATCATCTTCAAATGGTCGCCACATAGTAAGTGTCTATATAATTGCTCTCAGTACGAAAAGTAAAGTAATACTGATTTTAAAATTTTGAAAACTCATTTATATACGTTTGGTACGTCATTGCTAATCTTATTTTCCCTAATTTTAATCTATGGTCACAGCATGTTTCAACAAATCTTATTTGTTCCTAATTTGTAACAATGGTCAAATACGTAATTTGATTTTGTGAATTCATTAGCTAACAATTTTGAAATTTCGTAATGCATAACAAAGATTAGCAAATTTAAATTTTTCGGAGTCCGACCCTTACGACAGGTAGTGCTACATCCCGCTGTGCCTGGTCTACCACAGGCTTAGTAAGTCAAAGCAATAACGGTAGAATTCTGTACAGACTATAATAGCTAGACTAGACATACTACAATAATTTTTTAAATATAAACTAAACAATATTTTATTAATACAAACGCTTATAGTTAAAGTATTTTATTGTATATTATTTGTAATCTTTATTATTTATTTAACTATTTACTTATTTATTTTTTAATAAAAATATAATATATCGTATCGATATCGCGGGCCGCACTTTGGGAACCCCTGCTTTACACGTTATATAAATATATAAACATTATGTGCTTATAAGTGGGCTACAGAATTACATTTTATTTTGGTCTGACATTTTTTCTTCGCGTTTGTCGCTTGGTTGGTCTCTAGTGTGAATTTTAATATTTCGCCTTCATTTTTACCACCCGCTACCCTTGCTAAGGGAGGTATAGGGATCGTGCTAAAAATCGCATATCGAGATTTTGGTAAATGACCACGTTTTAACATTTTCACGATGATATCTGTGTGTATGTGTGTGTGGATCCTCCACTCTAATTGAAATACTATCATTCAGAAAATTTTGAAACCTTGTATTTCGAACTTTTTCTAAAATGGAAAGAGCCCATTAGATTTTGGTGTAAACCGGATAACCGGAAACGGCACTTTACTAGAAGTTCAAAATAGTTTTCTTTGAAAAATACCTTTAAATGTTATTTTTTCGACATTAATGTTATTATAAAAATTAAAGATTGTTAAATTTTCTACAGATTTGCATTAATACTTTTTCTATATATTTTATGGATAAATTTATAAAATTCACTATCAAAGAACTAATCATTTCAAAATAATATTAGTAACGTTTTAAAAAGAAAAAAGTAAATAGAACAATAGAAAAGGAATTCAATACAGTTTCCAGCATAAGTAAATATGTGGGTATGTATTTAGATTAATAAAAATTAACGATTCACAAAAATGTTTAAGCTAATTCTAATTTTTGGATTGATCTTTTTGCACATGATATGGATACAACTGATGCTTTATTTAAAATTGTCATATGTGACACTTCGTATTGTGATAAAGATGTACAAGATTAACAAATGTGCGAATCTTAGGAACAGTATGATTTGGAAACGCTCCATCTAAATGCGTTGGCAACTCTATAACACTGTCTTTATATCAACCACAAATTAAAATGTAGTAAAGATACGAATAAATAAATAAATAAACCATAGATAAGTAATTACAATGTCTGTGTACTCGCTATTTGTAAACGTAAGCATTTTAACAGAATTTTACCTTATAAACAAGTTTATTACTAATATCAAAATTTAATTGCAACAACTGACAGGACTGTCAATTGCTAAAACAAAATTTTTCACAGCTATTGCTACTGCATTCAATTATTAGAAAAATACTTGGAACGACTCGTCAATTTACGGGGTTGTAAAAATGCTAAAAAATATGCGATTTCGAGAAAAAGTTATTAAGAAATATTAGGTACGTTCTATCAGTGTCAGAAATATTCCTACTGGAATAAGAATATTCTTAAGGCAATAGAACGCTCAGTAGCAAATAACTGTCAAGTGCTGTCAAGTAAAAAAATAAATACAATAGAACAGTGACAGTGGCTATGTGATTCTTAGTTAACAACTAAAGATAACTTTGTATGTTTATTTTGGATCTTCGAAATGTTGTTATGTAAATATTACAGAAATTATAATTATATAAAAATATATTAAATAATAAAAACGTAAAGGAGATATTTTTGTTGAGCACAGTATACTCTAAACATTCACAAATGTGACAGAAATGAACGCGCGACGGTCGGCTAGTAAAATTTTGAATTTATCTCCACACTATATATCTTCCTACCAACGCTTCCAACTCTGAAGTTGGAATGATTCGTAGAAATATTTCGATTTTTTTGACGCAAAAGAACGACCATTGATGTTCTACTAGAAGAAGTAGGAAGATTTCTGACACCAATAGAACGTACCTATAGTTGCTCTCGTCGAGTTATATTACTGGTTAAATTTAATGTACTTATTTCATTTATATCCTGTATTATCAGGAAAAAAATAAAATAGATTCGTAGAATACCCCTTTATCTAATTTGTTTTTGATTGTGTCTAAAATTCATATATGAATAAATTATTATAAAATAATGTTTAATTTTTATTATTACAATGAGAAGCTATAGTGGTTAATTTTTATATTTTATTATCCATATTTTAAAATTCCATTATGGTTATACAGTTTATTAGATTACATTAGTTTTAGTTTGAAAACGGAATCCCGATAATTCAAAGTTTTACTTAAGCAATTTTGACAAGAAAAATTTCCCTCTTTCTCGCAGGTTACAAGTGACAAACATCATCTACCTTTTGTGTGTAAACAGTAGTTATTTACGTAGAAAATGAAACTCTGCCCATAAAGCTATCGCCCCAACTTAATTTGCCAGCCCAGTGCTCTAGCCTAATTAATATTCACATTGGAGGATGCAAATAATTCAATTTCATTCTCACAAATCTGTTTTCTTTCGCTGAACCCTGAAACGCAAATACGTGATCTAGCGTCGGCTGTTGTAGAGAACTAATGTCGACAATATTTCACGCCAGAACAAAAACAGTTCAACTTTCAAACGCTCGCCATTACTCAACAAGTCGGCCTCCGCTGTTCAAATAGAATTAAAGACTAAAGTCAAATTGTCCCAGAGAAAATCGTCCAACGAGAAAATGATGTCCACTTATCGTATAACTGTTTCACATACTTTCAAATAAAACACGTTCAAAAGATGCTTACTATTCAATTCAAAATGGGGGAGTCGAATGTTTGTTTTATTTTTGTATGTTAAAATGTTTTTATGTCTAAAGCGTTTTTAGTTCTATATTGTGTAAAAATTTTAAAAAATAACGGAGTAAAAAAATATTAACCTTCTTCAAAATTTTCTTCCCGCCATTATAGCGTAACATAACATCAACTATGTATGAATTAGGTCTTGACATACCTACCCAAAACATGTTTCATAAAAAGAGACAGAAGCAAAACACGGCCACCTGTTTATATTTACATTTGACACTTAACAATTTAATTTCTGTGTTTATCGTATTTTCTGGGTTTTACGTTTACATATTTAAAATCAAATAATTTGCTTTTTGCGATTTGACATTGAATTTGACGTTTCAATATCAAATATAGAAAACATAAATTCATGTTTTCAATGTAAACTAGCGCTCGTAGCGGACAACTACGGCGAACCAAAGATGCCGCATACGTCATCGTACTGTGAGCGATTTAACTAACGATAAATTTAATATCGTTTGTACAAAAAATACGCTATATTTTATTACTTTTATTGCATTAATAGTAATATCGCATGTATACTCCGCCATTATAGTCAGTTGAGATTGAAATTTAATAACTTGCTGTAAAAAAATCAAAAATTATGAAGCCTACTTGCAATTCTGGACCATACTACCATACATTTCTACGAAATTATAATTTACGCGATATTTATATCACTATATTTATGTCAGTATATACTTATATCACGTTAAACTGTCCGCCTACCGACCTCCACAGCGTCTATATACTCAACTGACTCAACAGCGTCTGTATATTCAACTGCTCGGACAGAAGTCACAGCTTTCACCTCATTGTCTGCCCATTTATGTAACTCTCTCTCTCTTCCACAGACTCAGTATCACCGACTGTCCGCATGCCACAATTCTTCAACACCACTGCCGAGTATCCACTTCCAATTGCCGTTACTGTCCCCGTATACCTAGCTTCCCAATACTCTTCAATACTACAGAGTATTCACTTCCACAGTTATCCTGGTATACCAATAACTTCCCGACTCGCCGTTACTGTCCTTGTATATTATAGCTTCCTACTACTCGTCAACACTACCGTGTATTCACATCCACAGCTATCCCAGTTAACCAGTAACTTCCCGAGTCCTCCACTCGACACTATACTGCATACGCTCACCACGATACTGCTATGCTTCATTATCACTCTTTGTGAATGTCTCTATATGTCTATCCATGTAACTAACTAACTAACTCCCGAGCTTAACTGTTTCCCTTTTATACAGCTGCCATTAACTTTCAGAGAGTTCTAAAATGTTCGACCGCAGAATAACAGTGAACACAAAAGGTTCAGGCGACCGGAAGTAACTAAACACGTCGCGGCTTGTTTGTTTACCTAGCCCAGCTGCTAGCGCGATTGCGTCATCACTATACTTGGACGCTTGTTCAGCGTAGCAGTGGGCTCGCACATTACAAATCAGTCGCACCTGAGAAACATTTGGGGGATTTACTCTCTCTCTCTCTCTCTCTCTCTCTCTCTCTCTCTCTCTTTCTCTCTCTCTCTCTCTGTGTGTTTTCTATAAATTTAATGTTCTGCAGCATCAAGATATTCGCTTAAGCGGGGCCGCATTCAATTTAGTCCCATTATTTCTTTTTCGATTTGAGGGCAAAAGTTCGGGTCGCTCAACTTTTGTAAATTAGTACATGCTACACCTTCTTCACATTCCCGTATAGTTCAGTAAATAGTCGTCTGTCCAATATTTTGACTCCCAAAAACGTTAACAATTTCATGTTTCGGCTATCTGTCCAACTAACCTATAGGCGGTGTGCACAAAAGTAGTCAGTGCCGACAGCGGACAAAAATGACAAAATGGTTACTCATTGAAATATAGCAAGGTTATGTTTTATGTTAGCATAATTTTGCAATTTCTATTTTATAAAATATTTTCAATGAATGCGAATGATAGGACGTCAAATATTATGTGATGCAGTGGGGGATGTAATAATTGTTACAAAATTACCGATTGATATATAAAATTTTATAAATTTCCTAGAAGATTATATGAGGAACAGATGTATAAGAAAATAACTTTTCAACAGATATCTTCTATTACCATGACAAATTCTCTTAGGTATACATATTTTCTCATTGTAAAAGATACTTATCGTAAGAATAAAATTCCAACAATGGTCGTCTGATTGCAATAATTAATTTTATAAAAATGTGTTACTTAAGTTCATATTTGAACAAGATATAATACAAGAAGCAGAAAATTGTCTTAAAATTGTATAATACTTGCAGTTGTATGAAATAGAAATCTATTTTTGACATAATTCGTCTATTTATTATATATTTTGTACATGTAATATTAATGATAGAAGTTCACATGGTTCGTATTTTTCGTGTATTTTCTTTTCCGAGCTTGTGCAACGGATTCAATTTAAAGCCTGGTATATTTTCAATGAAGAATCTTCTTCATTTATTACGAATATAAAAGAAAGATGCTAACATCATACACTGATATAGTGATATGTAGAAATTTTCTTCTCTCCAATCATTCAAGTTTTCCAACTTTTTAATATCAATTTCCATGTATTGTGCATCTTGTAACATTAGCAACAACTCAAAATAAAATTGTATCACTTTCTCGATATGTCAAAATTGATTCGGTAATCAAAAATGCCAATGTAGCCGTTAGCCTCTTAAATCGGCAGAAAAAATTTGAAAGATATTATGCAAACTTGAAATTATAGGCGATGTGCTCATTTTGAGCGTCAGCGCCTCGCTGACGCTCAAAATGAGCACGTCGCCTATAATTTCAAGTTTGCATAATATCTTTCAAATTTTTTCTGCCGATTTAACATGGTATGTTATAAAGCAACTATTTTGTATTTATTATGTCCAGTGATAACTAGATTAGACTTAATTTAGTAATAATTTTTTTTATTACATACATTAGTGATCTATTGGTAATATTTTTCTAATGGGACAAATCACTGAAGGACGAATTACTACCCCATCGCTCAAATATGAAATCTCCGTAATCTAATTCTGTCACTCTGTTTAACGTACGCTAACGCTATACTGAAAATTGATTCCGTAAATAAATTAATACAAAACTTCTGGAAGATTAATTGCTACTTTCGGAAACCGTGAGATGAATTTAAATTCCCTCGGAGTTTGAATCGGTTTTCTATCACAAGCAAACAATTTGCATAAACTTATTGGCGTTTCTAATTAAAAAATAAATTGAAATATTAAGTTGACTTAGTTTAATCAAACGATTGATGGAAGATATTGTGGCTAGCGTAATTAACGACAAAAGAAGGACAAGTTTCATTAAATGAATGCTTAAATAGAATATGATTTCAAATAAAAAGTAATTGGGGAAACTGTACAATTTAATTAATTAAATTGGAAAACTACCTAGACCTTTATTTTCAAGGAAAATTTTTACTTTTAATTCATTAATTTTATATTTAGTATTTTTATATTAGAATAATTTATAATTATTTTATATTTGTAATATTATTTTGTAGTTTATCAAGACTCAGGAATTTATTTACAAAAACCTCTCGCCAGATATTTTACCTGATTGTACGCATTAAACGAAAAATATTTTTAAATACAAATACATATATTCATGTCTCACTTCAAAATAATTCTCACATATTTGCAAAATCTATGGAATATTTTAACATAAATTGTGTACAATACATTTTCTTTATATTCAATATCCTGAAATTTTCTTTTTCTATTTTCCTTTTCTTTTTCTTTATATTCGTCATTTTTTCGCAAATTCCTTTTATATTCTTTTTTACGTATATTCTTTTGCGTTGTTGACTTTTTTTATTTTCATAATCTTCATAATAATGTACAAATATTTTTAACAGTGGCATACAAATATTTTTGACAGTGACATTTATGTGTCAATTACAAACAATTGAATTTCTTGCCTTGAAGTAGTTTGATCTGAGATTTTTTTTACATCAAATTATTTTATATGTATTTGTTTATCTCTAAATCTATAGAAGATAAAATAATGAATTTATATTTATCGAATAAAGAATTTAACGTTCTTTAATATAAGTATTTACATAAATTTTCGATAAATAATATTTAGATGATTTTTTTCTTGTAACAACTACTTCCGGTTGTCCAATTGTTACCAAAACATAATCAACTCTTCCCATTATTATTAATTTGAGGAATCTGTAGTTAAAAATGTCTTGTCTTATAGAATTTGAGAAATCGTGGATTCAACATCCACACACCCATCCACACTCACACATACACACACACACACACACACACACACACACACACACCTACACACAAACCCCTACACACAAACCCCTACACACACACACACACACACACCTACACACACACCTATACACACACACACACACACATACACACACATACACACACATACACACACATACACACACATACACACACATACACACACATACACACACATACACACACAAACACACACACACACACACACACACACACACACACACACACACACACACACACACACATCCACACACATACGGACATCATCGTAAAAATGTTATAATCGGATTCTAGGGACCTTAAAACGTGCTTATTCACTAAAATCTGGATATGCGATTTTTAGCATGATTTCAATACCTCTCTTAGCGAAAAAAAATACATTTAATTATTCATTCACTTACAGAATTACTTTCTCACTTGCACGGTATATGCTACTTAAATTCTCGTTACGTAATACCATTATTATATACTGCCTTGGACCATAATGAAACCATTAGAGTACTCAGTACCAAAATGAACTATGTTAACGAGGTACTTGTTTACAAACAAATCAAAAACATCATACCTGATTTTTCAGATTATTATTATTTTTTTTTTGTTCAATACAAAATACATTGTTTTAATTTTTCATTGATTTACTCCAGACAATAAAATTTTGTATGTAGTATATTGGAAATTATAATAATAAAACTCTTATTCACAACAAAGGATGTTCTGATTTGATTACGAGAATGAAGATAATGCAAAGAATGTATTCGTACATTTAAAATGCTGAGTATAAAAAAAAATTTCAATTCAGTAATTCTTACAAAGAATTTAAAAAATCGGAAATGAAGAATGTAAAACATTCATTCTTCTCATCTCTCTTATTTACAATACGGCGTTCGATATGAAATTAATACAGGTGAAAATTACAAAAATTCATAAAATTCGGGACGTTCCAATTAAGTGATATATTCGACAGTTTCGTTCGTTATTACATCCCAAATCACACATAACAGATGGCATGCAAAAATTAAATGAAAGGGTCACCAACCACACTGATAAATGAGATACACCTACTAATTAACATAATTATCGCGAAAAATTGGTGTCAATTCAATAATTGAATCATCATTTATACAATATGCTACGCTTGTTACGATTTTAGTTTATGTAGTACATCTGCAAAATAATTTTGCTTTAACAGTACTCTATGCTCAATAAATATATGCGTCAAAACAGCCACGGCCGTTATTTTTTATAATAGTACAATTATTATAAATCAAGTGTTTCTAAAAAGAATCGCAGCATCATGAAGTTGTCATGAAGAGCTGTCACCCGTCAATAAGTCATAGAAAATAGAATTTTAGAAGATATTTTATGTTATTATAAAAATATTGAACGTCACACGGCCGATATACAAATAACATACCTAGTTTATCCCGATAGTTTCAACCCGATTGAAAGTGCGTTGAATCTACCCGAATGAAGTTAGCGGGTTGAAATGATCGGAATAAACGCATTTTCAACCAGATTGGAATTTTCAACTCGACTCTAAAATACAAATGGGTTGAGTTTATTCGACCGGATTGACTTTACGGGTTAAACGCTCAACCCGATCGTAGTACATGTGTGATTCACTTTCGTTAGAGGTTATCTGTCAGCTGCATTTTAATAGTCAAATCGTATGTGATTAGAATTGAATTTGTCAAAAAGAAACATTTGGCAGAATTATGAAGTAATGAATTTTCTTTCCTTAATGAAGGAAATGAAAATTCTAGGTCTTATGCACAGAAAAAAGCTTAGAATACTCCATATTCTCAACAGCTAGCGAGACAATATAGTGAAACAGCAATCTTTTTCTCATAACTTACAATTTTACAAGGGTCTCTTAAAAAATTACATTTTGGTTTCAATTTAGTGTTTAGCAAATATAATTAAAAGTACTTTTTTATGACATTTAGTTGCCCACCTCCTTTTTTGGTCATTACACAATTTCCAGAAATGGTACTTTATTTGAAGCCTATAATAGATTTTAATGAAACACTATTTTAAAATATAATCCAAAACTTTTCAAATAAGACTTTTATGTCAATGGGAATAACATAGTCGATTTTGGTTAAAATAGGCTAACCGGAAGTGACATATTACCTAAAGTTATTAACAGTCTTTCTTAAAGAAAATGGTTTTATTTTGATTGTAGAAATAAATGCTTCAAATAATAGTTTTAGAGAATTAAATTCTGCGTCTAGCACTACCAATATGATTAAATTAGCCATTTGTATAAGCGAGATGTGTAAATTTAAAAATTATATCCTTTTTGGTTTTTGTAATAAAACTTGCCATGGATTAGGACAAAAAAAAAATTAATGTTAATGTCAAATTACGTCAAATACATGCATTTTTATAATTAGGTCTACATTACATGTTGGTATTGCGTACAAGGAAGTCGTGTGGTGTCCACATCAGATTTTTTCTATTTAGTGCATATAATAGCTATTACAGCACCCAAAAGAGTTCGTTAATAGCTTATTCAAGTAAAGTTGATGGCTATGAATATCAAAAAAAAATCAAATTTTAAATCTCGCTAAATAAACGAACACAAACGACTGTTAATAATTTTATTATAATTTTAATTTTATTTATTATTAAATAATGAAATTTGGCATTTTTCAAAATAGTGTTTTAAAACACGGCAATGTGTTTGTGGGCGATTTGGAGATTTATAATACTACTTCAGACGAACGCACAAAAATGAATTTATAACTTTCATTCTCTTAGCAAACTTTACGGCTTCTATGGCTCCTGGCTTTTCAACAATTAACCAGCGAACCAGTTTGCAGTGGTAAATCACGTGAATCCAAGTACGAAAGTTTAAACTAATAGTTCTAGTAGTCTTCAAGTTCAGGTAACATTTAACGTCTTCAACCGGCCAGAACTATGTAAGTCTGGATGTGCCTCCAGCCACCACGATACCAAATAAGCGAATAAGTCCTGGATCAGGGATTACTCGCCAAGGATCCTGCTGGAATCTAATGTTGGAAGTTGGAGAATGTTGGGTTTGTAAGATGCATCTGATTGGGAAAGTACGAACTGGTTCAATAAATTATAGATTATTGTAGGTAGCGTCGTCAAAATTTTCCCGGAATTGGACAATAAAATTTTATTTTCTATTACCTCTGCCGGATTAGCAAAACGTTGTCTCTTCAATTTCATTTATAGCCGTGGAAATAAGTAAAAATCAACTGGTGCAAAGTTGGGAGAATAGGAGGGGCGTTACAGAGTGGTGACATTGTTCTTAGCAAGGTCCAAGGAAAATTTTTGCTTGTGCCACTCACACTTTACAACTGAAGGGTCCCAGATAGTAATTTTTCCAGCAGTACGCAGAATATGATGTTTGCACGCTGCTCTGAAGACGGCATCCTTGGTAAGAGAGGTATAAGGATCATGCTAAAAATCGCATATCGAGATTTTGGTAAATTACCACGTTTTAATTAATGGGGTCTCGTGGCCACGAGTGTCAGGTCGCGAATCTGGGAAACCGGGTTCGACAAATATTTCGAATTTTAAATGCCACAAAATTGACCCCTGTGGTGCACTCTCTACGCCAGTAATGAGTGCCCGTGAGGTGACGCCTGGTAAGCGCCCGCACGGTGCAAATATTTCATCATTACCGATATCTGTGACCAAACAGATTGGCACACCCAGCAATGGGTAATAAGACGTGATAATATAATTATATTTATTTATTTATTTTAATCCAATTTTAAAATTTTGAA
This sequence comes from Harpalus rubripes, assembly GCA_963082715.1. NCBI lineage: Eukaryota > Metazoa > Arthropoda > Insecta > Coleoptera > Carabidae > Harpalus > Harpalus rubripes. Next base: position 9,176,450 of record OY720462.1, on the reverse strand, counting down.
ACCTTGTATTTCTATCTTATTCTAATATGGGAAGAAGCGATTAGATACTGATGTAAATTAGATAACCGGAAATGGTACTTTACTTGAAACTCAAAATAGTTTTTCTTCGAAAAAAATATCTTCAAATACTAATTTTTCGAAATTTGTATAAATACTTTTTCTATAGATGGATCAAAAATGGTTGAAGGTCACAATTATATTCCATAATTCATCAAAACTATATTCCACATATGACAGGCATATGACATTTGATTAATATCATTGCCGTACGTTGATTAATTTGATATTTGTTTTGGATACCTTCGTGAAAACCATTTAATTTCATTTCATTATGAAGAGCGTGACAGATTTCTTCTTGAAGTATATATTCGTTCGGGCGTACATAAGAAGACGGTTCTTGGGATTATTCTTATTATAGCTTGCAAAATTTGAAAGGTAAGTCCATGGAAATAGTTATGCTGTCATACTAAGTAAGCGGTAAATGTAAAAATTGTATGGAGCGGCACATTTGAGCCATTTTTGATCACTCTGTATATATTTTACATTGCAAGACCGTTACTCAGAATTATACGGGCGTACGGTACCTAAAGAGCAAGCACGTAAATTTCGGGTAACGGTTGAGCACTGTACAATGTTTTATGATATACTGAATCGTAAATAACTTAAAAAAATGGAACCTACAACACAATACATTAAACTATATGATCGAAATAGTCTTTGGAAACATATGGCGAAGCGAAATAATGAATAAATAAATCTGTATACCGTTTGCTATGGTTTTAACAGCCCGTAAAAACTTTCTTTGCAACTAGAGACACAACTCTGTAATGAGACGTTTACGATTCAGTATAACGTAAAATTTATAAAATTATCTATAATTTAAATCCCGGAACCTACGCTTTAAACAAACACAACTCCTTGGTTACACAGTTTATATCTCAGATATATGTAACTGGCAGATAAATGTCACTGTCAAAGAACTAGTCATTTCAAATTAATAATAGTGACGTTTTAAAAAGAAAATATGTGTGTATTTAAATTAATAAAAATTAAATAGCGGGAGGTATTGTGTTGGCCACATCAGATTTTTTCTCTTCCATTTTACTGGTTAATTTAACATGATTTATTAATAATTATGGACTATGTTGCTATTTCTCTTCGGATTTTTAATCTTGTTGGAATTTGCTAATGAACCAAGGTGTGGCTAATAATAAGGTCCCCATCATCGTATACTGCCCGAGATTTGCTATTAAGATTAATCGTTCAAAATTGAAGGCTTGGGCTTGCGGAAATTTTAATTTAGGGCGTGAAATACACCGGTACAGACACCAGTTATCGGCCGTGTGATAAATGAACGTGTAAGGGTATTTTTGGTTTTGATTTGGTTGATAATTGGACGGGGAATGACGGTGAGATTTATTAACAGATTGCATTGTGGAGTGCCATTGATAATTTGATGTTGGTACTGGAATAATGATAACGAACGAAATTGAAGGGTAGGAGATTGACTTATTTAATTTCGTATGTATGGTTTTTAAATTTATCTACTCGCTACTTCTACGCTCCAAGTTTTATAACTAAATACGGTCTAATCTATAAGGTTGTAGGTGCAGTAATGTCTGAAAATGAAATTGTATGTACATTACTCATGATACCAAAAGATTTTAACGGAATAATCTCAGCAATTGAGACAATGAATGATTCGAAGGTGACTAAAGAATAATATTTTGTCTGATTTACAACTATTTAGTTATAGCAGATTGGACAGACTTATGCGTGGCCTTGTAACAAAAATGTTTGTTGATGAGGGGTAAACGGAGCACGGGGAAAATAGTTCCTTGCATATTTCTTCAGAGGGCAGCAAAATCACAAAACTGACGAAGAATTAACATAGAAGGCAATGCAAAAAAATGTAATGTGCATATGTTTCTGTAGAATTTCATGGAGAACAAATTCTTAATGCTTGTATATCGAATATCCATAACACAGGTGATATAGAACTTCCCGAAACTTACAAATTAGGAGATAAATATCCTGTTGAACATTCATCAAAAGAACTTGATCATTTGCAATTCATCGGAAGATTTCTATATGAGAAAAGAAAGGAACCAACGGAAAAAGAACTAAAAATCCACAGTAGTATGTAACAGCGGACAATATCGTTCATAAAGTTACGACTAAATGAGTTATGCGAAGAACTATGAAGATGTTGGAAGTTGATATTCCTTAGCTCCCAATTTTTTTTTCTTTTCTTTCACCTACGTACGTCTCTTTTTAACACATCTTTAAATAAGATTTAAAAATTCTTTCGAACAAATAATACTAATAATACAGCGATGTACATATCCGATTGTGTTGCTTACAAGTTTTCGTTTACATCACATATATAGATGTAAAAATATGGCTCAGATATTACAGTACACAAATTAGAAATTGAATCTCGCGAAGAGGTGAGAAAATTTAAAAAAAAAATACAAACTTGTATATACACATACATTAATATTTTTCACTATTCCTAAAATAATTATATGGATGAATACTATTAAACTCTGTTATTAATATTATTTATATACCTACTAATTGTTCTTTTGCAATTTAAAATTTGTACACTATATATTTTAAATAAATATTCATAATACATAGCAATATGAGTTTCTCGTTTTCTTTCAAATATTAAAAAAAATAAAATTTAAAAATACACACGGTCAACATTTTATAGATCTAGATACCGTGGTTTAGTTAGTTGCATATGTTGATAGGTGGCGAACTTTATGACGATACAAAAGCATTAAGTTTCCAATCTCTCTATAGATAGTTGTCTTTGGTTATAGCCTTATCAAATACTTTTTTTTTTATTAGGTACATTTACATTTTAGTTACATTTATATTATACTATATTTGAAGGCACGAACTTTCAAGCCCCCGGTGGAAACCGAACTAACGACCCCGGGTCCAAGTGGTGAAGATCGCTTTGAGCTCTGTCAAAGACACGCTGCCTCAATATTCTCGACTACCGACGTGGCCACATACATATACTATTATTCACTAAAGATGACTATTCAAGGTCATTTGTGAGCCGTCTGATATAATATTACTTGCAGATAACTTCATTGCATTTCATTTGCATAGGCGTGCAACCTGAAATATTTATGGACACATTTTAATGGAAAAAATAAGAGTAATTTATTTGAAAATTATATTTCTTTCTAAATAATGTCTGTCTGAAAGATTTATGTTTTTCACTTATGTTTTTGCAAAATACAAAAACATAGCCTTAACTTAAAAATCAAGGAATAATAATTTGATTTAAACATCAACTCCACTGGGTAAATCCTAGCACAGGTGGCAGTATAGTAGATAATTAGGTATCTGTAAATCTACGACATACGCTATTATTATTTATAGTGTGTTAGAAAGTAAGTAAGCAATTTACGTATATCTGTCACACCACATAAATTAAATAAGCATAGGTCAAATAATCTTTCTCTTTTTAATACAAAATGTTGCTAAGCTACTGCTGTAAAGTGATGTGTATTCTTTCTTCGAAAGAATGACCTTGAATGGTCATCTTTCGTGAATAATAGTGTATGTATATTTTTATACATAGTACATACATATAATATGCGCTCGAATGATTAATGTGTGGTATATTAGCATTTTTAAGAATATCCATTTAACCGACATGTGCATGTATTTTAACCAAAGTACCTCATGTCCAATCTGAACTTCCTTATTTTTAAAAAACAACCATCACAATTACTTATTTTAACTGCTCCATTAGAACCCTCCTTCTAGAGTAGAAGCTTTTACCTGAGACTATGAACTATGATATACAGTATAGAGTTACCCTTGGCTTAAAGCACTTGGAAAGCTTCTCTGACCGGAAGGATATACTGCAGGATAGCATAACATAAACACGATGTGTTGACAAGCTCGCGGCGTCTTGCAGCTTAGTTTCAGAAGCTCAGGATGCGAGATCCGGACATTGAGATGCTAGATCGATACAAGTGGACGTACTTGTGTTTGTGGTGAAATATAGACTGGATTATGTGGACATTACCCCCTGAAAGTGGCAGGTATTCCACGTGGTCCAATGAGGGTTGATTGTGTTTTAATGGAGCAGGTTGTTAGCGGACGCTTTTTCTTTAACATTATTCTATTATCCAAACTTTACTAATTCCCTACTTAGATGTCTGCGATTCTTTTATTGTAACTTGTGAGCCCCGCTACCACAGAATATATACATGACTAACGTCAACAGAAGCGACACTGTTGTATGTATTGCCGTCCGTGTGCTCATAGCTATGTGTGCGTGAACTTGGACCAGGGAGGGGTAACGTAAGGAGATTGGGCGTACTCGGGTACGCCAGGTTTTGCCAGTAACGGAGTGACGGCGTTTGTGTGCAGGGCGGTTCAGCGCAAGAATATTACGACCACCAGATTAGACTACTAGACATACTGCCGATTGGTATAATATATTGTTGTGTAAAAGGCTGTCCAAATAATAATAAAGATAAAACAATTCTAAAAAGCTTTTTTAGATTACCGACTGACCCAGAAAAATAATATATTTATTGTATTTTACATTTCTATCGACCGCCTCAGTATATTATGGTTACACTAAAATTTATATGTAATTCTTAAGGGGTTTTATTAATTTAGAACAATTATTATATTTTTATTTTTATCAAATGGACATTTAAGTTTGAATTAGGTTTCAGGTATTTTCTGCATGTTTACATTTTAATTTAAAGCGGAAAAGGTTTTAAAAGAATGCTATTTCAAAAAATTTCATAGTACTACACTAACATTTATATCAAAATCAATAATCTTTCCTCTTAGATACCTACGCGTATGCTAGCGCGTAAAGCGAGCCTGTTGAAGGTCACCAAATTCAGATACACACGTATAAGGTAGTGTCGTACCAGTGCCGCTACTACGCTGAATAAGCGTCTAAGTATACAGATGACGCAACCGCGCTAACAGTCGGGCTACGTAAACAAACAAGTCGCGACATGTTTAATTACTTCTGGTCGCCTGAACCTTTTGTGTACAGTGTTATTATGCGGTCGAACACTCTAGAGCTCTCTGGAAGTTAATGACAGCTGTATAAATGGGACGCAGCTATGCTCGGGAGTTAGTTAGTTACATGGAGAGACATATAGAAACATTCACATAGAGTGTTAGTGAAGCAAAGCAGTATCGTGGTGAGCGTATGCAGTATAGTGTCGAGTGGAGGACTCGGGAAGTTACTGGTTAACTGGAATAGCTGTGGATGTGAATACTCGGTATAGTGTTGACGAGCTATAGTATACGATGACAGTAACGGCGAGTCGGAGAGTTACTGGTAGACCGGGATAGCTGTGAAAGAGAATACTCGGTAGTGCTGAAGAGTATTAGGAAGTTACATAGGTATACGAGGACAGTAACAGCGAGTTGGAGTGGATACTCGGCAGTGGTGTTGAAGAATTATAGCATACGGACAGTCGGTGATACTGAGGCTGTGGAAGGAGATAGTTAGTTATAAATACACAGCCAGTGAAGTGAAAGGTGTGACTTCTGTCCGAGCAGTTGAATATACAGACGCTGTTGAGTCAGTTGAGTATATAGACGCTCTGGAGGTCGGTAAGCGGACAGTTGAACGTGATATAAGTATATAGTGATATAAATATCGCGTAAATAGTCTACAAGAGTCTGTAACAGACCGGCAGTCTAAGATTGGAACGCGTAGTGAAATAAATAATTAGTAATATCGGGGAAATAAATAGTAGTGTTAGTTGGTTAAATAAATAGTGTAAGTGTTATCTAGTTAATTATAGTTTTAGTCTTAATTAGTTAATAATTGTTCAATATTAGTAATCGTCATTATTTAATACCTTTTTAATATTTAGTTATAGTTTAATAAACCTTTATTTTAATTAATAATAATTTTTACAGTTCACCCAAATAAATAGAAACGTTACAATATAAAAAAATGTACAAGATCTCATTATAGTATAAGTATTTTTACTTCCTTGTACAAAGTAAAGGAAGTATTGTATTCGCGAAAAATTTCGGTTTCCAGATTTCAACGGAAATATCCATTTTGGCCATCCCTGAATCCATTCTGACTAATTTCGTCGTGATGTCTGTACGTACGTACGTATCTCGCATAACTCAAAAACCGTAAGCCGTAGAAAGTTGAAATTTTCTATTTATAACATCTAGTTTTGGTCATTACATAATTTCCAGAAATGGTACTTTAATTGAAGCCTATAATAGATTTTAATGAAAAACTATATTAAAATTATTCCAAAACTTTTCAAATTTGGTATATAAGACTTTTATATCAATTGGAATAACATAGCAGATTTTGGTTAAAACAGGCTAACCGGAAGTGATATATTACCTGAAGTTAACAGTTTTTCTTGAATAAAATGGTTTCATTATGATTTTAGAAATAAATGCTTCAAATAAGAGTTTTAGAGAATTAAATTCTGTGTCTAGCACATCAAGTATTATTAAATTAGCCCTTTGTATTAGCGAGATATGTAAATTTAAAACTTATATACTTTTTGGTTTTTGTAATGAAGCTTGCTATGGATTAGGACAAAAAATAACAAAAAAATAAAAAATAGATGTTAATGTCAAATTACGTCAAATTAGTGCAATTTTATAATTGAGTCTATACTTCATATTAGTCTTGCGTACAAGGAAGTCGTGTGGTGTCCACATCAGATTTTTTAAATGAACTTTCATAAATAAACATTGTAGCATTTACATTGAAAAATTGTTTGAAAAACTAATTTCACAGCAATTTCTTTATTCCGCCGAATCCAATTATCCAAACTTTATTTTGGGCAATTTTCCGAAACCCACATACTTCCTGCTGGTCCCAAATCACACAATTTTCCGCTCCCTTGTCCTGCCCTACTGACAACCTCCTTTCCCTCTCCTGCCCTCGCCTACGACAGCGACTGTCAGGCCCTAATGATGTCGTTGATTGAATGCGATCATTTGTAAAATGTGATAACGAAGGCAGATCTCTCAAAGAAGACGCGAGCGCGAATCTTAAGCGGTTTTGTTTACGAAACTTTAAATGATACAAGAAGCGATTTGTCCACGGATGGATTTTTAACAGGGCTATTAATTAAACAGACTGATGGTATTTGTTTGAAGTTTAAAGCGGTACTAAATCAAGTAATTGTAGATGTTCTGAGTTAATTAATGTCCTAACGGGAAAATACGAACCATTTGCCGAATTTACCAGGCTTTAATAATACGAGTACAAAGCCTGCTTCTAAAATAATGACATTTTTTATTGACTTCATTTACAAATTCTAATGTTGCTTTACATACGCACCTCACAAAATTATTCGTACACTTTACTTTTATTAGTAAAATGTAAAATAAAACGAGTTTCCAAAAGAGAAAAAATAAATCATAGTCTTCTTTTGATATTTCAGAATAGAGGTGGGCGCGGGCCGTGATTTTGTCGGGTCACGATGGGTCACGACGTGACCCGCGTGATCGTGAGTATAATTTAAATTTTGCGTCGTGATTGGACGTGAGCGTGAGGCACTAAAAAATTATCGTGCGTGATCAGGCGTGATTGAAATTTAATCGGGCGTGAGTACAAGTTTTCTTCTATTTTTTATTAAAAAATTGTCAATTTCCATCTTTTACTTTACATTCTTTTTATCATTATTATGTCCAAATATGTCATCAACAGTATTTTTTTGCATAAAAATAGTGTTATTGTTGTACCCAAAATTGTATACACAGTTGCTCCGATTTCGCTAAAGATATACAAATCTTTAAGCCCGTTTGACACGATCATAATTTTGTTAACAAATTTGTTACCAAATTTATAATATTTGTGAAGGAATAAAACAACCTGTACACATAAACATTCGTTTCCAATGAAACCAATCTGTTACCTAACTTATTACCAATTTTTTAACAAATTTGATAACAACTTATGACTGTGTTAAGGAGGCTTAAATGCACATAGAAACAATTACGTGACACGAACGTGACCCGCCGGGCGTGATCGGGCGTGAGTGCCAAAATAAAATCGTGAGCGTGAGTGATCGTGAATCAAACATAAAAAGTCGTGTGTGATTGGTCGTGATTACATTTTTAGTTCCGTGAGCGTGCGTGATCGTGAACAAAAAGTTACTCACGCGCCCACCTCTATTTCAGAATCTAACAATAGTCATCAAATTTTAAAAAATATTAGAAACAGACGCCCCAATCCAAACATACGACATAATAGCCGAAATGAAAACAAAATTAAAAATATTTTGGACGCATGAATGGACAAATATAACCAACAATAAACTACGAGAAATAAAACTAGATGTAAGAAAATGGGCACAACACGGCAGTAGAAGGACCAAGTTATCCGAACTAGATTACGAACAGGACACACGAGATTAATTCATAGCCACTTATTCACAAAATCAGACCCACTCATATGAACAGAATATAAACTAAACTTTTGTGAAACGAAATGTAACTAAAACTATATACTTACTGTACCGGGGTATAAATGACTCTGTAGTTATATACCCGAAAATTTCAATTTAAAAAAATGATTAGTTTACTTTGTGTAATAACCTGCTTGCGTGGTACTGAAAATCTGGTATCTAGCACTAAATACCTAAAGTAAAGTTGAAAATATATGTAAAAATATAAATTTTATTTAAAAAAAAATGTGTTTTTTAATAGATTAAGAAAGAAGATTTTCTTTGACGTCATTGTTTTGAACTGGAGAAAGGGATGCATATTTAATAATGTAACCTGTAGATGGCGAGCGAGTGCGAGTTTTAATTTGATTTTGACATTAGTTCATTTTTCTGTCACTGTCTCTCTTCTTTATTATTTACAATTTGCGTGGTACTGTTACTTTTATTACGTATTTCGATTTGTTAAGCAGGATTTTGAAGGATTTTAACGTAGCTTTTACTCGTACAAGATTAAAATGACAAACTAAAATATTAACTTCCAAACTATTATTCAAACGTCAAACAGATGATCTGTCATGTTTAAATTACCTGCACATGCCGTTGCTATTGGACGTACCGATGTTATTCTTTTACGGCCATTCATTGGTTCGGCGTAATTCTAGGTCATACATGGCGATAATTTAAATATTAAAATTTCATTAATTTTTTTCTGGACAATTAATGAAAATTTTGCCAAATGAAAAAATATGGGTAGCAAGTTTTTATCGTCTCTTCAAAAATATTAAATAAAAAAATGGCACGCAAGTAGCCCATTGTGCTGAAAACAAATTATTTACAAAAATTGAAACACAAAATTATTCGTACATATACAGTTATAATAGTACTGCCTCTGTTGTTAGGAATGACGTATTTCCCAACCTCTAAAAGGTTAGGAATCGACATATTACTACAACGATTGAAATAGTATGGTTGTGTTATAATTTTATTGAAAATATAGAATCAATTCTAAGAAACTTTCTGTATGGAATATGTACAAAATACATAGAACTGAGGAAAGGTAATGTACTGGAAATATAGAATAATTCGCAAGAAACTGTAGATATGGAATTTGTATAAAATACATAGAAACTGACGGAAGGTAATGTGCTGGTCACATGAGATTTTTTCAGTTGTTATGTTACTTTGACACATTTTGAAAACTTGCTTCGCTCGGTTTGACAAATATTATGTTCATCAAACAATATCACTCTTTTCATAATTAATTATGTAAATAACTATTGTTTCTGAGACAAGAATTAATGAAAAATAGTGAAATTTCGAAGTATTTTACAAAAGAATAATGTAAAGAGTTGATGTGGTGACAATGAATCAATACTAATAAGACAAATGGTTCACAATATGTCTTATTCTTAATATTTCTAGAGTGACCCGCGTATATAACATTAAATTTGAACGACTTTTACTTAGTCCAATATTAGATACCTTATTCTAAGCCTTTATAAACCTAGTTAACAAACTGAACTATTTAGACATCCGCACCCTTGCATATATCTTCCCCTTATGCAGGCATAACTTCCTTGGCGCGGGAATCCATGTAGTGTTCCTCCAGGCTACTCCTGCTTCTCTAATGGCCCTATAAGCTGACATAAAGTTGTTATTCTAGCCACTGGCTAAAATGGAGGGTTCGCACACATTCGGAGGTGCAAGTCCCATAGGGAATATACAGGGGTGGAATCGGTATAAAAGTAATTTTTCATAGAAAAGCAGGAAAAGGTAAATGAATAATGGGAGAATGAAGTTAGTTCATAGTTGTGGTTTCTTTCAACTGCTTTGCGAATTGGCAAAGAGAGGGCAACACTATACGCACAATTATTTTTGTGAGGTTATGTTAACTGCGTGTCTCAACGGAGTTTTACGCTAATCTGCTAATTTATGACAATGAGGTGTTGCAAAAAAATTAACATATCTTTTTTCTTCTGAAATTCGAATAAGTATGTTCTACAGTATTATTAAATATGATTTTCTGTTCAAATTAAGCACAGTAGTAATTTAAAAATTTACTTTTTGAATTGGCGCCAAATTACACTCCCTGTGACATCAGAATTACATTAGCCAATAACAAAACTGGAAAGAAGATGAAAAGAAAACAAATGTATCATACATCAACGTCAATGATTACTTTAATGACAACTGTGTGACATAAGGTCTGACTTAAGGCGAATTCGGGCGACAACCGTTCACTTACGGTATGTTGCGTTCAGGTACGTTCACACATTCGGGCGCTAGGAACAACATACCCGGTATGCTTGGATCAGTGCTCACAGCTGAAGGGGTTTGCAAGTCGGGTCAGCTCTCTGTTCACTATTTCTATCTCTTTTTAACATGTCTTTTTTTGAAATGTCAAAAGTCAAAACAGTCGGAATCGTGGTCTTATGTCAAACAGGGTGACATTATTTTCGTTGACTCTTTTTTGGACAAATATAAAAAAAAAACTATCTTTCTCCGTTAATGCATTTTAATTGCCAGACACTATTTTTGACAGTTTTAAATGTCGCAGAATATACATAACCACCAAGCACGGTGTCAACAAGTGAACAAACGATTTTTGGCGCCACCATTAACCATATCATACCGTAACTAACCGTAAGTAATCCGAAGAAGTGAACGGGTATGTCGCCCGAAATCGCCTTTATAGTACAGCGTGATTTTTGGTTCTTTGATGTAGTTCTTAGTTATTTATTATTATATTAAATAATAAATAAAATAAATATATAAAATAAATAAATAAAATAAATAAATAAAATAAAATAAATAAATAAATAAATAAATAAATAAATAAAATAAATATATCATCACGGTTTATTATCCATTGCTGGGTGTGCCAACCTGCTTTGTACTCAGATATCGGTAATGATGAAATATTTGCACCGTGCGGGCGCTTACTAGGCGTTACCTCACCGGCACTCATTGCTGACGTGGAGAGTGCACCACAGGAGTCAATTTTGTGCCATTTTAAAATTTGAAATATTTGGCGTCGGTTATATTTCATAGTTCAATGCCCAGTATTATAAAAGATGGATAAGTAAAGCACTAGCAAAGTAAAATTTACTCTTGAAGTAAAATACTTTATTCCAGAGATTTGGGTCAAAACAAGCTAATTATATCTACAGAATAAATTACTCCAACGATGTTCGAGGAAGTAAATTTTATTCCGTAAAATAAATTTGACACATGTCAACATTAATTAAATTAAATTCATTATACATTTCAACTCATGTATTATTTTTACATTTATTTATCTCCAACATGTTTTTATCTTTACTTGCGACAACCATTTTATTCTTCTTTCTTCGTTTTGAGGCACTACTAGAAATATTTTTCCCTATTATCAGTTCTATTTGGGCACACTGCACAAAACACTTTTTTACAACCATGTTTGATTATTTCCAAATACAAAAATCACTAGTAGTTAACAGCTGTCATGACTGTCACTCGTTTAATTTCCGTCGGTGGCAAATGTAAGCCACATCCTCATTGGTTAGGTCGTTTCGAACGTCATCAGTCAAAAGGGGAAGCGGAAATTTAAACATTATAATTTCAAAGACAATTTTCTCATGAATGAAGAATAATACGAATAAACTAAAAAATAGGGGTAAATAGTACATTAAAACACAAGTATCATAAGGCAATCTGTTAACGTACGAGTCCAAGTTTGGAAAACGAGCCGCCAGGCGAGTTTTACAAAGGACGAGTGCATCAACAGGCCTTATGATACATGTTTTTTATACTATTTTTTCTATTGAGGTAATTTTATAATTAGATTTTTAAAAAAAGGAGTTGTCAAAAATATGAGTTGGTGTTTTTTTTAAGTTATGTTGGTAGCGTTTCCCGCTAAAAATTGAAATTTCACCTTTTGACAGTTGATGTATCTTGTGATTTTGTCTGATTGTTTACATTAAAACATTGTATCAAGCATTAGGTATACAATTATGAAAGAGGAAAACCAATACATACAATGAACTCCAAGGTTATTAATGAACCATCCTAATTTGCCAGATTTGTGTTTCGTGTTGGTTATTATCATAAATAAACTTGAATATGGGATTTAAGGACGTTACTTGGACCATCAAGCCTTTTTATTGAGAAAACATATAAATAAAACTCTTTAAATAATGAAATACTTCAATGAACAATTTATTGCTCTAGACTTTTACTTTCCACCATTTTTACAACACTCACTGCTCAGTTGCACAGATAACGGCAACAGCTTTTCTTACAATTTTTAATACAAAACATATATGGCATATATTCGATAGTTCCCCACAACGTGGAACTGCAAATCATGGATTAAAACGTCAACTTTTCATATTTGTTTGCTAGGAGCCGCCACAAATCGAGTAGACAGTGTTAACATTTTCAAGTAACGTGCATCATACATTTCATAACCTGCCTGGAATAACAATACATTAGATTTAAAATTGCATTACCATACATTTAAATTGTAATAAATAAAACTTACCGTTTTAATTATTTTGACAAAGTAAACCTGAGCGCATTGTTTCTTGTTTCATAATTTTTTAGTCGAAATTTTAACTTCACAGATTCTTATTCTTTCTTAACTAACATAGCTATAGCTATAAATTTCTTTTCTTTCTAGTCCTATCACCTAGTGAAAGGATAAAAATCCACAATTAGAAGTAATTTTTCAACACAAACAATTTACCATTTTAAGGTTATCTGTCAGTTATGAAAGCATGACTACCACCTCTAGAACATGAAAGGCGCCAAAAACAGTACGTTTATAGATTTTCATAAACGTCGTGTTTTCAGTGATAAACAGTGCTTTTATAGAAACATATAAGAACACCGAAATAGAAAAATATTATTTCTTAATCTTTCGATTAAAGCAAAGAAAAAAAACCGTGCAACACCTCATTGGAATCTTTTGAAAAAATGAAACACCGTGAAGTGATCAAATATAAGCATGTCTAAAAAAAATCCCTCATCAATTTTCCGAATCCGTCCCTGTTTTCTAGCAACCTCCCCTCTTCTCTCGAAAGTTACACATGCAAGAGGACCAGCACTTTAGTGCTGAATGAGAAAAACCTAATTCCATTTATGAAATGCGTCATATTTCTCTACCCTACCTTACACTATTACGTCTACAAGAAGTGCTCGCGAACGTCTTTTTCAACTTTCTTCGCTTCTTATGGATAGTGGCTGTGACACTGAACAATTGTATTAAATCCACTATGTGTGTACTAGACTAGACACTATAAGGGAAGAGACAGACTAACAAGATTAAATGTACTCTAGGATGGATTATTGGATATTGGATAGGATAGTGCAACTAATATAAATCAGTTCTTGTTATATGCTTCTTGTATTTCAAGTATAGTTGAATGTATATACAATCAATCAATATAATTTTACTATTTACCGTGTGTCTGTCTTAAAGGTGTACATAGGAGATTAACATGGGAAATCAGTTTTTTGCAATTTCCTGCTCGCCTAATTATTTTAAGCAAAAACACGTCAAATAAAAATTTTAGGGCATAAAATTCTGCATCTAAATCAATAAGCAGAATTACCTTTACATGCATTGTAACGACAGAAATTAATTATGAAAATTTCGAAAATTACGTTGAAAATATCGACAACCATGGAATTGAACAAAAAATAAATAAAAGCTTGACGTTTTCTTTGTCACAACGTAAGTTAACTTATTTGACGTTTCTGACAATTTGATAAAACGTCAAGCATTTTTTATTTATTTTTTGTTCAATTCCATGGCTGTCGATATTTTCAACGTAATTTTCGAAATTTTCATATTTAATTTCTGTCGTTACAAAGCATGTAAAGACAAATCTGTTTATTGATTTAGATGCAGAATTTTATGCCCTAAAACTTTTATGGTTCCGCAAACGCACCGTTTTCAATGCAGGTGTAAAAAAAATTATTTTTATTTTTTGACGATATCTCAGGAACCGTTTGAGATACAAAACTCAGCTTTTGTACACATCTTAGCATTAATATTAGATACTTTTTAAGCTTTTATTCAATTTTTTTCATGTGCCATTGACGGAGATTTTAGGGTTGTGTGAGGTTTTTATGGCCGTAATTTCTATAACACTTGGGACCATGTTAATAGGAACTTTTTTTCTTATAATTAGCCAATAAGTTGTTACACCCGAAAATGGTAGATAGAACTCATTAAAACAAACAACTTTTCTTAGCTCAAATTTTTGATTTGGAGCCTCAGTTCGTAGTTATTGGCGTTCTCTTGTTTTTCGAAAAATCGTCATAACTCCCTTATTTTAAGGAATATTTAAAAAATACAAAAACTTTCAGAATTTGCTTTCGGTTCTCTAAAACATTTGTATTTACAATTATTTTCTATTTTATCAAATAACAAAATGGCGACCAATCAAAAATTTCAAAACAAGATATTTTGAAAACCACCCCATCGATTTTCAAAAATAAAACATTTTTAAAATCCATAAACTTTCTATTACAATATTTGTCAGAAACATTTTTTCTATCTGTTCAAAAAAAAATTAACGTGTGTTTATCTGTCATAAAATTTAATTTACTTTTTATTATTTAATGAAATTATCACAACGTAAAATTCTTAAGCAGAATAATAATTTAATTCTTCTATACCGCTAAAACTATTATAATTACCCCTTAACCCTAAAATTAATTTTAATAAAAACTAAATACGTATTTCGAGAACTAGGTTCTCATCATCATCAGTAGTACAACAAGGGAAAGTTAAACAGAGTAGCCAAGATTACTCAACATGTAACATGTCAACCATGCCAGAGGTCCTAACAACTCTGTATATTATTTATTTCAAGGTGTACATAGGATATTAACATGGGAAATCAGTTTTTTTTCAAAACTTTGGTTTGGAAGTTTTGGTGAATTCTCGATAATTTTTTCTGGTGCTTCACCGTAGAGAAAATTTGATAATTTACGGTAAAATACGCTTTTACATTCCTAAAAAGGCATATATGTTTGGAAATTTTACTCCTCAAACAGCATCTAGTGAGAAAGGCAATCTATGGCAATCCCCGCTAACAGATCAGAAACCGCGTTCATAAATCAATTAAACATAAGATAATCAGCTTACTGGATCAAATTCCCCCATAATAATATAACTCATACACCCGACGTAAATCTAATAATAAGCAGGGCTGCAAAAGGCTTCTCGCCTCTCGGACAGCGGCTGGAGTTATATAACAGTAGTTTAACCTTTCCATTCAATTTCCGAGCTTAGGTCAAGTGGGAAATTCAAGCGCATTATTCTTGTGACCGCAAACTTAATTCAAAATTTAATCAATTCGGTAGACTGCGAGCTGATGGTGTAGTTAAGCATGCTCAAAGCGCGATAAATGCGGAGGCGATGTATGAAGTACCGCAGTGCACTAGAAAGTCAAATTGTAGATTTTAGGTGTTGCGAACAAATGAATGTTTGATGTTTGTTATGGAAATCTCAGCTACTAAATGTTAATAAATGTGTCGTTTATATTTCAGTTGTCTTTGTCAGTTTGTCTGGTGCAGTAAAGTTCAAATTTTATAACTTCGAATATGAATAGTGCATATTCTGTCAATAAATAGTTTATGGCTCATTTGACACAGAATTTCCCGTATTTGAGAAATAAATTAAATAGTTCATATCAACATAAGTCAAATAA